>CAMTDV010000116.1:50691517-50726671 GCA_947069175.1 Scalesia atractyloides
ACAGATCAAAGATGCCTGAAATATCTACTGGAACAGAAGGTTAGTACACCGTTACAACAAAAATGGTTAGCTAAGCTTTTAAGCTATGACTATGGGATTGTGTACAAAGAAGGTATTGAAAATGGAGCAGATGCTTTATCTAGAGTGGAGGGGTTAGCTTTGTTTGAACTAAACTTGAGTTCCATTGATCCATGTTTATGGCCTAGAATTAAAAACAGTTGGCTTAATGATGCTAAACTACAAGTTATTCAAGGGTTGACATAGAATTCACAAGTCAAACATTGGGCATGGGATGGAAATATTTTAAAAAGGAAGAATAAAGTGGTGATTGGAGAAGATGCTTAGTTAAGGCAAGATATTTTACATTTGTGCCATTATTCTTCTATTGGAGGCCATTCAGGCTACTACCCTGCCTTGCAGAGGCTGAAATAGTTGTTATTGGAAAAAATGTGACAGAGATGTGAAGCAATGGGTTAAAGGTGTCAAGTATGCCATTGATCAAAGTATGAGAGGGTGGCTAGTCCAGGGTTATTACAACCTCTACCAACTCCTAATTCAGTTTTCATAGACATATCTATGGACTTTATAAGTGGTTTGCCTAAGGTCAATGGGAAAGACACCATCTTGGTTATAGTGGATATACCTCTGTCCCATCCTTATACTGCAATCCAGTTTGCTCAAGTAGTGTTTAACAATGTCTTTAAACTAATTGGGTGTCCTAGTACCATAGTTTCAGATAGAGACCCTGTATTTGTGAGCAGATTGTTGAAAGATTTCATAAAACTACAAGGGGTTCAATTGGCATTTTCTTCTACTTACAATCCACAATCAGATGGGCAAACAGAAGTTTTAAATCGCTCTTTAGAAACATACCTTAGGTGCATGGTTATGGATGATCCAAAACCTTGGCATAAGTGGTTGACCTTGGTAGAGTGGTGGTACAACACCACAACTCATTCTGCTATTGGGATGTCATCATATGAAGCTTTATATGGAATATCTCCTCCCCTACATATTCCATATATTCCAGATGAGACAAAGATTGAATTTTTGGAAGAACTGATTAGAATGAGGGAATCTAAGCTAGTTACCTTAAAAGCTAATTTGGAGAAGGCAAGAAATAGAATGAAGCAAATGACTGATAAGCATAGATTAGATATAAGCATAGATTTTTGCAGATGGGGTTTATGTGAAGAAGGTGGGAACTGTTGCTTATCATCCTGCGGATTTGAGGATTCATCCCACATTTAGCATAGATTTTTGGAGATGGGGTTTATGTGAAGAAGGTGGGAACTGTTGCTTATCATCCTGCGGATTTGAGGATTCATCCCACATTTCATGAATGTTGCTTATCATTCAGCTCCGGGTCCAACTTCATGTAATACCATTACCGCAGTTACCAGTAGTATTGTCACACCCCGACCCGCAGCGGATAAGGTGATCGGGGCATGATTGGGTTATCATCAAAGCTCATGACATTTATTATGCGTTTCATATTCTTTAATACAAATTAAATGGAAATTTACAATAAAGGTTACCACTGTTCTAACTAACAATCTAAACTTCTTTGTTCTCTTCTAAGGCATATCCTATGTTTTCTTTGCTTCAACCTGTTCACCTGTATCATGTGTAAAAAGGTTTTTGGATCAACATAATGTTGGCGAGTGAATCCTATGGAAAACATTTGAACAAATTTATTTAAATTGATTATGAAATATGTGCACAACCAAACATGAGTAAAAATAGATATAAACTTAATCAACAATCATAAGATATTAAGTGAAACACACATGAACAATAATGGAACATTTAGAGGCACGCGATGCTCAACTCGTCTCTCACGAGGAACTGAGGGCCTAATGAATGAATTTGCATGAACATGATAACATAAATGACACAACTACAAACAATACAAACTCAATGATACACACATGAACAATAATGGAACATTTAGAGGCACGCGATGCTCAACTCGTCTTTCACGAGGAACTGAGGGGCCTAATGAATGAGTTTCATATATTTTGACAAAAGGAAATAAGTAATCACAACAATATAAACAATCTAAGTTTAGGTCATGATGTGGTATAGCACAAGTTTAAATAAATAAGTTATTTATTTTCATAACACATGACACCCCCCAAAACGTGTAAATTAAAAGGGGGAGTTGTAAGATTCACTCACAGTGGGTGCGTTCGGTTGTTGATGTTAAATGTACGCGAAGTGGTTTTAAACCACGAGTGAGATTAACCTAGATAAATCGCATTATGGTTTGGTAAGTAAACGGATTTTATTAATTTATTTTAGTAGGATTGTTGGGTGTATTTTTGTGAGTTTGAGGCTATTTTCTAACCTTAAAAATGTTATTTTTAAGTATTTTTAATTGATTTTTAATTAAAATAAATAAATAAAAATAAATAAATAAAATTTATTTTTTTGACCGTTGACCTGACCGTTGACCGTTGACCTGACCGTTGACCGGTTCGAATGCGGAACACAAGTGCGCTGAGTGAGGCTCGAACCGGAGACCTCCCGTACGCGTGCACGCAGCTCTACCAACTGAGCTACGTGTCTAACCCGTTATATATCTGATTTTAATTATATATATATTAATTAGTTTAAACCGAAAATCATTTTATTTTAAAAATAGTTTTAAGCGAACCGGACGTGCACTCCACAGGTCTCGAACCCGGGACCTGTGGTTTAATCTAACACACAGTCCACCGCTGGACTGTGTGTTAAACATGTTATATAATTCGATTTTTATTATACTTAAATACAATTTAGTTATTTCCTTTTCTGCCTTATTAAAAAGAATAGATAATTGTTCGAGTCGGTGCAGTAGACCGGACTCGAACTCGTGACCTGTGATATAAACAAACACACAGTCCACCGCTGGACTGTGTGTCTAACTTGGTTGTTATTCCGGTTATTAATATACTTAACATATACCAGTATCGACTCCGGTTCAGTTAAACAAAAATTTGATTTTTATTTAGGCAGCGTGTGTGAAACCGGATTCGAACTCGTGACCTTTGCGTTATATGTGCACACAGTCCACCGCTGGACTGTGTGTCTAACCCGATTAATATCCTGATTTATATTATACATATATGATCCGGATACATCGTCTTCTTCATCAAGTGTTAACCAGATATAAGGTCTGACTGGTTCGAGTTTTTATTCAAGTTTCATTAGTGTTTTACAATCCATTAAGGTAAGATAAGGGTGAAAAGATAAAGAAAATAAGCGAAGAGGTATACCGACTGGACCCTCTGTTTTCCGGCAGAACTCCGGCGACAGCAATCAACTCCGGCGTCAGGTGTCTTGCAGCAGCAAGTCTTCGGAAAGCTTGGAAAAAGTATGGGTATCTCCGGTATAAGCTTCAGGGGCTCAGTGAGGTTCAGAAATAAGGAAATCGGTTTTCCGGCGACGAACAGAAAAGTTCCGGCGAGGGAGTTTTCGCCGAGAAAGAGTGTGGTTTTGAGCGAAAAGGTTTTCAATGGGTTGAGGGTGAATTTATAGGGGAAAATCGAGATGTATTTGGTCTGATTTCCGACTGGATTCGTAAATCATAAAAACTCCGGCGGTTATGGTTTGGTCGCGGACTTCAAACATCGGTTATAACCGATGTCTTGTTAATGGTTTACGTTATAACTGAAAATGGTGTTAAAAACTCGCGAGGTTTCCGGGATTCCGACGACTGAACTAATGGGCGCCGATTTTGAATTCGTAACGTCACTTTATCAATTAAATGATTTCAATATTTACCAAACAGAACAAGTGGCGCAGTGGTTTGTGTGTGTGAGATAAGTCGCTGAATCGACTCGGCGAGTGACCCGGGTTCGAAACCCGGCTGGATCATTTCATTTTTATTTTGCGATTTTCAACAGTTTTTCAAAAACTAAATATATATTCCCGTATAATAATTGATTACGTATCGTTTAAAAATATTTTGGGCATTTAATTCGCAACGAAATTTTTGACTGACTGTTCGGTTGATAAACGGAGCGGGTTTGGTAAATCCGTTTTTGACGGATGTTACAGTATCCCCTGCTTTTTAGAAATTTCGTCCGAAATTTAAATAATGATATATTTTGACTAAAAAGGATGGTGATGTTTTGTTTGACAGTTGTATGCTCAGAAAAATGAGGGTTTAAGTTTTTGTTCGAGGCGGTAACATTCCTTGTAAGGGTTAAGTACCCTATTCAGGATTCGCTTTTTGTTTCCTACTGTATAAATATTGATAAGCAGAAATGATTTGCTAAAAATGATATCATGCATAAGAATTTAGATACGTTTGGGAAAGTATGGTTATATCCTAAGGCAAAACTTCTAACACTATAACCTATATGGAACATAAATAAAAACACAACAACTGATATTTGAACATAAGTAAACACAACAGCTAATATTCGAACATGATTAAACACATCAGCAAATATTTGAACATGAATAAACACATCAGCAAATATTTGAACATGAATAAACACAACAGCAAATATTTGAATCCACATTCTGATAGCATATATGTTTGAATGATGGATGTTCCTCTCTCGTTTGTTATGATGGAGAGGTTAGTTTATGTAGAAATGGATCACAATCCAATCTCTTTAAATAACATGATGATATAAATGTAACACAAATTCCAACCAAGGCAATACTAAATCCTACATGGAACTTCTCATAACCGCCTGATAATGCCTCTGATCCTTTGGCAAGAATACTTATATATAGGAAGTACCAGCGGCGTATCCACCATATTCTTGCCAAATTTTCATTAGTTTTATCCACAAGTTATGATTGGTTACCAAGAAACTAATAAATCCTACATAGAACTTCTCATAACCGTCCGATAATGCCTCTGATCCTTTGACAAGAATACTTCTATATAGGAAGTACCAGCGGCGTATCCACCATATTCTTGTCAAATTTTCATTGGTTTTATCAGTGAATTATGATTAGTCCTATACCTCTACAACCAATACAACAAACATAAAATACTGAAATGAAATATATCTGTGCGATCAAGGCTCAATCGAACGGAGCCGATCGTATTGCATGTACTGAAAATGAAATGGATGTGCGCTCAAGGCTCAATCAAACGGAGCCGAACGTATTGAATGTACTGAAATTGAAATTGTGTGCTCAAGGCTCAATCAAACGGAGCCGAGCGTATTGCATGTACTGAAAATGAATAACTTAACCACACAAACAGCCTATGCATGGAACCTCTCATAACCGCCTGATAATGCCTCCGATCATTTGACTTTATCCGCAAGTTATGGTTAGTTCGATGCGACTCTACAACAAACACCACAACCACAAGATACTGATAATGAAATTGTCTGTGTGCTCAAGGCTCAATCAAACAGAGCCGAACGTATTGAATGGAATTGTATGTGCGCTCAAGGCTCAATCAAACGGAGCCGAACGTATTGAATGTACTGAAATTGAACAACTTAACCTAAACAACCATCACACAAACAGCCTATGCATGGAACCTCTCATAATCGCCTGATAATGCCTCCGATCATTTGACAAGAATACTTATATATAGGAAGTACCATCGGCGTATCCACCATATCCTTGTCAAATTTTCATTGACTTTATCCGCAAATTATGGTTGGTTCGATGCGACTCTACTACAAACACCACAACCACAAGATACTGATAATGAAATTGTATGTGCGCTCAAGGCTCAATCAAACGGAGCCGAACGTATTGCATGAACTGGAAATGTAAATTGAAATGTGCGCTCAAGGCTCAATCAAACGGAGCCGAGCGTATTGCATGTATTGAAATGTAAAATGAAATGACCGATCAAGGCTCAAACAACGGAGCCGATCGTGCGGGCACGCCAAGATCAACCACATAATAAAATGGGGATCCAACTCAACCTCGATGGATGGGGAGCCACGGCCTCGGCAAAAGCATATACTGAAAACAATATATAATATATAATATCCAATAATTTCTCTAACAATCTACACATGGAAAAACATAAAACTAAACGATAGGAGTTGAATCTGGATCTTCGGCGAAGAGGACTAGTTAGGTATCTTCATCTGGGCCGTCATTATCTTCGACAGGGTTGGCGTTGATATTGAAGACTCTTCCTCTTGCTGGTGGCATAGTGGTTGGGTTTTCTTGGTTTACTTGGTTAACTGGGTTTGATTGGGCTTGAGTGTTGATAACGTTAACCAATTGAGGGCATGTGTTTCTAAAGTGGGTAGGGTCGCCACAATTAAAACAAGCTCGAGCATATGGGAACATGGGGTATTGGGGTTGTTGATAGGCTTGGGCCATGTTTTGAGTAGGGGAAAAGGTTTGGTTTTGAAAGGTGCGACAAACATTGCTCAAATGACCATAGCGTCCACAAGTTGCACATAGACGACAAGGTAGGGTATGGGGATGGTGATAAAAACAGTTGTTGCATCGAGGGTGAGGTCCAAGATATGGTTTCTTATCTGGGTAAGCTGAGTTGGGTGCCACTTGGGTGATTGGGATAGCTCGAATGGGTATGGCATGTAAAACTGGTTGATTTCGTTGAGTAGCAGCGAAAAGTCGCCCGACTCTTCTTCTCTTAGGATTGGGTTGAGAAGGGATTCGGTTTGAGTGGAGTCGGAGGTTTCAGTCGATTCTTTATCCTTCTTCTTCTCCTCCTTGAAGTCTTTGTTTCGGATTCGGTTCTCGGTGAGCTCTGTTGCTAGCTCCATTGCTGCTTCCAAAGTTGCAGGCTTGGCACTTATTACAGGGTCTTGAATCTTTGACGGAAGACCACGAATGTAGTGCTCGATCAAACGGTAGAGGGGAGTGAACATGTTGGGAACCATTTGATGTAACTCGAAGAATCTTTTGTTGTAGGTGATGTGGTCTCCTTCCACTTGCTTCAATGAGTAGAATTCATCTTCTAACTTCTTGATTTCGCTCCTTGGGCAAAATCGTATGGTCATGATTTCCTTCAATTCGTTCCAAGTTAAGGACATAGCATCTTCAACACCTCGTTTGGCCTTCTCTGTGTTCCACCAAGTAAGTGCTACCCCATATAATCGACCGGTAGCATATCGCACTTTGCGATCGTCAGGGCAATCGCAATTTAGAAATGTGTTCTCCATTTCTTCAAACCAATGGAGGAGAGCGGTGACGCCTTCAGTCCCTTTGTATTTCGGAGGGTCGCATGATTTGAAGTGCTTGTAGGTGCATTTAGTGGTATTTGGGGAAGAGTTGAAAATGTTTTGGTTTGCTTGATTGACAGGATTAACGGTAAGTGCTTGCTGAACTTGGATTACAATATTGGGTATTACGGCTGCCATTTGTTGAGCGATTAAGGCAGCCATGCGTTCGCGGGCTTTTCTTGCTCTCGTCTTCCTACGGGCGAGGTTAGAAGACATCGACAAGGAATACATGACAAGAGTATGAGTTAGATGCTTTCGGGTTCATGGGTCGTATTCAAGAACGAACATTCATAAAATAATTATAGAAAATAAATTACTACATCCATGGGATGTCTTGGGTTTGCTCGCTGTTAGGCCCTACATGCCGCCATACTTTACCTGTGTAATCATGTGGGCCCCCATGAATACCGGTTTTTCATATGGTTCGCACAGGTTTGCCAGGTTGCGTACACAAAAACCCAGAGAAAATCGAGAAATATGTATACAACGTGTGATATTCGGAATGTGTCCAGGTGTAGACACGGTGACAACTCAAAGTAGGGTTAGTTCGAACGACGTTTGGTGTGGCATGCTTTGGCCTAATAGGTCCTTCGTACTCTGATCGTTGGTCCCCAGGTAGGCAAACTGGTCCGTTATATTGGATTTATACGAATGCCAGCCTAGACAGGACGTTCCGACTACCGGTACTGTACCCTTCCAGTTACTACATGCCCGTCGCAGAACTTACTTTGATGAGATTTGAAAATTGCACAAAATCTTTGGATAATGAGAGTATGAAAATAAATTGAATACATGAACATCGATATATGTATAATGAATATGTATATATGTATGATGAATATGTATATAAGCATGTATGTTTGACTGAAATGTAAACAAATATGAAACAAATAAATATCACAAGTTTGTATGTAACCACCTAATCAATTAAAATTTAGGCAGACTATAGTATAGGCTCTAAGGGTCTAATAACCTATCCTATATCCCTATAGTCATGGCTCTGATACCAATCTGTCACACCCCGACCCGCAGCGGATAAGGTGATCGGGGCATGATTGGGTTATCATCAAAGCTCATGACATTTATTATGCGTTTCATATTCTTTAATACAAATTAAATGGAAATTTACAATAAAGGTTACCACTGTTCTAACTAACAATCTAAACTTCTTTGTTCTCTTCTAAGGCATATCCTATGTTTTTCTTGCTTCAACCTGTTCACCTGTATCATGTGTAAAAAGGTTTTTGGATCAACATAATGTTGGCGAGTGAATCCTATGGAAAACATTTGAACAAATTTATTTAAATTGATTATGAAATATGTGCACAACCAAACATGAGTAAAAATAGATATAAACTTAATCAACAATCATAAGATATTAAGTGAAACACACATGAACAATAATGGAACATTTAGAGGCACGCGATGCTCAACTCGTCTCTCACGAGGAACTGAGGGCCTAATGAATGAATTTGCATGAACATGATAACATAAATGACACAACTACAAACAATACAAACTCAATGATACACACATGAACAATAATGGAACATTTAGAGGCACGCGATGCTCAACTCGTCTTTCACGAGGAACTGAGGGGCCTAATGAATGAGTTTCATATATTTTGACAAAAGGAAATAAGTAATCACAACATATAAACAATCTAAGTTTAGGTCATGATGTGGTATAGCACAAGTTTAAATAAATAAGTTATTTATTTTCATAACACATGACACATCCCAAAACGTGTAAATTAAAAGGGGGAGTTGTAAGATTCACTCACAGTGGGTGCGTTCGGTTGTTGATGTTAAATGTACGCGAAGTGGTTTTAACCACGAGTGAGATTAACCTAGATAAATCGCATTATGGTTTGGTAAGTAAATGGATTTTATTAATTTATTTTAGTAGGATTGTTGGGTGTATTTTTGTGAGTTTTAGGCTATTTTCTAACCTTAAAAATGTTATTTTTAAGTATTTTTAATTGATTTTTAATTAAAATAAATAAATAAAAATAAATAAATAAAATTTATTTTTTTGACCGTTGACCTGACCGTTGACCGTTGACCTGACCGTTGACCGGTTCGAATGCGGAACACAAGTGCGCATAGTGAGGCTCGAACCCGAGACCTCCCGTACGCGTGCACGCAGCTCTACCAACTGAGCTACGTGTCTAACCCGTTATATATCTGATTTTAATTATATATATATATTAATTAGTTTAAACCGAAAATCATTTTATTTTAAAAATAGTTTTAAGCGAACCGGACGTGCACTCCACAGGTCTCGAACCCGGGACCTGTGGTTTAATCTAACACACAGTCCACCGCTGGACTGTGTGTTAAACATGTTATATAATTCGATTTTTATTATACTTAAATACAATTTAGTTATTTCCTTTTCTGCCTTATTAAAAAGAATAGATAATTGTTCGAGTCGGTGCAGTAGACCGGACTCGAACTCGTGACCTGTGATATAAACAAACACACAGTCCACCGCTGGACTGTGTGTCTAACTTGGTTGTTATTCCGGTTATTAATATACTTAACATATACCAGTATCGACTCCGGTTCAGTTAAACAAAAATTTGATTTTTATTTAGGCAGCGTGTGTGAAACCGGATTCGAACTCGTGACCTTTGCGTTATATGTGCACACAGTCCACCGCTGGACTGTGTGTCTAACCCGATTAATATCCTGATTTATATTATACATATATGATCCGGATACATCGTCTTCTTCATCAAGTGTTAACCAGATATAAGGTCTGACTGGTTCGAGTTTTTATTCAAGTTTCATTAGTGTTTTACAATCCATTAAGGTAAGATAAGGGTGAAAAGATAAAGAAAATAAGCGAAGAGGTATACCGACTGGACCCTCTGTTTTCCGGCAGAACTCCGGCGACAGCAATCAACTCCGGCGTCAGGTGTCTTGCAGCAGCAAGTCTTCGGAAAGCTTGGAAAAAGTATGGGTATCTCCGGTATAAGCTTCAGGGGCTCAGTGAGGTTCAGAAATAAGGAAATCGGTTTTCCGGCGACGAACAGAAAAGTTCCGGCGAGGGAGTTTTCGCCGAGAAAGAGTGTGGTTTTGAGCGAAAAGGTTTTCAATGGGTTGAGGGTGAATTTATAGGGGAAAATCGAGATGTATTTGGTCTGATTTCCGACTGGATTCGTAAATCATAAAAACTCCGGCGGTTATGGTTTGGTCGCGGACTTCAAACATCGGTTATAACCGATGTCTTGTTAATGGTTTACGTTATAACTGAAAATGGTGTTAAAAACTCGCGAGGTTTCCGGGATTCCGACGACTGAACTAATGGGCGCCGATTTTGAATTCGTAACGTCACTTTATCAATTAAATGATTTCAATATTTACCAAACAGAACAAGTGGCGCAGTGGTTTGTGTGTGTGAGATAAGTCGCTGAATCGACTCGGCGAGTGACCCGGGTTCGAAACCCGGCTGGATCATTTCATTTTTATTTTGCGATTTTCAACAGTTTTTCAAAAACTAAATATATATTCCCGTATAATAATTGATTACGTATCGTTTAAAAATATTTTGGGCATTTAATTCGCAACGAAATTTTTGACTGACTGTTCGGTTGATAAACGGAGCGGGTTTGGTAAATCCGTTTTTTACGGATGTTACAAGTATCAGTTCAGCCAATAGCTATTTTGGATCGGAAATTACTAAAAAAAGGTTCACGAGCAGGAGTTGAAGGATTGATTCATTGGCAAGGTTTATCGGTAACTGAAGCCACCTGGGAAGATCTTGAGGAATTGAAAAGGCGTTTCCCTAATTTTGAATTTTGTGGTCAAAATTCATGTTAATGGGGGGGGAGTATTGTTACAGTGTTATATAGTGGGGGGTAAAGTGTAAGAATTGTCTGAATATAATAAGAAGGGTTGAGAGGTCAATAGTTAGAAGTCAAGGGTGTTAATTGTAACATCTGTTAGTCGTTGGAACTGTAAAAGTAACGTTATAAAAAAACTGAAAGAGAAAGCTTGATTGATCATTACCTTCTTCATTTGTATTCTTGTTTCTATCATATCAAATATGTATATTAGGTTTGAACGAAGCGCCGTTTCATAAAGTATAGATATGGTGAACCTATTATAATTACGAATCAACATTTGTTATTAGAACTCAAAATTCAAGTTTGTTTAATCATCGTCTTTGTTCATTCAATTGTCTTTGTCTTTGATTACAAACAAATGTTAGAATCAATTATATTCTTCCTCTCCATTTTTTTAGTGTTTTCCATAAATAGAGAAAGGTTCTTAATTAGTTTAAGAGTTAATACACAAATGGCTTCTCTAGTTTATCATAAGTAAGAAGTTTGGGTTTTAACTTTGAAAAGTAACACATATGGTATTTCTAGTTTCAGATTTGTAATATTTTTTGTGATCTAACGCTAAGTTCTGTATATTTTTAACGTAAAAAAGACCTCATGTGTCTTAGAATATATACATACACCCACCCACACACGCGCGTGCGTGCACATACACACACACACACATATATATATGGTTAGGTTCATTTGTGAACAACCCCCTTGATAGTGAACTGTGTGAACTAATCCTAACCCTTGATTATAAATACACAAGTGTAAATCAACGGTCTAGATATGATGATGAATATACATTAGTGTATCTTACGAATACACTAGTGTATTTTACGATTTAAATCAATGGCCAGGATTTGTTCACTCAGTTCACAAATACACTAGTGTTCACTCTAGAACCGCACCTATATATAATATATATATATGTAGGATTAGATATATGTGAACAAACCCCCTTGATAGTGAACTGTGTGAACTAATCCTAGCGCTTGATTATTAATACACGTGTGTAAATCAATGCCAGGATTTGATGATAAAATACACTAGTGTACTTTACGATTTGATGTTGAATTCTAGCCATACACGTGTGTAAATCAATGGTCAGGATTTGTTCACTTAGTTCGCAAGTACACTACTGTTCACTCTGAAACCCCATATACAATGAAAATAGTATTTTTTTTACCATATAAATCTTGTGTTGGGAAATAGTAGAGAATGAAGAAGGAAGTATGCACTCCTGCACGAACAAAAGGCCATGTATACGATTTTTATTGCATGAACTTGAGTTTTGATAGGAAGAATATACTTCTATAAACAAACATGCCCAGACACAATTATTAGTTTTTTAATCGCATTGATTTTGTGGCAGAGTTAGAACTATTTAAAAATGCTCAGATCCAAATAAAAACACTTATATTTGTTCAGACTCGTGTAACTTTTATTTGATTATAATTGTTCTTGCGATTAATATTAGTTTTTGAAGTGTAAATTACAGTAAATATTTTATGTTTATATGTTACATGATTTGCAGGCCTCACAAAAATGGAGCAGATATCTCAAATAGTTGGTCCTGTTGTGAATATTTTGACCACTTACATCACGAAACAACTAAGATATGTCACTTCCACCAGAAACTATGTTAGGGACATGGCAAATAAAATGAAGGTTTTAGAGGCTAAAAGAGATGCTGTCGAAATGCATAGAGACACTAACAAAATAAATAATAAAGAGACACCTGCTCGTGTAGATGGTTGGTTGGGGGAAGTTGAAAATGTTAAGAAAGAAGTTCAAAGCATTTCAAGTAATGTCAATGGATGTTTAAACATAAAAATGAGGTATCGATTAGGAAGAAATGCCTTCAAGACTATCAAGGAGATTGAACTTCTTATTAATGAAGAAATTTATTGGAGAGATACCAATATACCTATTGGAAGAGTCAATACGGAATGGGTTTCATCGTCTGCACCATCAGCATCAGGTGAATTACTCAAAGTGACTTTAAATCAAGAGATAAGACATTTAAAGACGCATTGAGGTTCCTTCAACAAGATTACAAAACTAGTCAAGTAATAGCCTTGTGTGGGATGGGCGGTGTTGGCAAAACAACCATGATGGAACAACTCAAAAAGGTTGCAGATGACAAGAAGATGTTTGATTGGATAGTGAAGGTGGTTATTGGGAATAATCCCAACATACTTACTATTCAGAAGGATATAGCATTATGCACGGGCGACTTCTTCCGGAAGCTACTAAGGATGCAAGGGCAGAACTTCTGTGAAGAAGATTCAAGAAAATCTTAGAAAATGGAACACCAAAGATTCTAGTTATATTGGATGATGTATGGGAGAAGCTTGAGCTCAAAGATATTGGACTAACAAGTCCTTTACCAAATGGTGTGAGGTTATTGATCACCTCAAGGGATTCTAATATTTGCACTCAAATTGCAGCAGGTTTTGATTTGGTTCTTCAATTAGTTAGAGTCGAAGTCTTAGAGGAGGCGGAAGCACAAAGTTTATTTTGTCAAATTACAGGACTTTCAAAGGAAGATGATTATGATCTATTTCAAATAGGATCTGATATTGTCAAGAAATGTGGGTTTTTACCACTTGCCATCAAACTCATTGGCATGACTCTCAAATCTCAAGAAAATTTCGTATGGAGAAATACACTTAACCGTTTGAAGAATAATGATTTTGATATAAATATGCAGAAATTATCAAGATAAGCTACGAGCATATAAAGTATGATGATGATAAAGAGATTTTTCTGCATTGTGGCTTGTTTCTGGAGAACTATAATATTCCAATAGAGCATCTCACAAGATACGCATGGGGCCTAAATTTGTTAAAAAAACGTTTCCACTTTGAGTGAGGCTAGAGACCAAACATATACATGTGTACAAAATCTCATAAATGCAAATTTGTTGATCAATAGTGATCACCTTGGGTGTGTTAAAATGCCTGATCTTGTTCTTGCTTTTGTGTTAGGCAGAGTTTCTAAAGGAAATCCTACCTGGATTATTAACCACGGTGATATATCCAAGTGGGGTAGAGATAAATTGAGCGAGTCTTGCAGAAATATTTCGTTAACATGCAGAGGTATGTCTAAATTTCCTAGAGACTTCAAGGATCTAAATCCCTCTCTATTACAACTTATGTATGGTGATTTGCCACTCAAGTTTCCGGATGATTTTTATGAAAATATTGAAAATCTTGAAGTGATAGCATACTATAGAATGCAATATCCATTGCTTCCAAGGTCACTTAAATGTTCTACCCACCTTAGAACACTTCTTCTCCATGAATGCAAATTGATGTTTGATTGCTCTTTTGTCGGAGATCTTCTGAATTTGGAAGTGCTTAGTTTTGCTCAGTGTGACATACGCAAGCTACCATCTACAATCGGGAATCTAAAAAGGCTAAAATACTAGATTTGACAGGATGTGTTTACCTTCCATTAGATGACGGTGCCTTAAAATATTTACACAATCTTGTAGAGCTTTATATGAGAGTTGGTTTCGAGGAAGTTATCAGGTTTACAAATGCCAATTTTGAAGAACTAGAGATGCTATCAAGCCAACTTTGTGCATTAGAGGTCGAGTTTGTTGAGAAAAACTGGATGAAAAATGTGTCATTCAAGAAACTTGATAAGTTCAAGATATCTATTGGTTGTGTATTGAAAGAACAAGAGGACAACAAAAAACATTTGTTTGAAAATACACTGAAGCTTGTCACTGGATGCAGCCACCTTTTGATTTCGAGATCAGTGAATTATTTAAAAAACAGAGAAGCTTCATTTACAAGTGGAGGATATGATTCGTCTTGAAGATGTTTCATACCATCCTTATAATCAACACTCTTTTTTTCTATTAAAAGACCTTGTGGTTTCTGATTGTCCAAAATTGATACACCTATTCCCAAGTTACGTGGCAAGTGGGTTGAAGAAACTTGAGCGTCTTCAGTTTCATCATGCTTAGTTTTGGAAGAGCTGGTACATGACGATGAAAGTGAGATAAAAAATTCAAGTGAGCTAGTTAAATTTGAACAGCTAAAGTATTTGTCTTTGAAAAAGCTACCGAAACTTGTATGTATGTTCCTCATTGACAATGTGGTTGACCTACCACAGCTGGTTGAATTAGAAGTTCATGGGCTTCCTAACTTCACCAGCATGTATTCTGACAAGCACA
This sequence comes from Scalesia atractyloides, assembly GCA_947069175.1. Lineage (NCBI taxonomy): Eukaryota > Viridiplantae > Streptophyta > Magnoliopsida > Asterales > Asteraceae > Scalesia > Scalesia atractyloides. The sequence continues at coordinate 50,706,720 of CAMTDV010000116.1, forward strand.
ATACTTCTGCATTCTTGAATAGCCAGGTAATTTATTAGACATAATAGACATGTAATTAAGTAGCTATGTTTTGTTCCTAATATTTTAACTAATTTAATGTATATTGTTTGGATGCAGGTTAACATTTCAGAGTTGAAGGTACTGAGGATTTCATCTATGAAGAATTTCAACCAGATATTGGATGTTTCCAACCAATCTAGTGAGGAGGATTTTAGTAATATTTTCTTGTTGAGAGAGATTGAAGTGCGTAGTTGTGATAGTCTATTGAATCTGTTTCCAACCAATCCTATGAGGCTACTCAAACATTTAGAAACGCTTGAAGTTCGTATATGTGGTTCCATTGAAGCGATATTCAACATAGACTTGGGATGTGTCGGTGAAGTCGAGGAAATTTGTAACAACAGATTCAGAAGAATTACAGTGGAAAGTTCAGAGAAGGTAAGAGGGGTGTGGAGCATAAAATGTGGTGAACATAACTCAAGTACTAGTTGCAGTGTCCTCATCAATAGCTTTAAAGCGGTTGAAAGCATAGCGATTGGAGGATGTGATATGTTTAGAAATGTATTTGCACTAAACAATACCAAGTTTGATATGCGAGCAGTTGAGGACAACATATATGATTGGGGAGAAAGTGGGAGAAACAAAGAGGAAGAGGCATGGGTTTCACTTTTTCAAAATAATTTGCTAATCTTACTTTTCAAAAACTTTTTGTCTTTTCAGAGCATAATCTTGTTCCTAGTAATAATTTTAGAAACCTTTTCTTTTCGGTATTCCTACTATATCTTATTTGGTTTTCTTTTTTTTTATTACAATCATTTCTTAAATATTCCTTGTAAAATCGATATAAGTTTTGTCGAATTTAATAATTTTGTACAAGGATCCAGTACATATCCATTTAACAAAAGATTAACACAGTTCAACTATAACTGTTGATGTAGTTCCCCTGTGTTTCTATTGATGTTTTCTTTTCAAAAAAAAAAACTGTAACTGTTGATGGGAATTGGTACGATGAGATAGCAGAAGTTGAAAATATTTGTAATGTTGCATTCCCATCTTATCAAATACCTACTTTCCCACGTCGCCTTTCTTACCTTAGATGTGGGCAAATAAACGAGTGAAGTTGGTATTTGAGATGCGCAATGGTGAATCGGAAACACCGCTGGATACTCAACAACAAATACTACTATTACCCTACCTCAAGGAATTACATTTAGCCAACATGGTGAGGATGACTCATGTGTGGAAGTGCGACAACTGGAATAAATTCTCAATTCTTCAAAACCAATCCTCATTCCAGAGCCTTACAACCATAAGAATGTGACGTTGCAGTAGGATTAAGTACTTGTTTTCATCTCTAATGGCGAAACTTCTTTCCAACCTAAAGAATATTGAGATAAGATCGTGTGCTGGTATAGAAGAAGTTGTTTCAAAGAGAGATGACAAAGATGAAGAAATGGCTACATCTACTGTATATACTACCACTAATTTATTCCCTCATCTTCATTCTCTCAGTCTCGAGAGACTAAAAAATCTTAAGTGTATTGATGGTGGTGGTGCAAAAAATAAGGTATGTTTTCTGACTGTTCTTTTAATATGTAAATTTTCTCTACTTAGATACCCTTTTGCCGTTATTTATATGATAGTTCTATCTAAATTTGGAAGACAGCATATACACAATGACTATTAAATTCATAGTTTGTAAATTCTGTAAAATAATTGAATCACACTGTTAACTTAGGACACAAAGTGTAATTTTCTCTTATTTATTTCATTATGTTAGAAGGATGATTACAGTAAAGTAGCAGATAAACGAACAACACGCTGTGCTGCAACTCAAATTCATCCATTTGAGCTCTGGTCGAGCTTGTAGTAAAATTATAGAGCCCGCTCAATCTTACAAAGTTCAATGTCCACCACATGAGTAGTATAGTCCCAAGAATTACTTGACATTTATTTTTGTACTTGCATCATTTTATAAACTCAATTATCACATTATGTGTAAACCAAATTTGAAATTAAGTAAGCATTTAAGAAATGCTATACATTTAAAAAGAATAATTAGTAAGTTACTAATCTGCTAAACTGCACGAATATTTAAAAATGTAGGACAACTTTTAACATGTTGAGTACGGTCCAGTACTTGCAAACCTCTTTTACAGATATCTAATGTTGCGAAGTGGATACAACATAGAACGGTGATCGAGTGAAACAAAGTAAAACCGATTGAGATGAACAAAAGAACAATGATAGTGTCACAAATTTTCCTGTTTAATAAATGATCAAACAGAAATAACTACCATACATAAACTGTATTATTTTCGAAATACATATTATTTTCCTGTTTTAAAAATTGGGTTTGCAAAATTTGGAATGACAATCTGAATTAAAACACAATCTGCATCACCTTAACGAACTTAAATTTTATAAAAGGGGAAAATATTAAAAAGGAAAACATCATATTTTACTAAAATAATAAAGGAAAATACTATACACGTTTATAAGAAAAAAAAAGCATCATATTTTGATGCCATGCATTAGTAATCAACGACCGGACTCTTCCATATCTACTACGGTATGAAAGTGAGAGTGATGTGAAAGTGAGAGTGAAAGGTTCAACATTCTAAAGATGTTAGGAAAATATTGATTATTAAAAATCTAATATTTTTTCAACACATATTCCTTATTATTTTTACCTTCCAAACATAAAATAAAATTCAAATTTCTCCGAACTTAATTATAATCTTGAACTAAAGTTGCTTTGTTTAGTCTATATTTTATTTAATACTTATTTTTTTATTTACTGCAGTTTTTTAAAGTCGGTGATGCTTCATGGTCCTTACGCCAGTTCTCTAAAGATATATACATATCATCATGTGATGCATTGTCCTGTGTGATTCCATCTTATGGAGGAGGACAAATGCAAAATCTTCAAGTGCTGAGAGTATATAGTTGTAAATCGTTGTTAGAGGTAATTGAAACTACTAACAATAGTGATGGTAGTAGTACTACAAACATTGATGAAAGAAATGCCGATATTCATACTACAACACTGTCCATTCCAAGAATAAAAGATATTAATGTGCCTCAACTATCCTGCCTAAAGAAGTTGGTAATCAGTTCTTGTAACCTTTTGCATCATGTATTCACATTTTCCACACTTGAAAGTCTGGGACAACTCGAAGCGTTAACGATATTGGCATGCAAGTCAATGGAAATAATTGTGAAGAAAGAAAATGGAGAGCATAGAAAGATTGTGGTCTTTCCTCGTTTGAAGTCCCTAGAACTGCACAATCTACCAAACCTCACGGGCTTCTATTTAGGAATGAATGACTTCCATTGGCTGTTACTGGAAAAGGCTATGATTAGTAAATGCCCACAAATGATGGTGTTCACATCTGGTCAGTCAATAGCTCCGAGGCTCAAGTACATACATACAAGCTTAGGTAAACAGTCTTGAATGTAGCCTTAATTTTCAAGTGACAAGAGACTTGCATCAGGTATATATCCAATTTATTCACATAACTTATTAAAAATATCTCCAACAAAGGCATTTAACTATTTAACACAAAGTTTACTTACGTATACATAACACAAAGTTTACTTACGTATACAGATTGAGTGGTTGGTAACTCACACATGTTATGTTATTAGCACGTTGTGTGTTTTAACCTTCCTACTTAGCCAATGTGGGGCTTGTTGGATAATCTTGATGTTGCGGGTCAAGTACTGGTCAAGTCGGTTACCAGTTTTGTTTAAATGGGTCACTAAATAACAAACGGGTCAAGGTATTGAATTGCTTTAGAGGATGACTGAGTATTATGGAGGAGATCATGGGAAAGTGAACGTTGAAAGTTGGTAGCTGATTTTAGGGAGATGAGGGACTAAGTTATTTGGCATGTGATTCTTTGTTTGTTACGTATGCATGTGTAAATGTGTAAAGGCTATAAATAGCCCAAAGGTTTATTATATATAATAAGCTTTTCTCCTATTTCTTTTCTTCTACAAGTTCTCATTTACGATTCACATATTTGTATAACATTCATCAGTGAGTTTGTGAGTGATCTTAAGGGCCTGAACCAACAGCGCTAGCCCACTTGATAAAAACATACGACTTTTAGAAGGAGGTCCTAAGTTCAAACCTGCGCAAGAGGAGTATTTTAGTATATTTTTCAAAACTTACAGCTTAATTTTAAAATTTACTTGTGTAATCTGTCGGGTTAATCACTTTAGTCACACGGGTCATGGGTCTAACATACAAGTCAAGTGGTGTTGGATTGAGTCAAGCTGGGATAATGGGAATTTACCTATGCTTTAGAAGCCTATGTGAGAATCTGTTTTGGAATATTTCTCCCACCTTTAATTTAAATCAATGAAATTCACAGATCCGTTTATATAAAATTTATAAATGCTTGTGACTTTATAGTTTTAATTATTTCTTTTTTCTGTTTTGGCCTAGCAGACTCCGTTACCAAGTTCAGAGTGTACAAGCTTGTGCTCTACTAGTTTGGAACGATTACCTTGGTCTTTTCACATTCTGATTGAATTGCAATGCGACCGTAGTTGGGGGGATGTTAAATGCATTATTCCCTCCAATGAGCTGCTACAACTACAAAAACTGGAAAGGAGTAGCTGTTTGTTCTGTTGTAGAGGTATTTGAAGTAAAAGCAATAGAAGGGACCAATAGTGAATCACATCAAATTCCAAACCTAACACTACTGGAGTTAAAGCATGTATATGGTCTCGAGTATATATGGAAGAGCAATCATCATGTATTGGAGTTGCCAAACCTAACAACAGTAGATATTTATGATTGTCGCAGTTTAAAACATTTACTTAGTAGTTCCATGGTTGGTAGTCTATTGCAACTCCAACATCTACATGTGAGTCGGTGCCCTGAGCTGGAGGTAATTGTCAAGGTACAAGAAGAATTTGAAAGTGATGTCCAAGTGAAAGAGATTGTGTTACCTCGTCTAAAATCCTTGAAACTTGAGCGCCTTTCTAGGTTCAAGGGATTTTGCTTAGGGAATGATGATTTTTCATGCCCATCATTACATACTTTGGATATCACAGCATGTAAACAATTAACTGTTTTCACCAAGGGACATGTTGCTACTCCGGTACTAAACATAATTGATACAAGTTTTGGGAGGTGCAACTTAACGGAAGACATCAACACCTTTATAAAAAACAAAAAATGTGAGGTAAGTAGCTAGATGTTGGCTCCTGGTATTTCTAAAATACACTTGAAATGTTTTGTTCCTTTGGAATCTCTAATCATTCCCTAAATTTCAAACATTTATGTAACTTAATTGCTGCAGGGATTTGAATTCTAGAAGATAAAAATGGAAGAAATACAAGTGTGAACTCTCTCTCTCTCTCTCTGATCAATTAAGATATATATTCAATCATGTTTTCTATGATGCTGATTGATCGAAAACAAGAACCAAATAAACCAATGAAACTCAAACTGATATAAATGTTTTTTGCAACTTATAATGTATATTGTTTACGTAGGGTGAAAATTGTATTCATAAAGCATGCTAGCATGACACCAGCAACTTACGACACAATCGATTACATTCTAATTTTTTGAACAGGCTCAAGATACCTATTTGGACACCTTTGGTGCCCTAGATGGGTCGTCTAGTCACTGATTTCAAGGAGGCAGCAGTCACTGATTTCAAGGAGGCAGCAGAGGAATGTCTGGCATAGAATTTAAGGGATCTAAATGCCCCGTCTAGACCTAAACGACCCGTCTAGTACGTTGGTGTTTTTTTGAGTTGAAAAAGGGTGTTTTGGTGGGGTAAATTGATTGTTGTTGGAGGGTGATATTTTTTTAGTGAAAAAAATAGGTGTTTTGGTGGTGTAATTTGAGATGTTAAATTTTTAAAAGTTTTATTTTTTTTATAAAAATATGTTACCGTTTTCGATCGTTTAAATATTTCATTCTTTTTACATATTATTTTTTAAATATTACATTTCCATTAAAATATTATATTAATTAAGTTTAATATTGTTTACAACATTTTAAAAAGAATTCAAATATTGTATCGTGTAAATATTATTTAACATTTTGAAAATTATATTGTTTCGGTATTATATTTCAATACTAAATATAAAAGGTCTATGCATACGAGTCGGAATCTGAATTTGGATCTGGGTGCTGGTACTGCTGATGATGATGTGGTGCTCGAGTTGGTGGGAGTGTTATGGCAGGTAACACCTCTCTTTCTCGTCTATCATGTGCATCCCGAACCATCCAACTCATCAAATCCATAAGCCTGTCAACTTCGGCTCATAACTGCGGATATGCTGCAGCTCCCGAGGCATGACCTGGAATAACGTGCCGAGGAAACTTGGGCGCCTCGGGAGGTGGTGGTGGCTGTGGCGGTGCCGGTCCGTCTAAATCCTCTTGAGGGTCTAGAACGACCGCTGCCTCATCTGTAGGGCCTTTGGTAGGGCCTCTGGAATCCATAGCTCACCTGCGCGGGTTTTAAACCGCTCGCTGAGGAGGTCAAACCTCTTAACAAGCTTCATCCCCCGCAACGTCTAAAAACCCATCCACGTCGATGGTATGGTCGACCGTTAGTGTGGGTCCGACAATGACAGTCACGTACGCGCCGCCATACAAAAATTCACGCTCCTGCAGGTGATGGGCAGAGGCGAAGTACTGGGCTAGATGGTGTGCAAGTGCGCATGGCCTCCTGTACAATAAGTAGTAGAAGAAAAAGAGGTCGTGCTAGTACACCACTCACGGTTGTGGCCACGAGCAGTAATAGAAGTAGCGAGCATCCTATGTAGATAGCTGCAGCTATTGTTAGCGAAATACGGAAATTAATTTATAATAATAATAATCACAATAACTATTGTAATAAATGTACGTACCTGTACAATGGGTCATCAACATGTGAAATCCTCCCATTCGCCCTCAAGTGCTCCCAAGTGTCCTGCCCCGCAACCACCTCCCAAAATCCTAAAAGAATGGGTCTATACACCACTACTAGCCCCTGCGTATAAACATATGTAGCGATCTCCTCCTGCAGGTATAAACCGCTATGAACGGCAAACTCTGCTAGCGTCATCGAATGCCAAACGGTAGCAAGCCTAAAAGAAACCTCAGGCGGAGGGGGAGGAGCCTGTGGCTGTGGAGGCAGTCGGTCGACCCGTGGAGGGTGAAATGTGAACGTTAACAAAAACTCGATCAGCAGCTCCCTGTAGCTTGCCGTGCCAGCCAAACGATGCCACGGCGAATCCACAGGAATGAAATAACGCAGTCTTGGCGTCTCACCAATCACCTCGATCGCATCCCAGTCGACCGTGGCATGCGATACAACGTGCATCCTCCTAAGCTTCCCGCAAAAACGGGCGGCCACGGTGTCGGGAGGAAACTCTAGATATGGGTGACTGTGTAGTAGATCCGCCGGCATTGGCGGAGCCCGCCGCAGACCATGCAAGAAAATACCGTATACGTACAATAATACTAACAATTAACAATAATAATAACAATTAACAATAATAATAACAATATAACACAAATAATAACAATTAACCATAATGATAACAATAATAACAATTATCAATAATAAAAACAATTAACAATTAACAAAGAAATAACAATTAACAAAATAAAATATCCGGGTCGTCTATGGGGGTCGTCTAGGGATAGACGCCCCTCCTGTCGACCAAAAACCCACTATCTTCAACACACAACATCCAAAACCCTAAAAATCATCAAATCACAAACAACCTACGGTCTAAATGTATAATACATTCAAGATTAATGAAGTATAGGTTAGAATACGTACCTGAGATGCTTGAATTCGAAAAAATACGGTCCAATACGCCTGATCAAGCTTTTTTATACTGTGTGTGTGTGTGATTTTGTGTTTGGGTCGTATGCAGCTGGTCGTCTAGCTTATCCACTCATATATGATGCATGGATGGGGCGTCTAGACCTAGACGACCCGTCTAGTTGAAATAGGGAATTACCATTTTACCCCTGAGTTGGCCCCCTAGGCCTAAGTCAGGGGTAAAATGGTAATTAACCATTTGAGTAATAATATCTCAAATGGTCAATTACCATCTTACCCCTGAATTAGGCCTAGACTGGGGCAACTCAGGTGTAAAATGGTAGTTCAACAAGATGGAGCGTCTAGGACTATACTGACAGTTTAAGGTTATGGTTAATTAGCATTTTACCCCTGAGTTGGGCCTGGGGGGAACTCAGGGGTAAAATAGTAATTAATTATTTCCCTTTTAATTTCAAAAATTGACAAACTTTAAATTTGCCGGTCAAAGTGTATGCTATGTCTAGCACTAGACGGGTCGTCTAGTTCTTCAATATTACCTTTATATCCCTAGGTTAGGCCTAGACTAGGTCTAATTCATAGTAAAATGGTCTTTTAGTCAACAACAGACGTCCAATCTAGGTCTGTACGAGGCGCGTATTTATATTGTTTTTTTTCTTTTTCTTTTATACAAAAAATCATATTAATTAAACAAAAATCATATTAATAATATAAAATCATATTAATTAAACAAAAAATAATATTAATTATACAAAAATCATATTATTATACAAAAAATCATATTAATTATACAAATATCATATTAATTATACAAAAAATCATATTAATTATACAAATAACATATTAATTACACAAAATAATTCTTCCGATTCACTATCAATGAAATTAATACTCGGGTTTGAATTTGGTGGGGGATTCATTATCGATGTATACCATTCTAAACGGGGCGTTACATATATTGCCATTATTCTGCAGCGGGTCTTTGGTGCGTCAACCATAGCCCGTTTATTGTCGGTATTAGATATTGGCCTTCCAACTTAATATGTATGAAGTGGTTATCGTTAACATGTGCAAGTGTTATCATCCGTGGTTCTTGATCAGTCAAAGGACTCAATATCGGGAAGAAGGTGGAACTCCCATCGATGCTTGACAGGTGCACCGCGATACCAAACCTTTGTGCAATAAGAAGCCCGCGTGGGGGAAGCCTATCCAGTGAGTGGGGGGGACTACGTTCCACTGAATCCCAAATTAGGCCCTCACGATGCGTGTTAAAATATCCTTCATCCCATGCTTCAAATATTGGCAGCTAGATTGATGCGTTCTCATCCATCTCCTGTACAAGGTCTTTTCGAATGTGCCCCCATAAACGTTCTCCATATCCAAGCCTACAGCCACAGACTGAAACCCACAATGACTGTCTGGCCTAACATCTTGTATGCACTAGATGTATGGGTGAAACAATGTCGGAAGGAGAGACTTAAACTGTTTGATGATTGACACATTCTCGTCGCCCGTTATCAACGGAAAACCGTTATCATCTCGAATCTCTTTCTTTAGAACTCATTGAATGGCTTCGACTCGCTTTGGGTTTTTGAGACTTTATGACCGACTGTTGAGAGGCCTGGGATGGAACGTACAAGCTGTGGCAGGGGGCATCGTATGTGCTTTGTTGGGAACCTTCAAAGCGCGTGTTTTGCATCACCAAAGGAGCTTCTCCTCAATTATTCGTCTCTACGGGCGGCCTCGTCAAACCATTGTTGTACTTGCTTTGTTGTTAGCCGTCCATGAGTATTTTGTTGGATAACCGATGGTTCTTGGTAGATTTGGTTGGAGTCAACACCGCTTAATCTTTGCCAACAAGTTTTTTTTTTCTGAGCAGGGGTGTGACTCTAACTGTTGCCTAACAATATTGAGCTCTTCTAACACGTCAACGTCATCTTGTATCAATTTATAGGGTTGAAAGTTAAGCTTCTGCCAGAAGATGTCTATGTCTTCGAGTTGAATCGGACGCTCTACATGGTTAAAACAATGCACCGTTAAAGTCACATGATTAACAGACATATATAACACACATCCTTTCGTGTTTAACAAGTATTACCTACACATACGTACTTTTCTAGCCTACAAGCATACGGCAACCCACAACTATACCACATCTGACAACCACATGATGAATGAAAGCGCTACAACATGTCTAGTTTCCTAAGTAGCTCTCCACTAACAAGTCAAGCACTGTATGGGAAACTCTTCCACGTAGGTGGTCAAATAACGGGTTTTTGTGGTGGTTCATTCTTTTTTCGATGCTTTCTCGAAAGCTCCTCCTTATTCCACCGTATTGTGTGTCAACTATATCATTGGCACAACCAACTATAAGGTCCAGTGAGCTCCTATCTTGGACGTATCTATTTAAATTTGTCACACCCCAACGATGGCAAAAACATCAGGGTGGGATGAAAACAAGATTGCAAGAGACTTCATAATACTATTTGTGACAATATTTAAATAATTCGATTTCATTGATACCAAAAAGGACAATACATAGTTTAAAATGGAAATACAACAAGTTTCGAATGACATAACAACTTGAATTGAAATACATAAATTTAAGTTAGGTGTGTATTCACCCTAAATAAGTTTCTTCATCGGCAACAACTAGTTTCCTGCAACATGTATTAAAATAATCATCAACAAAAGTTGGCGAGCATACAAGGTTATTTACATAGCATAATAGTGAAAATTTGCCTCATATCCAACATGGTAAACTGCATATTATGTTACAAGCATACTAACATGTGATAACTATATGTTAATCCAAAGTTTAACGCAATCGTGAATTACCACTGTCACCAAAATGACAAGGTGTAAAATAGTTTACTTAACAATACCACAAGAATACGGGAGGTGCATTAATCCCATAGCGCTATAATTGTTAAGGGAGGCTAGCAAGGTTAATGAGCATATAAACACAAGTAACATAGCATGCGATAACAAGAATAATACAAGTTTCATGTTTATAACGGATAGAGTGTGACTACAACAAGTTTTAAATATGAATCGTGATTTGATAATTGTACATGTTGCACCCAAAGTGTGTAAACGGAAAAATGGGTTCGAGTATACTCACGGTTTGCGTTAAGCTTTTGGAAACCGTGAAACTTGGGTGATGGAATGGGTGGACCGGGAGCTGAAGTTACCCTATAAATGGGAACAAAGGCGAGTAATTTTCCGGTTAAATGACTAGTAAAGAAAGTAAATTTAACAATTACATTAGTTTACAGTCAAGTATCCCCGAAGGGTCATGGAGATTCAAGTAGGAGGTAGGATGATATGCATCCATTTAAACCTTGTCATAAGAATTCACCAAAGCACAACCGAAGGTTGATTAGTCATGAATGTACATAAAGGAAAATACAAAAAGTAAAAAAGGAAAATCATACAAGTGTGGTGTAGGACAAGTTTGAATAGCAAGGCTTTCATGGTCCATACACTAATTCAACACACAAGCCTAGGCTTGGTTGATGTGCACACTTGAAGGTTGCTCATGAACCTCAATCAAAATAGAAAGTTTGGGATCTTCATAGGCTCCAATATCCATAAACTACAACTACAACATGTACACAAGTTTGTAGGCTTGTCCAAGCATATGTTGGGTAGGCTATGAACATGAAGGCTATGCCAAACATGTTGAAACCAACGAAACCGAAGGTTTCTAAGAATCTTGGACCTTCAAAGAAGAGTGTTACAACTCTAAGAAATCTTGGGTAACATCCTCATTTGAAGTTCAAGATGATAGGAAGTAAGAACAAGAGAAGAAGATAGGTGAAAGGTGAGTTCTTGCACTCATTTTTTAACTTGGAAGAATTCTGCCCTAACTTGAGTTTTCAGCAGATTATGGAGCTTAGAATGAGAGTTTACGAAGGTGTAAAGGAGAAATTAGGGTTAGGAGTCTTGTATTTATAGTTGGGTAAGGTTAGGTGAGTGTTTAGTGAGGTTTAGAAGCCATTAGTGGAGAATGGAGGTGAGGTTTGAGCCATAAATACAAGATTCAAAAGTTATATTTTAGGGTGGAGGTTGGAGCCATAAATGCAGATTCAGAGTGGGATTAGAGGGGTTGGCTTTTTGTCACAAATTGTCCCTCAAGTTTGATAAGTATTCAATTAGGGCCCCAAACTTAGGTTTTAGGTGTTTTCGAGTGCTTTTCGTGTAGTTTAAAGTGTGTAACAAGCATGCAACTATCATAAACTTAAAAGTGATGTAAAGTATGTCCATGTATTTGAAATTATGTAAAACAAGTATCGGTGGTGCCGGTCGTAACACACAGTTGTCGGTTATCGCACGAAATGCAAGTATAGGCGATTTACGATCTATAACACATAATTTCAAGTATAATTAACATGTTGAAGGTGTTTACAAGTATAATATGATGTATAATAAGTATCGGAATCATTAATTGTGGTTAATCACAAGTATTGCACGTAAACGCGTTGAAAGTCGATTATTTGCACGTACGTCACATAGTTTCGAATTAGGGTTTATTGCATGCGATTACAAGTATAAATTGTACATAAAAAGTATAAATGGAACAAAATTGATATAAATATGACTTTCATTATGATCGGTGTCTCGGACTACAAGTTGAAAATACGATACAAGTACAAGTTTCCGAAATAGAAGTTTCCAAAAATGGAAAGTACAACAAGACTTGATAAATATGGAAAACGTGAAACGCGAAGCATTACAAAATTTGCGTGTTGACTGTCAACTCTATTTGTGGTATGCTGACCAAAGTTGCGACTCTGATCAGTCTACCAAAGACGAACATTTCCTTGTAATCTTTCAGCAAGTTACCATACACCTACTAAAGACCCCTAAAAGTAAAAATAACTTATTAAATGTACATAGGTGAGTCATATGTTATTAAAAAAACTTACTTGAACGTTTTCACTCCACAAGTCGCTTTTGTAAGGTTGCGCAAGTTGTACTCATATGTGGGTATTGATGGAGACTCACACAATGTCCCCAACATGACATAAATTTTTGTCAGTCTTCTTCTGTGAAGGCGCTCTTGCAGTGCTTACAAATATTATCTTGTATGTGAAACCTGCAAAGATACCAAGAGGCGTTTGGAAAAACTTTAGCACACGCGTTAATTAGGGCGAGGTCTCTATCCATTACAATCACACGTGGCTCCATACATACATCCAACATTGACCTGATTCTCTCAAGCACCCATACAAAGTTATCACTACATTCTTTGCAGATAACGGCATGCGCATACAAAACAAATAGTTGGTGGGCGTCATACCAACTATCTGGACAAATGGCATGTTGTATACGTTTGTTTTGTATGTGGAATCGATCAGCAAAACGTGCGGGAACGCACGCCACATTTGACTACAGTATGGATGAACAAAGAAGATCTCTGTTACGACCTCTGGTTCGTGTTCCTCCCATGTGTCGTAAATAAATCTATTTGTAATCAGGATGTTTTCTAGTGACTGCATGGGAGTCAGTTCGTATCTTTGTTGGCCCTATTATTCTGAACTGCGTTTTGTACGTCTTTCTGAAACATGGAAAATGTCGGGAAAGTGCTTCCTTATAATTTGAAAATTTCTGCGTGGCTCCATGTTTTGAGTTGTCAGCTGCTCGATCAATTTATATTCATTGGGAGTAAACCTTCGCACAAACGCGTGGGCCAACAGGTCCTCAAAAGTTCGTGGTTATGTTCAGCCTTTCCCCCTTTTATCCCCCAGGTTTCATACGGATGGTCTCGCACAGCCACCAGGTAAAATGGGCAACCGGTTTTTTGCTTCCAGCTTTTCAAATCATTGCTGTAGTATGGCGCTCACCACCACGGTCACATTCAAGCCATACTCTCTCGGTCCTTTCCCTAATTTTCTTTGATCATCGGGTCACAATAACGAAACCATCCGCCTTTGTCGTTTCTAGTGCCCAGTTTTTTAGTTCATCTAGAGAGCTGAAAACCTGTAACATCGATAGCGTTATGTTAGGTTTTATATTTATTCATCTGTCTAACATAAATAAATAAATTTGATACCATCTTTGTGAGGTATGGATTGCCTGTGCTGAGGGGTGCCTCACCACCATAACCTCCACCGTCCAGATAGTTTTGTTGACCGTACAAAGATTGTGTTGCATTGTAACTTTCATAACCGTCTCCTCCGTATCCATCCGGATAGTGTTGTTGCACGTAAGAATATTCACACGTATCCATAATGTCACACCCCAACCGATGGCGAAACATCGGGGCAGGACGAAAGAGATTGCTCGAGACTTCATAACGCTAAGATGTTTTTTATATAAAAAAATTCATTTCATTGAAATATCATGTACAAAGTACATATTTCAGAATACAACATCATGGATAACAAATTTCAAATACGACAACTTTAATGTTACAATTCTAGGCGTGTATCTAAGTCATCCTATTTGTTTCGACCCATAGTTATCATCAACCTCACTCTACAATACATGTTAAAGTATAGTTCAATACAAAAGGCATTGGCGAGCATATAAGTTTGAATAATAGCATAGTATAAACGTTTAAACAAATCTTCATGCGTACTTATCTATTCTTGAGGCTAGCATACATTAAACTATTCTACATAAATATACTAGTCAACCTAAAGTTTCCCAGAAGCATAATCCATTCATACATGAAAGGACCAGATGTGTATGACTTAACATGACCCCAAGTTTACTAGGCGGTGCGTTACTCCTATAGCGCTATACATGTTAAGGGAGGCTTGATCAAAGTTAATGACTGAGTATAAGCATGTATGATTTCAACTTTAGCATAGAGCATGTAGAAAGATTGTTCATGCATTGAGTATAAGCATCTTTGGGAAATTTTTGCATAATGTACATCTATTTCATCCAAAGGTGATAAAGCGTTAAATAGGTTCGAGTATGCTCACAATTCCGCAAGCTTCTTAAGCAAGTCGTGGATGGACGAGTGATCAGGTAATGCAATATGGAGTTACCCTATAAGGGGTAAACAGGAGGAAGTGAGTAATCTGAGTGGAATGATTGGTCCGAATTACGAGACAGAAGGTACGAAATGAAAACGAAAAAAATACCACTTCGTACGAAGTGGACTGACCTCTTCGTGTGACCTGACTTGCAACTCGTAGAGTTGACAGTTACCTCGTATGAGTTGACTTGCACCTCGTACGAGTTGGCTGTTCACCTCGTGGGAGGTGACAATTTTGGAATGTGTTAGCCCATTCAGTATCCATTTCCGCACCGGTCTCTGCGAACGGAGTTCGTGGTAATCGGGGCAGGATAATCCGAGTCATAACACTAGATCAATTGTGATTAATATTATGTCCGGATCAGTGGTAAGTAAAATACAAGTACGGTTCATCGAATTCTTCAATTATATCGTAGAAGTCAAGCATGGGGGTGTGAACACCTCATTATATGATTCACCAAAGCACAAGGTTCGTAAACCCGGTTGGTTATGAATAACAGAAAGTAAAGATTTGTTCAAGTGAGGTGTGGAACTTAATTTGGGTAGCCAAATCTCCCAACGTTCTCACTAGCTAGATCACTAATCCAAACCTATAGGGATGATGAATTAGGCCAGCTTACAACACTTGGTACAGAGGAGAAGATGAGTTACAAGGTGTTAGTGAACTAGACTCACTTAGAAGGAAAGGGTTCTGCTGAAAATCAAGAAATTTGGGGATGAGAACGAGATTTCGGAAGGTTGCAACCGTGGGTGAAGGGTCGTATTTATAGGAAAAACTAGCCACTTCGTACGAGTTGGAGTCACCTCATACGAGTTGGGCATCACCTCCTACGAGGTGGCCCACTTCGTACGGAGCGGCTATACTACGTGCGAGGTTGACTGTTTGGAGTTGTTTTCGTACGATTTGTGGTTTTTAAGCGTTTTAAGCATGCATGAATGATGTATGACTATGGTAGTGCATAAAAGTTGAGTATTCGAGCATTTAAGTATCAGTTTCTCGTATATAATCATGTATTAAGAATTGAAAAGTATAATTCAAGTATTTAACAGGTATAAGTATACAATGAGTTTCCATTATGATCATAATCTCGGAGTATAAGAATGGAAAATGAAAGATAAAAGTACGGTACAAGTTTCGAATTATAGAAATATGAATACACTTTCTAAATAAGGAAAGTCCAAAATGCGGAGCGTTACACATAATCCGAAAACCCTTGTTGCGCTGCATAACATGGTTCATCAACATGGTATGAGTCATCTACAGGGGATGTTTCATCAATAGGAGGATGCGTGTTCAAATCTAGAAACGGTCTGTTTTGATTTACTTGTACACTAGACACAACCTCCTCTTGCTCGTTAGAATTAGGAATGCTAGTCTCCGCCTAAAAACGGTATCATCATCAGTAAATAATTAAAACAACAAGTAGTTTAAGCTAATAGTTGTTACCGGAATGGCTTCGGGCACCCATGACTCGCCAGAATACGGCCCAAAGAAATAGTTGCCGTCCCAGTATGATGACATTTCAGCACCTTTGAATGATATTAAATAGAAGGAAAAGAAGAAGGAAGTTCGATGAAGAATGGTCTGAATAATGAGAATGCTCTGTACGTCCCTATTTAATAAAGCAATATATGCCTCGTCTAGGCCTAGACGCCTCGTGTCACTTTACCTACTTTACTCACATGCATGCAGACCACCACAGTCAAATCAACCTGCAATAGGCCTAGATTCCCCGTCTGATGTGACTGATTTGACATTGTACGAGGCCATGAATGTGGTCGGAGAAAAAAACCCTAGATGCCCCGTACTGAGCTAGACGACGCATCTTGAAGGTGTGGAAATAGGCACTTGGGTGTGTGAATATGCAGACCCTTTGAATATTGGATTCTTTTCTCATCACTGTTAAATATACTTTTAATATTTCTTTCCATAATAAAACATATATTGAAACCTTTGGATGTACTTTACAGTGAACATACCACTCATTTCTTGTATTTTTGTAAACCCGTGAATTCCTTTTATTCTCATAAATTACCTGATCGCGTGTCGATGCACATCAAAGACCAGCAAAAAAGTGTATGGAGTAGAAAGCATTAGATAATCAGAGTATGTCGCAAAATGAATTAACAACAGACTGTGACGATCTTGTCGGATTATTAATCAAACTGGGAAATACAGAATACAAAGTAACTGAAAAAAAATTGTTGCTATTGCAGAAAACTAACTTAGACATGTAAAATAAAAATGTGGCTTCATGACCCATGATTTCTTGAGTGGGTAGGAACACCCCCACCTGCTGTTCAACTGCTGTGATCAACACACGGGTCAACAATACACACACTTACAGAAAGATCTTGATTGAATGATTGAGGTTTTCAATTTCTATTCTATTTCTTTATAAATGGAAAGGGGCTGAAAGTGGGGTTTACATCAATAAACACTTACAGAAAGATCTTGCTTTGATTTACGACACCTCAACCCAAAAACGAAATCCCAACAGTTTGGTGCCATTCATCCTTGGCCGCATAATTTTCACCGGGATGTCCCCAAAAAGGTAGCTATGTGTAGAGATTTTGGTGATGCCCAGATGTTATGTACACATAATGTAAGCTTTTAATTAGAAGCAATAGTGTACTGTGTGTTTTAAGTACTCTAAGACGTGCTTTTTAAAGCACATAATAAGGTACCAGTGAGCATGTTCAGAACTCAGAAGATAAGTTCAATATTCTGATTAGATTTAAACCAAAGTCTTTGTAACTTCTGTTTGTATCACAATGAGCATACCCATCATCCTGATCTGAACAGAAACAGTGGTTATGTGGATGTTGCTGCTTATCATTAACAAAAGGATAAAGATCAGTGGCCCTCTTCTAAATCATCTTCCCTTGCATAGCCATTCTCTTCATCTTCAATTTTTTATTCTGTTCTCTAAATGAGTTGTGTCATCTTGGAGGATGGATCTCAGCAACTACAATCTTGCAAAGCATATATGTAAACTACAAAGACTATTCCCTGTATGCCAAAGTGAAATACTTGTATTAATTATAACCAAATTATTTAATAAAAACAAACAGTAAAAAGCATGTTCATTTGTGGTGGCACATCAGTTTAGGAGACTTCAGAACTACACAATTTTTAAATTAGATTTTAGGAAATCAACCATAACTCAGAGTAAGATGTACTTTGGAACTAATATGCACATGGTGAGTTAAGTAACCAAAAGCTTGGCAGAAGAAGAATTCATGATTTATTCAATATCCACCATTATGTACTTTGGTGAAGTGTATTTAATTTTGGTTGTTTTACTTGTAAAAAAGAAATTAAATTGTAGACTGCATAAACGTATATACGTACCTCCATATATTGTGTCTATGTACGCTCATTATATATCTCCATATATTGTGTATATGTATGCTCATCAATAGGCTACATTGACATAATTGTAATTGATTCAGGGATTCAAAGTATCATAATCTTGAAGATCACAGGATCGTTTGGGATTTTGTTTGAGAGACAATTGTGTATAAACTTAGAGATGCATCAGTTATAAATGTTGGAATTACATGGGTTTGTAAAGGTTGTGAAGGGTTGTTATATCCTTTCACTAAACAACATGATATGGTGCGGTTCAATAACAATAATAACCGCCACCACCTATGCTAAACAACAATAATACAACAATTAATTAAACTTAGGGTATAATCAAGTTATTAGTCTAACATTCTCCCCCCCCCCTCCCTAATTCTTGATTTCTTCTTCCATGCTTCTTTAGACCCTTCTTTGTTCATAGCTCGGTTTGTATCACACAAATTCTCTTGCATTCTACGCTTCTTCAGTTGTCTCACACAACGCACAGGGATGCATAAAAGTAACTCCGTTTCACACGGTTCTTCATATTGATCTTATTCTTCACTTCTCGTGTTTAGATTGAATCTATCACAAATTTGTTTACGCCTGATTATCTCATATGATTAGCTAGATTCTCACTTCTTTGTTTGTTTCACTAGTGACCATAGTTTTCTTGATTTCCATTGTTGCTTCACATAACTTACTTTCAGAGCTTTTCTTCCATGATCCGAGTCATATTGTTTTTCCTTAACTAATTCCTTCACACCTTTGATCGTGTCACACGATTCTTCTTTTCATTATTTCCTCACATACCATGATCTTCATTTTATATCTTCAGTGCCTCATACTGATTCTTCATTTTAATCACCTCACATGGATACCTCTCACAGGTTTTTTTTGTATCACACGGATTTTCTTCTTTGATCATATCACATGATCAATCTTCTTCTCTTCTCTTTCGATGCCATTGTTAATAGATTTATTATTCCTATGTTTATTTGGATATTCATAGGCATAATGTCCAAGTTTCTAACATCGGTAGCACATGAGTTGAGACTTATCCTATGTGTTGTTTCTTCTTGGTGGGTGTTATTCGATCTTGATCGTATTCGCGACTCTGGTCGTGTGTCATTTAAAATTTTCCTTGTTTACCGCCTTTTCTATCATTCATTTTACCAAGGCTTCGATTTAAATTCCTTTGTCCATCTTGATTGGACCTTCTTTCATGTTGTGCAAATAGAAGTTTATCATAGTCATTATTACTATATTTCCGTTCATCTCTAGCTCGGTGACGTCTTCATAAGCTTTAAGTTTATTGATTTCTTCATCAAGGGTCATGGTGTTCATGTCGTAATATTGCTCTATGCAACAATTTGCAAAAACATGTCTGGTACTGAGTTCAATAATTACGTACCATTGTTGCTTCATCAACCTTTTCTCCTAGGGTCTTAGACTTTGTGTCTAACACACTTAATCTTCTAGAAAATTGGTCCATCATTTATGTCTATCTCATTGAAAGCATATCAGATTGTGTGCACAATGTTTGAAGTCTTGCCTTTTAGACTCAATCAATTCCATCGTGTTTCATCTTTAAGGCTTCCTATATATCTTTGCATGTGGTATGGATGCTACATGCATCACCGTGTCTTTTGGAATTGCTTGAAATAGATAAGTAATCATTATCTTACCCTTCTTGTTATCTATCTTCGATCCTTCTAGGATTTCTACGACTTTCCAAAGGTTTTTGGCATTCAATATTGCCTTTACACAAACAACCCAAATCGTGTTGTTTGTAAATGTT
>CAMTDV010000116.1:50726771-51224070 GCA_947069175.1 Scalesia atractyloides
AACGCAAAGGTCACGAGTTCGAATCCGGTTTCACACACGCTGCCTAAATAAAAATCAAATTTTTGTTTAACTGAACCGGAGTCGATACTGGTATATGTTAAGTATATTAATAACCGGAATAACAACCAAGTTAGACACACAGTCCAGCGGTGGACTGTGTGTTTGTTTATATCACAGGTCACGAGTTCGAGTCCGGTCTACTGCACCGACTCGAACAATTATCTATTCTTTTTAATAAGGCAGAAAAGGAAATAACTAAATTGTATTTAAGTATAATAAAAATCGAATTATATAACATGTTTAACACACAGTCCAGCGGTGGACTGTGTGTTAGATTAAACCACAGGTCCCGGGTTCGAGACCTGTGGAGTGCACGTCCGGTTCGCTTAAAACTATTTTTAAAATAAAATGATTTTCGGTTTAAACTAATTAATATATATATATAATTAAAATCAGATATATAACGGGTTAGACACGTAGCTCAGTTGGTAGAGCTGCGTGCACGCGTACGGGAGGTCTCGGGTTCGAGCCTCACTATGCGCACTTGTGTTCCGCATTCGAACCGGTCAACGGTCAGGTCAACGGTCAACGGTCAGGTCAACGGTCAAAAAAATAAATTTTATTTATTTATTTTTATTTATTTATTTTAATTAAAAATCAATTAAAAATACTTAAAAATAACATTTTTAAGGTTAGAAAATAGCCTAAAACTCACAAAAATACACCCAACAATCCTACTAAAATAAATTAATAAAATCCATTTACTTACCAAACCATAATGCGATTTATCTAGGTTAATCTCACTCGTGGTTAAAACCACTTCGCGTACATTTAACATCAACAACCGAACGCACCCACTGTGAGTGAATCTTACAACTCCCCCTTTTAATTTACACGTTTTGGGATGTGTCATGTGTTATGAAAATAAATAACTTATTTATTTAAACTTGTGCTATACCACATCATGACCTAAACTTAGATTGTTTATATTGTTGTGATTACTTATTTCCTTTTGTCAAAATATATGAAACTCATTCATTAGGCCCCTCAGTTCCTCGTGAAAGACGAGTTGAGCATCGCGTGCCTCTAAATGTTCCATTATTGTTCATGTGTGTATCATTGAGTTTGTATTGTTTGTAGTTGTGTCATTTATGTTATCATGTTCATGCAAATTCATTCATTAGGCCCTCAGTTCCTCGTGAGAGACGAGTTGAGCATCGCGTGCCTCTAAATGTTCCATTATTGTTCATGTGTGTTTCACTTAATATCTTATGATTGTTGATTAAGTTTATATCTATTTTTACTCATGTTTGGTTGTGCACATATTTCATAATCAATTTAAATAAATTTGTTCAAATGTTTTCCATAGGATTCACTCGCCAACATTATGTTGATCCAAAAACCTTTTTACACATGATACAGGTGAACAGGTTGAAGCAAGAAAAACATAGGATATGCCTTAGAAGAGAACAAAGAAGTTTAGATTGTTAGTTAGAACAGTGGTAACCTTTATTGTAAATTTCCATTTAATTTGTATTAAAGAATATGAAACGCATAATAAATGTCATGAGCTTTGATGATAACCCAATCATGCCCCGATCACCTTATCCGCTGCGGGTCGGGGTGTGACAGATTGGTATCAGAGCCATGACTATAGGGATATAGGATAGGTTATTAGACCCTTAGAGCCTATACTATAGTCTGCCTAAATTTTAATTGATTAGGTGGTTACATACAAACTTGTGATATTTATTTGTTTCATATTTGTTTACATTTCAGTCAAACATACATGCTTATATACATATTCATCATACATATATACATATTCATTATACATATATCGATGTTCATGTATTCAATTTATTTTCATACTCTCATTATCCAAAGATTTTGTGCAATTTTCAAATCTCATCAAAGTAAGTTCTGCGACGGGCATGTAGTAACTGGAAGGGTACAGTACCGGTAGTCGGAACGTCCTGTCTAGGCTGGCATTCGTATAAATCCAATATAACGGACCAGTTTGCCTACCTGGGGACCAACGATCAGAGTACGAAGGACCTATTAGGCCAAAGCATGCCACACCAAACGTCGTTCGAACTAACCCTACTTTGAGTTGTCACCGTGTCTACACCTGGACACATTCCGAATATCACACGTTGTATACATATTTCTCGATTTTCTCTGGGTTTTTGTGTACGCAACCTGGCAAACCTGTGCGAACCATATGAAAAACCGGTATTCATGGGGGCCCACATGATTACACAGGTAAAGTATGGCGGCATGTAGGGCCTAACAGCGAGCAAACCCAAGACATCCCATGGATGTAGTAATTTATTTTCTATAATTATTTTATGAATGTTCGTTCTTGAATACGACCCATGAACCCGAAAGCATCTAACTCATACTCTTGTCATGTATTCCTTGTCGATGTCTTCTAACCTCGCCCGTAGGAAGACGAGAGCAAGAAAAGCCCGCGAACGCATGGCTGCCTTAATCGCTCAACAAATGGCAGCCGTAATACCCAATATTGTAATCCAAGTTCAGCAAGCACTTACCGTTAATCCTGTCAATCAAGCAAACCAAAACATTTTCAACTCTTCCCCAAATACCACTAAATGCACCTACAAGCACTTCAAATCATGCGACCCTCCGAAATACAAAGGGACTGAAGGCGTCACCGCTCTCCTCCATTGGTTTGAAGAAATGGAGAACACATTTCTAAATTGCGATTGCCCTGACGATCGCAAAGTGCGATATGCTACCGGTCGATTATATGGGGTAGCACTTACTTGGTGGAACACAGAGAAGGCCAAACGAGGTGTTGAAGATGCTATGTCCTTAACTTGGAACGAATTGAAGGAAATCATGACCATACGATTTTGCCCAAGGAGCGAAATCAAGAAGTTAGAAGATGAATTCTACTCATTGAAGCAAGTGGAAGGAGACCACATCACCTACAACAAAAGATTCTTCGAGTTACATCAAATGGTTCCCAACATGTTCACTCCCCTCTACCGTTTGATCGAGCACTACATTCGTGGTCTTCCGTCAAAGATTCAAGACCCTGTAATAAGTGCCAAGCCTGCAACTTTGGAAGCAGCAATGGAGCTAGCAACAGAGCTCACCGAGAACCGAATCCGAAACAAAGACTTCAAGGAGGAGAAGAAGAAGGATAAAGAATCGACTGAAACCTCCGACTCCACTCAAACCGAATCCCTTCTCAACCCAATCCTAAGAGAAGAAGAGTCGGGCGACTTTTCGCTGCTACTCAACGAAATCAACCAGTTTTACATGCCATACCCATTCGAGCTATCCCAATCACCCAAGTGGCACCCAACTCAGCTTACCCAGATAAGAAACCATATCTTGGACCTCACCCTCGATGCAACAACTGTTTTTATCACCATCCCCATACCCTACCTTGTCGTCTATGTGCAACTTGTGGACGCTATGGTCATTTGAGCAATGTTTGTCGCACCTTTCAAAACCAAACCTTTTCCCCTACTCAAAACATGGCCCAAGCCTATCAACAACCCCAATACCCCATGTTCCCATATGCTCGAGCTTGTTTTAATTGTGGCGACCCTACCCACTTTAGAAACACATGCCCTCAATTGGTTAACGTTATCAACACTCAAGCCCAATCAAACCCAGTTAACCAAGTAAACCAAGAAAACCCAACCACTATGCCACCAGCAAGAGGAAGAGTCTTCAATATCAACGCCAACCCTGTCGAAGATAATGACGGCCCAGATGAAGATACCTAACTAGTCCTCTTCGCCGAAGATCCAGATTCAACTCCTATCGTTTAGTTTTATGTTTTTCCATGTGTAGATTGTTAGAGAAATTATTGGATATTATATATTATATATTGTTTTCAGTATATGCTTTTGCCGAGGCCGTGGCTCCCCATCCATCGAGGTTGAGTTGGATCCCCATTTTATTATGTGGTTGATCTTGGCGTGCCCGCACGATCGGCTCCGTTGTTTGAGCCTTGATCGGTCATTTCATTTTACATTTCAATACATGCAATACGCTCGGCTCCGTTTGATTGAGCCTTGAGCGCACATTTCAATTTACATTTCCAGTTCATGCAATACGTTCGGCTCCGTTTGATTGAGCCTTGAGCGCACATACAATTTCATTATCAGTATCTTGTGGTTGTGGTGTTTGTAGTAGAGTCGCATCGAACCAACCATAATTTGCGGATAAAGTCAATGAAAATTTGACAAGGATATGGTGGATACGCCGATGGTACTTCCTATATATAAGTATTCTTGTCAAATGATCGGAGGCATTATCAGGCGATTATGAGAGGTTCCATGCATAGGCTGTTTGTGTGATGGTTGTTTAGGTTAAGTTGTTCAATTTCAGTACATTCAATACGTTCGGCTCCGTTTGATTGAGCCTTGAGCGCACATACAATTCCATTCAATACGTTCGGCTCTGTTTGATTGAGCCTTGAGCACACAGACAATTTCATTATCAGTATCTTGTGGTTGTGGTGTTTGTTGTAGAGTCGCATCGAACTAACCATAACTTGCGGATAAAGTCAAATGATCGGAGGCATTATCAGGCGGTTATGAGAGGTTCCATGCATAGGCTGTTTGTGTGGTTAAGTTATTCATTTTCAGTACATGCAATACGCTCGGCTCCGTTTGATTGAGCCTTGAGCACACAATTTCAATTTCAGTACATTCAATACGTTCGGCTCCGTTTGATTGAGCCTTGAGCGCACATCCATTTCATTTTCAGTACATGCAATACGATCGGCTCCGTTCGATTGAGCCTTGATCGCACAGATATATTTCATTTCAGTATTTTATGTTTGTTGTATTGGTTGTAGAGGTATAGGACTAATCATAATTCACTGATAAAACCAATGAAAATTTGACAAGAATATGGTGGATACGCCGCTGGTACTTCCTATATAGAAGTATTCTTGTCAAAGGATCAGAGGCATTATCGGACGGTTATGAGAAGTTCTATGTAGGATTTATTAGTTTCTTGGTAACCAATCATAACTTGTGGATAAAACTAATGAAAATTTGGCAAGAATATGGTGGATACGCCGCTGGTACTTCCTATATATAAGTATTCTTGCCAAAGGATCAGAGGCATTATCAGGCGGTTATGAGAAGTTCCATGTAGGATTTAGTATTGCCTTGGTTGGAATTTGTGTTACATTTATATCATCATGTTATTTAAAGAGATTGGATTGTGATCCATTTCTACATAAACTAACCTCTCCATCATAACAAACGAGAGAGGAACATCCATCATTCAAACATATATGCTATCAGAATGTGGATTCAAATATTTGCTGTTGTGTTTATTCATGTTCAAATATTTGCTGATGTGTTTATTCATGTTCAAATATTTGCTGATGTGTTTAATCATGTTCGAATATTAGCTGTTGTGTTTACTTATGTTCAAATATCAGTTGTTGTGTTTTTATTTATGTTCCATATAGGTTATAGTGTTAGAAGTTTTGCCTTAGGATATAACCATACTTTCCCAAACGTATCTAAATTCTTATGCATGATATCATTTTTAGCAAATCATTTCTGCTTATCAATATTTATACAGTAGGAAACAAAAAGCGAATCCTGAATAGGGTACTTAACCCTTACAAGGAATGTTACCGCCTCGAACAAAAACTTAAACCCTCATTTTTCTGAGCATACAACTGTCAAACAAAACATCACCATCCTTTTTAGTCAAAATATATCATTATTTAAATTTCGGACGAAATTTCTAAAAAGCAGGGGATACTGTAACATCCGTCAAAAACGGATTTACCAAACCCGCTCCGTTTATCAACCGAACAGTCAGTCAAAAATTTCGTTGCGAATTAAATGCCCAAAATATTTTTAAACGATACGTAATCAATTATTATACGGGAATATATATTTAGTTTTTGAAAAACTGTTGAAAATCGCAAAATAAAAATGAAATGATCCAGCCGGGTTTCGAACCCGGGTCACTCGCCGAGTCGATTCAGCGACTTATCTCACACACACAAACCACTGCGCCACTTGTTCTGTTTGGTAAATATTGAAATCATTTAATTGATAAAGTGACGTTACGAATTCAAAATCGGCGCCCATTAGTTCAGTCGTCGGAATCCCGGAAACCTCGCGAGTTTTTAACACCATTTTCAGTTATAACGTAAACCATTAACAAGACATCGGTTATAACCGATGTTTGAAGTCCGCGACCAAACCATAACCGCCGGAGTTTTTATGATTTACGAATCCAGTCGGAAATCAGACCAAATACATCTCGATTTTCCCCTATAAATTCACCCTCAACCCATTGAAAACCTTTTCGCTCAAAACCACACTCTTTCTCGGCGAAAACTCCCTCGCCGGAACTTTTCTGTTCGTCGCCGGAAAACCGATTTCCTTATTTCTGAACCTCACTGAGCCCCTGAAGCTTATACCGGAGATACCCATACTTTTTCCAAGCTTTCCGAAGACTTGCTGCTGCAAGACACCTGACGCCGGAGTTGATTGCTGTCGCCGGAGTTCTGCCGGAAAACAGAGGGTCCAGTCGGTATACCTCTTCGCTTATTTTCTTTATCTTTTCACCCTTATCTTACCTTAATGGATTGTAAAACACTAATGAAACTTGAATAAAAACTCGAACCAGTCAGACCTTATATCTGGTTAACACTTGATGAAGAAGACGATGTATCCGGATCATATATGTATAATATAAATCAGGATATTAATCGGGTTAGACACACAGTCCAGCGGTGGACTGTGTGCACATATAACGCAAAGGTCACGAGTTCGAATCCGGTTTCACACACGCTGCCTAAATAAAAATCAAATTTTTGTTTAACTGAACCGGAGTCGATACTGGTATATGTTAAGTATATTAATAACCGGAATAACAACCAAGTTAGACACACAGTCCAGCGGTGGACTGTGTGTTTGTTTATATCACAGGTCACGAGTTCGAGTCCGGTCTACTGCACCGACTCGAACAATTATCTATTCTTTTTAATAAGGCAGAAAAGGAAATAACTAAATTGTATTTAAGTATAATAAAAATCGAATTATATAACATGTTTAACACACAGTCCAGCGGTGGACTGTGTGTTAGATTAAACCACAGGTCCCGGGTTCGAGACCTGTGGAGTGCACGTCCGGTTCGCTTAAAACTATTTTTAAAATAAAATGATTTTCGGTTTAAACTAATTAATATATATATAATTAAAATCAGATATATAACGGGTTAGACACGTAGCTCAGTTGGTAGAGCTGCGTGCACGCGTACGGGAGGTCTCCGGTTCGAGCCTCACTCAGCGCACTTGTGTTCCGCATTCGAACCGGTCAACGGTCAGGTCAACGGTCAACGGTCAGGTCAACGGTCAAAAAAATAAATTTTATTTATTTATTTTTATTTATTTATTTTAATTAAAAATCAATTAAAAATACTTAAAAATAACATTTTTAAGGTTAGAAAATAGCCTCAAACTCACAAAAATACACCCAACAATCCTACTAAAATAAATTAATAAAATCCGTTTACTTACCAAACCATAATGCGATTTATCTAGGTTAATCTCACTCGTGGTTAAAACCACTTCGCGTACATTTAACATCAACAACCGAACGCACCCACTGTGAGTGAATCTTACAACTCCCCCTTTTAATTTACACGTTTTGGGGGGTGTCATGTGTTATGAAAATAAATAACTTATTTATTTAAACTTGTGCTATACCACATCATGACCTAAACTTAGATTGTTTATATTGTTGTGATTACTTATTTCCTTTTGTCAAAATATATGAAACTCATTCATTAGGCCCCTCAGTTCCTCGTGAAAGACGAGTTGAGCATCGCGTGCCTCTAAATGTTCCATTATTGTTCATGTGTGTATCATTGAGTTTGTATTGTTTGTAGTTGTGTCATTTATGTTATCATGTTCATGCAAATTCATTCATTAGGCCCTCAGTTCCTCGTGAGAGACGAGTTGAGCATCGCGTGCCTCTAAATGTTCCATTATTGTTCATGTGTGTTTCACTTAATATCTTATGATTGTTGATTAAGTTTATATCTATTTTTACTCATGTTTGGTTGTGCACATATTTCATAATCAATTTAAATAAATTTGTTCAAATGTTTTCCATAGGATTCACTCGCCAACATTATGTTGATCCAAAAACCTTTTTACACATGATACAGGTGAACAGGTTGAAGCAAAGAAAACATAGGATATGCCTTAGAAGAGAACAAAGAAGTTTAGATTGTTAGTTAGAACAGTGGTAACCTTTATTGTAAATTTCCATTTAATTTGTATTAAAGAATATGAAACGCATAATAAATGTCATGAGCTTTGATGATAACCCAATCATGCCCCGATCACCTTATCCGCTGCGGGTCGGGGTGTGACAATACTACTGGTAACTGCGGTAATGGTATTACATGAAGTTGGACCCGGAGCTGAATGATAAGCAACATTCATGAAATGTGGGATGAATCCTCAAATCCGCAGGATGATAAGCAACAGTTCCCACCTTCTTCACATAAACCCCATCTCCAAAAATCTATGCTAAATGTGGGATGAATCCTCAAATCCGCAGGATGATAAGCAACAGTTCCCACCTTCTTCACATAAACCCCATCTGCAAAAATCTATGCTTATATCTAATCTATGCTTATCAGTCATTTGCTTCATTCTATTTCTTGCCTTCTCCAAATTAGCTTTTAAGGTAACTAGCTTAGATTCCCTCATTCTAATCAGTTCTTCCAAAAATTCAATCTTTGTCTCATCTGGAATATATGGAATATGTAGGGGAGGAGATATTCCATATAAAGCTTCATATGATGACATCCCAATAGCAGAATGAGTTGTGGTGTTGTACCACCACTCTACCAAGGTCAACCACTTATGCCAAGGTTTTGGATCATCCATAACCATGCACCTAAGGTATGTTTCTAAAGAGCGATTTAAAACTTCTGTTTGCCCATCTGATTGTGGATTGTAAGTAGAAGAAAATGCCAATTGAACCCCTTGTAGTTTTATGAAATCTTTCAACAATCTGCTCACAAATACAGGGTCTCTATCTGAAACTATGGTACTAGGACACCCAATTAGTTTAAAGACATTGTTAAACACTACTTGAGCAAACTGGATTGCAGTATAAGGATGGGACAGAGGTATATCCACTATAACCAAGATGGTGTCTTTCCCATTGACCTTAGGCAAACCACTTATAAAGTCCATAGATATGTCTATGAAAACTGAATTAGGAGTTGGTAGAGGTTGTAATAACCCTGGACTAGCCACCCTCTCATACTTTGATCAATGGCATACTTGACACCTTTAACCCATTGCTTCACATCTCTGTCACATTTTTTCCAATAACAACTATTTCAGCCTCTGCAAGGCAGGGTAGTAGCCTGAATGGCCTCCAATAGAAGAATAATGGCACAAATGTAAAATATCTTGCCTTAACTAAGCATCTTCTCCAATCACCACTTTATTCTTCCTTTTTAAAATATTTCCATCCCATGCCCAATGTTTGACTTGTGAATTCTATGTCAACCCTTGAATAACTTGTAGTTTAGCATCATTAAGCCAACTGTTTTTAATTCTAGGCCATAAACATGGATCAATGGAACTCAAGTTTAGTTCAAACAAAGCTAACCCCTCCACTCTAGATAAAGCATCTGCTCCATTTTCAATACCTTCTTTGTACACAATCCCATAGTCATAGCTTAAAAGCTTAGCTAACCATTTTTGTTGTAACGGTGTACTAACCTTCTGTTCCAGTAGATATTTCAGGCATCTTTGATCTGTTTTGATTATAAAGTGCTTCTGCATTAGATGATGATGTCAGTGCTTGACTGCCAAAAGAATGGCCAGTAGCTCTTTTTCATAAAAAAACATAGCTTGTTGTTTGACAAAAATACCCTTACTAACATATGCCAAAGGATGGCCATCCTGCATCAGTATAGCCCCTAGGTCCTTAGAAGATGCATCTGTTTCAAGGATAGGTAAAGCTAGCAATGGTGCAGTGGTTAACGCCACTTTCAATTGTTCAAAAGCTTGCTGAGCCCCATTAGTCTAGAAAAATGAATCGTTTTTTAACAAATTATTGAAAGGCTTAGCAATGGATCCAAAGGATTTAATAAACCTTCTGTAATAGCCTGCCAGGCCCAAGAATCCTGTTAGATGTTTAATGGTTGACAGGCCAATAGTACTGCTTTAATTTTACTAGGATCTATACTCACCCCTTCCCTAGTAATCACATGGCCCAGATATTCAACAATAGATCCAGCAAATGTGCATCTAGACTTTTCGGCTAATAATGAGTTGGATTTGAAAAGTTCAAATACAGCTTCTAGATCTTTTAAGTGCTGAGATACAGAAGAAATGTAAACCAATATGTCATCAAAGAATACCAAGGCACATTTCCCTAGTAGAGGTTTGAAAGTAATGTTCATTAAGGCCTGGAATGTGGCTGGTGAATTAGTGATCCAAAAGGAAGAACTAGGATCTCAAAATGGCCTTGGTGAGTTCGAAAGGTTGTTTTGTGAATATCTGGTTCATACATTCTGACCTAATGGTATCCGGATCTTAGTTCCAGTTTAGAAAATAGGGTGGATCCACCCAATTCATCAAGTAGCTTAGCTATTAAAGGAATTGGGAAACTTTATTTTGGCAATTGCTTCATTGAGTTTCCTATAATCCACACACATCCGTCAAGTATCATCCTTTTTCTACCAACACTACAGCAGCTGTAAATGCACTGGTACTTTCTCTAGTTATTCCCGTGTCTAATAATTCCTAGGTCATTTTTTCAATGATATCTTTTTGAGCAGCAGGATATCTGTAAGGCTTTTTAGCAACCACATTAACCCCTTCTTTAAGAATAATTTGGTGACCACATAGCCTTTTAGGTGGTAAGATAGTGGCAGTAGCAAATACCATCAGATATTTTTGTAATAAACTATCTACTTGTTGCAAATTTTGTTTTCCCTGTATCAAAGGTTCATGAATGCCATTTTCATTGGATGTTGGTTGTAGGCTAAACAACTAAGCACGAGCCACAAAGCGATAGTTTGAAAGGATGTCATCTAGCTTCTCACTAGAACATAAGGACACCTCATTATTCTTTTCACATTTCAATTCACAAATCTTATTTTGAACCTTGACTCTCATTGTAAGATCCTTAAAGTTCCAAGTAATGTCATCCAAACTCTATAGCCATTGGATGCCTAACACCATATCATAATTGGCTAATGGAATAATTAACACATCAACAGTCAACCAATTGCCTTGCATCATCCATTTCATGTTCTCAAACATCTTGGTACAACTCATTAGATTTCCATTAGCGTTATTGTGATCTTCATTGGTGGCATCTCTTTTGTGGGCAATTCATTCTAGCAGCCAATTTTTCACCCAAAAAAATTATGTGTGGACCCTGAATATATGAATATGTGTAGGAACTTAGTGCCAATTGATCCAGTAACCTTCATAATTAAGTAAGAAATCTCCCCCATAATTGCATTTAATGATATCTATAGATCTAATATCTCTTGTACCACAGACTCACTTTGTTCTTCTGCAACATCATCCAATATCTCAATGGAAAACAATTTTTTATTCTAAAATTGGTGTGTAGAAGTATACTTTTCATTGCAACCAAAGCATTCCCCTTTTGCTCTCTTTTCTGCAATCTCTTTAGTGGACAATGTTTTAGTTGTTTTAGTGTACCTTGGCTTAACAGGAGGTGCAGGTAACAAAGGAAAATTGGAAGAAGATAATGGTGAAGGATTAAGGACATATATAGAATATCAATCATTAGGTTTGTAATGGGTTTATATGAAGTTTTACAGTGGGCTGGTTGTAACAATGTCAAGTTATTTGTCTGTGTTCTGGCTAGCATGTATGTTTCTGGTAAAGTTCTTGGTCTCAGCAGTTTAATAGGGTTTCCCACTTCAGGTTTAAGAGCTCTTAAGAATAGACTAATAGCATATTCTTTAGGAATACTTACCCTTGTTAGGGCCAAGTCAAATTCATTGCAGAATTCCTGAATAGAACCTGTTTGTTTGATAGATGCTAATGCAGCCACAGCATGACAATCCATTGTCACAGTAAATCTAGATGAAATAAAGTTCTTGTATTCTATCCATGTTAACCCATCAATAGACCCCCCCCCCCTAAATTTCACAAATGCTTGTTGCCAAAGTAAAGCCACATCTTCTAAGTGAATTTTAGCACATCATACCTTTTGATTATCAGGTGTAGCATCTATAGAAAAGAAATGTTCTACTCTACACAACCATTCTTCTACATCCGTGCCATTGAATTTTGGAAATTCAATCTTTGCTAATCGGCTGTAATTGATCCCCCTTACCTCATGTTGATTATTTAGACTTTCCACCGTTTGATTAACAGTTCTTGTGTTGTTTAACGATTGAATTCCTTGCATAATTGCTTCCATCTATGATTGTAACTTTGTTGAACTGAGATTTAATTGAATCTTAACAGCTTCCATTTCTTGATTAGTATGATTCATTGCTAATTTGATAGCTTCCAATTCCGTTAAATTGGATCCAGTGACTGTTTCAAAGCATTGTAATACAGAATCATGATATGCAATTTGTTGTTCAAGTGACTGACAACGAGTTTCCATTGTTGAATCTTGTAGTAATTGATTGAACAAGTCACCAATTATGGAGATGAAACGAATTCAGGAATAAACTGATCGAACAATCAATTAATCCGACTTCAATTGACTTGATTTTGGAATGATTAGGGTTGAATCAAGAACTTCCGAGAATCAAAAGCTCTAATGCCACTTGATGTGATAGAAACAAGAATACAAAGAGAAGATGGTAACGATCAATCAAGCTATCTCATTTAGTTCATTAATACAGTTACTCATACAGTTCCAACGACTCACAACAACTAACAACCTATATTACAATTAACACCCTTGACTTCTAACTATTGACCTCTCAACCCTTCTTATTATATTCAGACAATTATTACACTTTACCCCCTATATTATAACACTGTAACAATATTACATACTAACCTTTTGACTTTCTACAAAAACATTTAGACCCATTAACCTAGTTTAAAGCAATGACACAACAAGCCTTGTACTATAATAAATAACGAGCTTTTAAGACCACGTGCGTTGCAACGAGGGCGTCAAACTAAACGAAATATAGATGTGAAAACGTTAAACCATGCACGCGTGTTGCGTGTTGTTAAATCGCCAAATTGAGACCAAAATATAAAACATTATCGTACAAAACTATAACTAAGCGGAAACGATAGCAACAAAACCCACGTAAAAAATATCAACATCAAAAGACGATAAAAAGTGACAATTCTTAATACGTCCAAGTGAACAACTCGCACGATTAAGTATACAGGTCTAAATATAAAACTTAGATGTGATTATAAACAAAAGAAAATATATAATTCATAAATAATTAAATGTATAACAAAATAAGAGATAAAAGAAAAATATAAGAAAAAGAAAAAAATATTAAATTATAAAGAGTGTAAGTAAATATAAATATTCATAGATTCTAGTGTAAAAGTCAATATTTCTTTAGTGATATTTTAAATAATTAGTAAATATTATATGATGGTATAAGAGGGAAAGTGGAAAAGAAAGAGTGAGAGAAAGAAGAGGGCTTGAAGCAATGAAAACAATCTAAATTGAATAGTAACTATGTGTGTAAAAGAAAAGTTGTAAAAGAAAGAGTGAGAGAAAGAAGGGGAACTAAGTTATGCTTAAGTTTGATTACAATACTCCCGCTTAAACTAAACGTTGTATAATAAGGTCTTCAAATTTCTTCGAGATCCGGTTTGTCATCACAGTAGTGTTGGTTCCTCATCCTCATATCGCATCAGGTTAGACTACCCCTTTCTCCTAGTTTGGATATTCATTCATATATTGTCCCTGTTCGTGCACTTGTCACACCTTATATGATGTTTGTCCTGTTATACTTGACCATCGAACCAAAAAGACTGAGCTGAGGGGAAGCCCTCGACCTTTCCCGAAGCCCCGAATTTTACCTCATCCAAATGCAATGTCTTTCCTGTATGAGTTTCCACAAGTGTTATGCTCACACATGATCTTTAGACTTCTCATTTTTGTCTGCCTTGGTAAATAAAAGTTTACTATATGTGTCTTCTTCCTTAGTTTACTTCTATGTGTGTTCTTCTAATGCCTTCAAACTCCCTACTGCTGAATCGAAATGGCATGGTGGTAAAAGTGGCAAACTGTTTGATTGCTGCTACAATTTGAATGAGCTTTTCTGGAACTGAACACAAAAGTTTTTTAACCAATCTTTTGTCATCAATATTCAAATATTATAAGATAGTAAATAGTCAAATCTTTGTTGGATATTTTAGTGTAATTTGAGATTGCGTGTGACGTTCAAATAAGAGTGCACGCTTATTTGAATGTCATCGGGACTAACGGGGGATCCAAGGGGGCAGCGCTCCTGGGAACAGGGTCCAAGGGGCGGCAGCCCCTGGCGGGGTCCAAGGGGCAGAGTCCCTGGCTGGGGTCGAGCTGTTTTTGTACAAAAGTCCTTTATCAAAAATGCATCAAAAATTGAATTTCGGGCTAAATATAGACTTTTGGAAACTTAAGGGACTAAAGGTGTTTTTGTTCAAAATTGAAACTGCAAGCAGTTGTGAAAAACTGAAAATACGCTCCCAACTTTTTTAGAGGAAACCCTGGACGAATTTTGATTCTAAACGAATCCCCAAAATCTCACAATAAAAAATTGTCATACAAAAATCTAGATTTTTTCTGATTTTATTCGATCAAAGATTGGTAGCCACTCCAATTGTTTGATCTGATAGTGATTACATGACTTCAGATTTATCCAAGCAATTTCGAATTATTCCCAACAATCTTCGGTTATGATTTATTTTTATAAAGGGTTTTATTCCCCTGGACTATAGCCTTTTATATTTCTATATATTCCCTTCTGTACAATAAACACACATCGAAAACTTTTACATTGACATGGTATTAGCCTAAAGTCACTTTTTGGCAGACCATCTCTTTTTCTCTCTATGTTTTTCCTTTGTTCCCACTCGATTTCTTCTCCATGGCCGGCGACGAATCTCCTACTCCCTCCTCTGATCCCACCACCACACCACCATCTTATTACCATTAAATTGTGCTCCACAAATTTTCTTATGTGGAAAAGTCAAGGTAAACCTGTGCTATCATACCTTAGCCTTCTTGGTCACATGTCGACTCAGTCGTCGCCCCCGCGAGAAACCATCTTCTCTAATGAAAAAACCATTCCTAATCCTAAATTTCATACTTGGAAGAAATCTAACCAATGTGTGTTTTTGCTTCTCCATTCAATCTTAACCGAAGAGGTCATGGCACAAGCCATTGGCTACGCTTCAGGTTGTCAAGTTTGGTAGGCACTTGAACATGCCTACACCCACCAATCCGTAGAACGAAAGCACACCCTCCGTGACCCTCTACGACAACTTCAAAAAGGCACCTCTCCCGTCGCCGATTTTGAGACATTCTCTACGGCTCAACACACCATCAAACCATCTCCACCATTCTATGATTTACTTGCTCCAGCCGAGAATCACAAACTTGTTCTTCAAACCATCCACATTCCTACCACTCCTCAAGCAGCTTTTTCTGCCGCAACTAACTGATTCACACCAAACCCCAAGTTGTCTGGTGATTTCTCCCAGCATGGGCGTTTCGAGGTCTTCCTCATCAAACGGTGGCCGCCAAACTACCACAAGAAAACCTCCTCACCACCAACTATACAAAACTGGGGCCATTATGCTAGCGCTTGTCCAACTCTATACACCTATGCGCAAAGAGCAAATCCACTTTATGAGAATCTGGCACGAGCTTTCGATGTTCAATGCAATATAGCTCAAAATACACACCACACACATGCTTCGATCCTCAAATGGGCTTGATGAATCTCGTCCAGATCGGGTAATAATGTCACTTTTGATAATGGTAAAACTTTACCTGGTAAAGTTAAAATCCATGAATATCCTTACATAATGTGATTGTGGTCCCATATATTATAAAAATATATACTATCTCTTAGTATATGAACAAATGATTCATCTGTTGATGTGCTATTTTACAACAATTTTGTTTCAAATCTAGGACAAAAAACGACGGTGGTCCTTGCTAGAGGCACATCTGAACACAACTTCTATGTTCTCTCTCAAAGTCACAAGTCCTTCACTACTGCTCTTGTTGCTCCTCATCTCAAAGTATCGCTTAACAAATGGCATAGCCGTTTAGGCCATGTCTCTTTTGACACTACTTTTGTTTTAAATAAACATGGACATGTCTTTGTTACTTCTTTATTACACAAACCCGATATATGTTCATCTTGTCAGTTATCAAAAGCACATCGTTTACCTTTTGTTAAAAATAATAAATGATCCTCACATGTGTTGGATTGAATTCATTGTGACCTTGGGGTTCCGCACCCATTGCATCTACAGATGGATACTTATATTATGCCTTCTTCAAACAAAACCCCATACGATCTTGTGACGTTTAATTGATATCAGAGTCTGTGACGCTCTTGGCAAGAAAGAAACATGTGAAATCATTCGCGAAGAACCGAAAGAAATTGAGTGATTGGATTAAGAAAAAGATTTGGTGCACCCGTATTTCACACAAGTATTATTTAATTGATTAATGATTGGAACCAAGAACAATCTGATCAACATTGATCAATTCGAAACCGTCATATCACCATTTCAAATCAACCCCTGTTTTGCGCATCAAAATTCAGAAACCCGTAATTGGAGCCAAACACGATAACAAGAGTACTTATCGATTCAAGGATTATCATCCTAATCAATCAACTTATCATCAAAATGGACGGTGGAATGTAAACACCATCACATAACCGAAACCGGATTAGCCATGATATATTCGATGCACATGTACCGGCTAATATTGGGCTTAATGCATTTACCTCTGCCACATATATCATAATTCGCCTACCAACACCTCTCTTTGATAACAAATCTCCATCTTATATTCTTTTCAAACAACCACCATCCTATGCCATGTTTCGGGTTTTCGGTTGTCACGTTTTCCTTACCTAGAGGATTATACCAAACACAAACTTCTTCCAAGAAGTGCCTATTGCATCTTCATTGGCGATAGTCCTAAACACAAAGGTTATCGATGTCTTGATCCATCCACACAACGAATATATATCACACAACATGCAAAATTTGAAGAAGATACTTTCCTTTCACCGATATTGTTCCAACCATTGAGGAACAAAAGCTTCTTTTATCAAACTTTTATAATAGCATCCCTCAACTACTTCACCCACCCCATATAAACCCTTCTCATCTTAGCAACCAACCCATAACCACTCAACAAGTCCCTTATGTCCAAGACATTCAGATCATAACTTAACCCACCAGCTCAACATAATTCCCACACTATTCAGCGCCTAAACTACGATACTCGGCCCAAACCCTTCTATAAACATTGGCCCAAACCCTTTAGGCCAAACAACCACACCCGCAAACAACCTAGCTTCCACCTACCCCTTCGGCCCAAACCTACCCTAGGCCCAACCAACTAGCTCAATAAACGATCCCTCGTTTCAAGCTGTGAATCCGAGTATAAGGCCATGGCAAACAGCCTCGCTGAAATAATATGGCTATCTCACCTGTTACTGGAAATATATGCCCTCTCACAAGATCGACGTACTGTGATAACATAAATGCTTTATTTTTAGGATAATAACTGGTTTCTCACAAACGGCAAAACACATTGACATTGACTATCATTTTATTATGGAGTTGGTCTCATAAGGTCACTTAATCACAAAATTTGTTCCTACCACACTCCAAGTAGCCGATATTTTCACCAAAAGTCTTTCATGACCTATTTTCGAGAGCTTTTGAACCAAACTTCGTGTCGGATCAGAACCTTTCGGCCTGAAGGGAGGTAATAGAGCCATAAATCAAGCACCAATCAATATTCAAAATTTAAATATTATAAGATAGTACATAGTCAAATCTTCACTTTTAATTTATTTTTGTAAAGGATTTTATTCCCTTGATTGTAGCCTTTTATAGCTGTATATATTCCCTTCTATACAGTAATTACACATGGAAGACTTTTACATTGACACATAGTATGTCCGAGACTGCTTGCTTGTGATGTAATCTCACTAATCTTTCGCGCATAAACATCAAGTGGCTCATTAACGTCGATCTTTAGAGATTTAAAGTCTGACTCGAGTGTCTGTAACCATGCTTATTTAATCCTATCAATTGTTATGTGTCGAACCTTCAATGCATCCTATGTATCATTGGCTAAAGTAAGATTAGCAATTTGCAAGACCATATTTCTGGAATTGCTTTGTATAGTAATGTTATTGTCGTATTGTTATTCTTTTGATCAGCTTTAGTCTCCAGTCTCCATTGTTGGTTCCACTGCTTCCCAAATTCCATGGACAGTAAATAATGCCCAAATGGTGTAATTCGTAGAGTTGAGATTTGGGCATTTATAAAGTCATTAATGTCCCTCCTTCCTTTATTGCAATAGTTTCTTTCTTGGATGAATCCTCAGCCATTCAACATGTCTTCTTTCTCCATATTCAAATGAATTTTCTTTCCCACAAGTACTAACCGAATTCTACTTTTATTTTGCCTCTTTACAAAAAAATAAGTGATCCTTACAAGATTTCCAAGAAGACAATCTCGGGTTTTTTTAATTTCCCGTTTCTCATCAATTCATGCCTTTCCGTTGTTGATAATCAAACCCTTCTGTCGTTGTTAATTAGGAACCCCACCCATATGTTATTGATGATTAAACCCACCTATCCGATGTTGATAATCAAACATGCCTATCCATTGTTGATCATAATCAATCTCACTTTACCATTGTTGAGCTTAATCCCTCTTGACCAACTTTCTAACCCTTTTGTTTTCTTATTCTAATAATCGAATCATAGTTGTTTTGTATTTTCCTATCTAAATCATATACTTCCATCAATTCCCTGTTGATAGAACATATACAAAACATAACATGATCTTTCATACTTCTATTAGAATATGAAATATGCAAAGTTCTAAACCCAAACTCAAGCTTCCAGATTCAATAGGAAAGTAAAACCTAGAACTTTAAATCTTAAGGGTCTGTTTGGTATGAGGTAATAGAATAAACGAGCGAATGGACTGAACAAAGTAATGGAATGGACAACGAAATGGAATGATCATTCCATTGTGATGTTTGATTACGCAGATGTCATATGTGAATATAATGAATAAATGCTTTGTACACTTTGATAGACAAAAAAGACGAAGTAACGAAACACACAATTGCATTAAACGACAAGAATATGATTGCCTCAATAGTAAATAAAAAATAATAATAACAATGATAATAATAATAATAATATAATGGTAAAATAATTAATTATAAATAATATTATTAATATTATATTATATTATTATTATTGACATAAACATAAATATTATTATAATAATAATAATAATAATAATAATAAATTTTCTTGAAGGAATGAAAAAGAAACCCTTACTAAAGAATGTAAATTGTTATATCTGAAAGGAATTACATTACTTGTGGAATGCTGTATACCATTACCATATAATAAACAAACATGGTTCTTTTCATTTCATAAGAATGATCCATTTTATTCCCGTTCTATTCATTTATATCAAACGCTACCTAAAGGAATTATGATATCGTGTTTGGATTTCAACTTTATTTCTTTCCAAAACCGTGAAAACAATATTCAATAATTGTTTTTGCCTTCTTCCTTTGAATCGAACAGCAACACTAAAAACTTTCTTAATATGTTTTGTCAAGCGCCTGACAACAAACTAAAGCCTGACAAGTAATTGCAACCCCTGAGTGCTTTTGAAGAAGTTTTGTTGATCGCACCCTCTTGATAACGAATTTCAATAGGTGCTTCTTGATTCAGCTGTCGTCCTTTTTTTCTTCTTTTGATTGCTGCTTTTGTTGAAGTGATTTGCAGAACCACTCTGATACCTCCACTATTGGTAATCAAAGACAATTGACTGAACAAAGTTTAGTTTTGATTTCTGGTAAGGATAGTCGATTCTTGAATCTTAACTACATGTTCATCATATCTATACATGTATATATACCCTATGAAACAACCGTTCTAACAAAATATACATATTTATTACGAACTAACCCCTTTACTGTAATATATAATAATTGTTTAGTTTAATTTCAACACCATCATGTCATCATAATTCGAATAAATGTATTATTAAAAACATATAAACACTAAGTTTCCTACTTTAAGTGTTGTTGTAGCTTATCACAAGAATTTAAGGTAATACGAGTAACAGTAAATAAGTAACTCTCTGGTATGTTTAGGTTAGTCTAAAGATATACTTCAGTATGTAATACCAAAAAGTGCAAACTTAACATCACGACACTAAACCTAGTGTTTTTTTTACAACTCTGCCGATGAGATTAACAGAGATCTGTTATATATGTCTAGGCATGCGTATTTATTTAAATACTTAAAATTAATGCATAAAACTAATTAATTAAATAAGAAATAACCTTTGCTTTGTTGCGATCTATCGATCTTTCTTGAAAATCTCTGATGATAAGTTGAGTTTTAACGAGAAAGATACAAGGATTGAGGTGGTCTTATAATTGTAAGTGTCTTAAGAGGTGGCCGACAACATGTCTCATATTTTATTTTACTACTTTTTCTTTTCATTGTAAACTTTTTATGGGATAATATAAAAAAAAAGGACAATTTAACTATTTATCATTTTCAAGAATGTCATCTAACTATAAACAACTTTGTATGTTTATGTATCCAGTTTAGTTGATATTATATATATCGTGAAGAAAACATATAGGATCAAAATATAAACATAAGCTTGATGAAAAAATAAAAACAACCATGGTTATTACTTATTCTCTATAATTAACAATTGTCAGTGGGTGATTAGAGCCATTTTATTGATCTCGTGCCAAGTGCTCCAGTGTCACCAAAGGGGTTGTAGTACAAAGTGCGATGAAAGGTATCTATCCCTCTAATGTTGAGGCTAAGTTTCATGGTAAATTTATCAGAAGCCAGCTCATTTACCATAAAAGAAGTTGTATAATATATAAAAGGTGTAGATTTACAGTCGTTCTAAAGGAAAGTGGTCCACGGCCAATTGGTTCAAAACAAATCATGTGTACTTTCTCATTATACATCACAACTAACCAAATATATTATCTATTACTATTTTTATAATATTTTTTTTATTTTTAAGTATTCATGTAAGTTTATATTTTTAATGGCATACTTAAATACTCATAAATTACACTAAATAAATCTTAATCTACTTCTTGTTTAGAATTAAACCCAAGACCTCCCCTAAGATGCAAGGGTCTCTTTCACATAAATTAGCTCCACATTGACATTTAAATGAATACAATATTAGACTACATATTTCATATACATTTTTACACCAAATTTATATACAGTTTTATATATTCATATTAGACTAAAATCCATTGTAATGGTTATTATTTAATATTTGTCGAGTGTCAATTTTTTTTTCTCTTAATCTAACTAAATCTAAGATAATAACCCAAACTCCTCTTCTTTCTTCATATTACCTTTCAAGGGGTGACGGAAACGACATGGGTAGTGGTGAGTGTAGGTGGTTGTGTTGACGGTGCTAAGGAGACAAGGTGTGAGGCAGAGTAATGGATTTCAACTAATTTATAATTGTTTTGTCACTCAAGTTAATTACAAATTCAAAGGGTGTTAATATCCTCACACCCCTCCCCCCGCCCCTCTCTTTCTTTCTTTCTCTCTCTCTCTATATATATATAGAGAGAGAGTGAAAATGGTGTGAAATAAGATTTTAGGTGTATGAAAATAGTGAGAGCGATTTCAAATCTTTTTACAGATTTTGAGTTTCTTTAAAATTCAATTTCTTTTGGAAAAAATTAATTTCATATACAATTTCTTCAAATTGCAAATAGTTTCACAAAGTTCAATTTGTAAAAAAAATTACCCAAGGCAAACTTAGCCTTAGTTTTGTACAAGGAATGCAGAAAAAACTTTGAAGGATAGATTGTGTTGGTAGCTAGCTGTGAATTTTTAAAAAAGATACTACATAATTGAATATATGGTCCCTCAAAGATACTGCTGTATCGGTAATAATACTAAAAGGAATATGACATCCACTAAAAATTGCAAAACACAACATAAGGTGGCTTCAATTAATTGAGCTGTGTTGTCCCGTCAGGAGACTTTGTTGCTTTTGTGATAATGCCATTTCATATCACAGAACTTGTTTAACATCTTGAATAAATAAAATATTAAAAAAATTATTTATTGATGGAGATTAATCTAAATCAGAAAATGTTTATCGAAAGTCCCAACTATAAACATATTTTTTTCAGTACTGAAAGTTAACCTTGTTAATTTTTGCTGACGTGAACTGTCATATAAGTGGTCCACGTCATCAAAACTTTGTCATATAAACAGTCAAGAGTCCATGTCATCAATACTTTGAGTTATTTGCCACAAAAACTGCATCATCAAAAATTTGACTTTTGTCAGATAAGTAATCATATCATCAAAATTTTAATTTTTGCCACATAAGCAGTCCACGTCATCAAAAACTACTTTGGTTAACTTTTAGTTAGCATAAGATCCTTGATTAAAATATTTTCAAAGTTGGGATTAATCCCAACCAATATATCAAAATTTGAATTATTAAAATCCAATTTCTCTAAAATATATTGTTATATTTAAGTTTA
This sequence comes from Scalesia atractyloides, assembly GCA_947069175.1. NCBI lineage: Eukaryota > Viridiplantae > Streptophyta > Magnoliopsida > Asterales > Asteraceae > Scalesia > Scalesia atractyloides. The sequence continues at coordinate 50,749,598 of CAMTDV010000116.1, forward strand.
AGTTCAGTATCGTATCTAAGTATCGTATCTACTGAATTTAGTTATATATTAAAGGGTACGGTTCAATTTGCGACTTTGTGGTTTGGTGGCGGGAGCAACTGAATCCCCCAACCTTTTTTACACGATATGTACTCGTGTTTTCAGAATCTAACAGCATGAGTCCTTTATGTTATCTTGTCGTTAACTCACCATTAAATGGGCTCTTAACCTTGTGGTCGTGGGTTCGAGCCCCACGGTGGGCGCCAATGAAGAAACACGGTGTCAACGTCGGGATGATTGGAACCGCGTTCTCTAAAAGGATGGAGAATCACACCTTGTTCTTTCTCTTGAACTTAGATCTAAAATGACGAGGAGAAAATCAAGGATGTAGAGATTACCAGTAGGAGAAGAATCCCCTTTCTCCAGCTACAAAACGTGTGTTTGCCCCTATCTCTTGCCCTAATAAGAAGGTAGCGACCTCCTTATATAGGAGACATGGGCAACCCTAACCTCAATGGACCAGGCCCAGTTAGAGGTTGTCTCTACAAGCCCATCGCCTAGTGTAGTGTAAACTACAACACACTAGGCTTCGTGGGTTAGTACGCAATAATAAAAAATATTATAATAAAAGACAATAATAACGAAAATATCTGATTCGTCCGGGCCACTTCCAAAACCATACCCTATCACGCTCCATCTTCCATCCTCTCTTTTCTCATCTCATCTCTTTTATCTCATTCTCATTCTCTCTATCTGGAAAACAACCATCCACCACTAACATCATCATTACCTGCCATCAGAACCACCATCACGTGTTCACTTTGAAATTTCAATGTAATTCCTTTTTCAAAAACTACCATCTGAATTCATCTTCTTCGTTCAAAACTCTCATCAATTTCGAGCTTATTCTAATGTGATTCTTGTTTCATGTATAGCATATGTGTTTGATCATAATAATCCTACCATCAGACCTATTCTTGTTCCCAAACACTCATCACTCAACCTCATAAACCATATTTTCCTTCATAATCATCATATTTACATCATAATTTTCACCATCAAGTGTCAGTTCCTATTCAATTTGCTTTGAATCCATCACTAGTTGCTTAGATTGAACTTGACAGATCAATCGCTCTTCAATCTGTAGGTTTTTGCTCACTTCAAAACCTTAATTTCATGTTTTATTGTTTAGGTTAACTTCAATTTTTTGATTATTCATATCTTGAGTTAAACCCAACCATCACCCTCCTTCTTTGACTCTCTCTCTCTCTCTATGAACAACCCTAAAATGTAAACAACTGCTGCAACATTTAACACTATATATACTATCTTCACTCAGGTTGTGCAGGTGAATGATGGTCTTAGTAATGGTTTGTGGTGATAAATTGTGGTGCGACGAGGTTGTCCAAGGTGAGTGGTCGTTGGGGTGATGTTTGGTGATGGTGGTGTATGCTAGAGGAAGTGGGTGGTTCAACGGTGTAGTGGTGTTGAAGGTGGTTACAACGATGACTATGGGTGGTGGATAGTGACGGTGGTAGGTTGTGAGTGGTAATTGTTAGTGGTGTGTTTTGCGGTTGTGAGGGACGAAATGGTGGTGCTGGTTTTTTTAGAGAGAAAGAGTGGAAAGAAGAGAGAGAGGGGGGAATGTAATTTCATAGTTGAGCTGAGAGTAAAGATGTATTTTCATAAGGTGATTTAACAACTTGATGACAAGAGGGACTCAAACTTCTAGATTTTGAAAACACGAGTATATAGGGTGCAAACAAAAGTTGGGGAATTCAGGTTGCTCTCGCCATCAAAGCTATTGGATTTAGGTATCCAATTATGGATTATTTAACGTTGCTATTAACATACGATCTAAAGAGTTACACTTTGGATTACCAATAAATAATAACATTTAATTGTTAAATATTATAAATCATAAAATCGGATATTAATTGTAGAGAATGAGCATTTAATGACATACTTGAGATCTTGATCGTTTACGAAACAATTGATTTAGTGGAAAGCAATTGGTGTCGTTTAATGAGTTAAACAGGTAATAATTTATTATTAGATAATAAATTAAAAGGATCATTTTATTGAAAGTAAAATAAAGTCAAAATGGTTTTGACTAGTGGTTTAATATTCGCGTAGAATAATTGTTATTTGACGAAAATGAGGAATGATTATTATTAGATAGTAATTAAAGGGAGTTGTTTTATTATTAGATAATAAAATAAATGTCAAAAGGGTCGACCAATAATTAGTAATTAGTCTAGGATTAATTACTTGAAAAGGAAACTACATGTCAGTTGGCTAAAGTGTAATTAATGGATTCTATAAAAAGAACCTTAATCACAAACCATAATATCACAACACAAGAGGCAGAAGATTAAGCTAAAACCCTAGCCACCTCTCATCCTCTCTCCCTCATCGCGACCCCACCGCTGTCGTTCAGCCACCCTCCGCCAGCCATCGTTGCCGGCCAACACCAACACCACCACCACCACCCTTTCCACCACGACATGTCACCCCACTGCTATCGTGGCCTATTTGGTGATTCAGATATGATCAGTTTCGTGTGTGGATTCTCGTTGTGTTCTTAGAGATTATGTGATCCAGCTTAAAAGCTGAGTCATTCGTTACATACATCGTGCAAGTCTTTGGTTTTCATCAAGGTTTAACCCTAGACCCAGTATGCTTGTGTAAATATATAATTATCTTAATAGACTGTAACTGGATCGTTGGTGGGATAGTTTTATCCGTGTTTGTGTTTTATGACGCTTCTACATCTGAACTAAATAATAAAGTGTTATTATTATTGTTGTTGTTGTTTTTGTTGTTGTTGTTGGGCCCGTTAAGGTTTAAGCAATTAGGTTTGAATTATTTATATAGTATCTCGAAATTCCTTTACATTTCGAGACGGGCTTGTAGTCTGGTTGGGTTTTCGGGTTACATAGTGGGCCTAGGTTTAACCTATAGTGATGTATATATAATGATGTTTTGACATCATTATTAGGTTAATCGCTAAAGGGGATAACAAACTTTTATCAGACGAATTTTGTTAATCATATGCAAGTTATTTTGTTTCATCATTGTTCATTTATATTTATTCATCTCGAATCCACTTGTTTGTATGATTCCGCGATATGAACAAGTTTTTATTAATATATTGTAGTGATCCAGATTAGGGACTTACAAGAGGTATCAGAGCCTTTAGAACTTACTTCTAGGCTCGGTGTATGATATCAATCGACTCGATCAGTTCTCTTAGTGTATCTACAAGTATTGAAGTTGTTTCGATGATTGTTTTGGTATTTTAAGCGATTTGGTGAAGACTGTTTAAGTTGTGTTTTTTATTGCTCATCAAAATCATCATATTTTGCTTTGAAGATTTGTTGCAATCTGTTTGCGGAAGTCTTGGATCTGTGGAAGAGATTTCGAAACAATATGTTACAGATTTTTGAGATCTTCAAATCCCTACGTTTTCGGAAGTTTGTTATTTTTTCATTGTTTTTGTGCTGCATGATCTCGAAGTGCAGTTTTCGACAACAAGATTTTGACAACATCAAGATTTCGAAGTGCAGTTCTCGACAACAAGCTTTCGACAACATCAAGTTTTCGAGCTGCTCTATTTTCAAGAATCAAATTTCGACTTACAGTTTTTCGGAACAAGTTTTCGAGCTGCCAAGTTTTCGAGAAACCATCAATTTTCGTGAGACAATGGTTTTCGAGATAACACCTTGATTTCGGGACAACACCCTGTTTACGAGAAACCACTAGATTTTGAGAAATAATTGTTTTCGAGACAATACCGTGATTTGGAAATAACACCGTGACTATAGCCATGGTACAGAAGTTTTGATTGGCTTCAAGGAAGTTACATCAGCGAAACAGTTTTCGGCTGGATTGAAGGAAGATTTTGAGGGAGATTAAGACATGCAAGAAAGCAGGGGAAACCTACTAAATCAGAACTTCACCTCCTTTAACTACATCTATGGGAAAATAGTTGATAATCTTATAAGAAGACTTGTCAAGCTGGTAACTCAGATGAAAGATGCTGAAATTGAATTGACTAACACTGCCATCAGCTGACAACTCCTTAATGTTTTGCCTAAAAGTTAGGATAATAATGTTTCTATGATTAAGAAGACAATTGATCTGAACCGTATTGCTCTTTCCAAGATAATTTAATCATTAAGTCATATGAGATGGATGATCAGTAGAGAGAAACCAACCATAGAAACAACATGTTGGCAACAAGAGTAGCAACTTCAACCCCTAACTCTTCTCTTCTATCATAAAAAAGTCATTTTCAATTGTTCAAGACACCCGAACATGCTCTGTGTTACGTTTCATCACCTTCCTCTGCTAAAGGACCCGGCAGTGTTAATTCTACCTAGAAAGCTTCAGTATCTCAACCCGCAGCTCCTATTAAATCTGCCCAATCCATACCAAATGCTAGCCTCTTAACGAAGGAAATTGAAGAAAAATTAGCTCATGTTGCTAGCAGGATGTAACACCTCGTAAAAATCGTGTCCAATAGTATAGTGACACGTGTCGTATTTTTTTAAAAGTCTATTAAAGGCTAATAAGGACCAAAGGTGTCAACATGCTCAAACTAAGTCTCTTAGTGACCCTCTGATGTCAACATGCATAAACTTAGCCTCTGGGTGACCATTAGTGTCAACATGCTTAAACTTAGCCTCTGAGTGACCATTAGTGTCAACATGCTTAAACTTAGCCTCTGAGTGACCATTAGTGTCAACATGCTTAAACTTGGCTTCTGAGTGACCATTAGTGTCAACATGCCCAGCCTCTGAGTGACATTGGAGTCAACATGCTTATACTGAGCCTCTGAGTGATCCTTTACGAAGTCCTAACTCTCATATGTGCCACTTATTGCATGAGAGGGATTAATTCTGTAAATACATTAAAGTTGGACAACAAAGGGTTTAAAAGTGTCAACATGTTAATTTATACCTCTGAGTGACCCTTTTAACAAATTGAGAGCTCGACAATGTCCAGGCATTTTTCGAAAGTTATAATATTAAAAAGTCAAACAGACCATTTTTCGAAAATATTATAATCTGAGTTTACATATGTTATGAAACATGTTTTGACACTTTAACAAGTTGGTAATAATTATTAGAACATGTGACAACATGTTTGGCTCGTCAATTTCAATTCTAGGGTCGGTTCGCAACCGAAAGTCGCGAAGTTTGACTTCTGATTTGACTTTCGATTCTGACCCGATTTAGATTAGTTAGCCACTGATCTAACGTTGCATTATGATCGTAATATAATGTAGCATAACCCTCTGAGGTTATATTACATGATCATAATCAGAATATGAGTTTATACACAAGTTCCGTAATTATGTCAAATTTGACTAAAATTCCCTTTTTCATAAAAGAAGGTTTTAAACGATGAAGAACTTGAAATGAACTACCTACTGATGTAAAATCATAAGTAGACTTATTTGGGATATCGAATTAGATTGTATACTGAGTTTACGTACAAGTTCTTGTATTATGTTGATAAATGACGATAACGCCCTTGTGGCTCATAAAACGGTTTTAATCATACCTTTTTGAAACAAATCTCTTACCTAATGATATGTTATATTAATAAAATATCTAAGACATGTTAACCTAACCTTAACATCAGTTTTTATTTAACTTCGCACAAATCATCATTTTACGGCATAAGCGTCGTTTCGGCGCATAGTATGGTATTAAACATATTAATTAACCAAGACTTGTTACATACTGACTTTAAAACTTATTTACAATATTTTTACAGTAGGTACATGATATAAACTCAGAATCTGAAATAAATTATAAAAGTATGTGTAAAATGACCAAAAGGCCCATACGGCGCGTAGTTTGGTCATAAAAGACAAATTTCACATATATATTTATATCCTACTGATATTATATCATAAATTAATTATTTTTCCAGAATACTTATGACTATAACATCAACATATAGTCAAGTTCCTTTTATACGGTATGTAATTACCAAAACGCCCTTATGATGTATAATTTCATTTTAAAATCATAACGGGCATGTAAGTTAATATCCTACTGATATTACAACTTATTTAAGGTATAATGGCATATAGAACTTGTCCATAACTTATCCGGTTACCCAATATCGCTTATATGCGTTCGGTTAAGTATATGTAACTAGTTTACGGAAATTAATCCAAACGGGTTTAACCTTGTCATTTAAGTCTCAAAATCTGGAATGTTCATGGTTTACCCATATTATGCAAGTCAAAGTACTTGTTGGATTTAAACTACATTGTATCCGATCATCGCTTAAACTAGTGTATTATATGTTTTGATCATGTACGCTAGTCGGTCTAAGTCTATGACTTAAATAAGACCGTTAGCATTTTAATTGGTTAGCTTATGCCATAATCCAGACTAGAGCCTTCCGGTAAATGCTATCTGCACTTAGTTCATTTTGTGTACGGCTAAGATATTAAATCTTGCATTTAAGCCAAGACTAGCTCAGGTAAATACTCTCGACTTATTTCCCCTATACGGGCTTGGGTTATGGTAAACTATTACCGATTGGTCGGAAATGGGATCAATGAATGCCGGGTTGTGGCTAGTAAATCCTCATATTCTGTTTTAGTAAGTTTTGTTTGATAACTTAAACATCAAAGGTTAACTACCGTGTCCTGGATATCCTCGGCTCATTACATTAGATAATGGCCACGACCTAAGCGCGGGGTGTAGGCATACACCTGATAGACGCTCACAAAGTTAGGGATAACTTCTTTGTGAGTTCTTAACTGGTGAGTACGTTAATCATGTCTCGGTCTCCGTACTGGGCCCTGTATGTATGGACAAACATGTGAATCTGTTAACAAGGTTACAAAGTAACTTTCTCAAGTTACAAAAGATTTTGTGCCATGAGCGCTTAAAATCATTTTCAAATGTTTTCAAAATGAGTCAGTTGGGTGTATTTACCAGCGAAAGCTGACGTGTTTTCAAAAGACTAAGCTTGTAGGAACAAAAACGAAATAGGCTGGAAGTTGCTCGATGGTGATATAAGAGGATCTTGCAAATCCTTAGATTTGCCCTAAAGTCTGTTATTCATTTTTGTACATTTTACTATTTGTCTGTGGATCTTTCATTACAAGCCGTCTGTATATTATTTTCGTACTTTGAACATTTGTTTGTAATAGTAATTTAACTCCAAGACTTTCGTTGTGCTATGTTTAATTGACTATGATGATATCAACTTACGTCACAGTATTCCCCACCCAGGCCAACTGGTGTTTGGATTGGATGAAAATCCGGGGTGTGACAGGTTGGTATCAGAGCCAAGGTTTGAGAGAATTAAACACTAGCCTTCTTGTGTTTAATCTCAAACTTACACAAAAGCACATTTCGTAGAATTCCGAGTCTAGGCTTTGACCTAGGATTACTCATCTCATTATTAAGTTATTAGTATTGTTTTGATTTGATTTTTAACAGGAAAATGCCGCTAAGAGTACGAGGAAGAGGTAAAGGACCAATGAGGGGAGGACCATCTGGACATATTCGTTCACAACCCCATCACTCGAATCCCTATGAGGATTCAGGAGATTCCTGGCCCCTATCGTGACATTCACCTTCTCATACCCAAAACTCATACCACTCATCTCATTCACACCAATCACACCACTCCCATCACTCTCATCATTCATATCATGATGAGTTTAACCCCAACCATTACTTTAACACGCCCCCAGCCGACCAAAATCAGTTAGACCAACCCAACCCAATGGACGAGGACTCCAACCCGGAGATGCCGCCATCAGGATCACATACACATCACATCGAAATCTCAAGCGATTCGAACTCTTACACCGGATCGCCATAACAAGGTCCTAATGAATGGGACCAATATTGGAACAAATTTGCTTTCGCTTACACTCCTTCCCATCACTCCCCAACACCTCCTGTACAAGAAGATGTTCATATGGAACCGGTGGAACAACCACAACCACCACCTGAGCCACCGAGGAGGAAACGTGGAGCACGTATGTCGGTACGTGCGGGTCATCGGTCAGGGTCGCTGCCACCCTTGCCCAAAGCTTACCCCACCATTCAAGAGGACCCACAAATGGGTGGACCCTCCAATGCTTCACCTATGGTGGAACCGACACCATCACCAGTGGTTCAAACACCACCATCGGGTTATAATAACCATATCCCAACATATCCGGATACATCTGGATATGATCCTTTTAACCCATCAACTCCTGTAAATTACTAGGCACTATCGCATGACCCTTGTATGCAAGCGGTCATGCATAACGCACTTTACCCGTCTCATTTCCAACTTGTTTACCCACCTACTGGATATCCAAGCTATGGGTACCAGTACCCTGTTATACCACCGCCACAACCTCTACCGCCACTTGAGACCATCAATGAGGCCTTGGAAAAAATGAAGGAAATGCAACAACAAGCGGAGAAAATGGAGAAGAAGACAAATAAGTTCTACAAAAAGCTCTCCAAGTTGGTTAAGGGAAAGAAGGACGAGTGAAGTCTCTTCTATTATTATACTTAGTCTCTGCGAGGACATTGTTCTTTCTTTAGTCCCTGCGTGGACATTATTATTTCTTTTAGTCCTTACATGGACAATTAGTTTCATTTATTTATTTATTTCTAGTATTGTAATTTCTTATTATCATTTAATGAAATATTTTGGAATTATATATATGTATTATCCTCTTCAAGCGAATGTCTCAATTTTACTCGAAATTTATGCTCTGCCATATAATTACAAAAGAATCTTAAATGGTTTTGATTAGCCAAGTGGCACAGACCACATATTTAGCCAGCTTATAAATGATAGTGAAGGATAAAAGGGCCTTCTATCATTATAGTTAAGAGAAGTTATCCTTCTATCCAGAGCTGGTGGACTAGGTTCAGCCTCCAAGTCGTTAAGGTCAATGAGTTCGGGACTATTAATCAACCATTCAGGTACTCTTATGTTAACATTCAGGAATGTTCATACTCCTGGTAGTGTGACTTGAGGAACCACACTAACCGTCTAGGTTATAGACTATGTCCTAAAACCTATTATATAGCCTGTGTGATCAATATGATCCCGACTAATATCATAATTCGATGATAATATTGACATCCATTAGTGATAGGCCAACATGTCATATTTTATGTCCATTAGTGACAAGCCAACGTGCCATATTTTATGTCCATTAGTGATAGGCCAACGTGCCATATTTTATGTCCATTAGTGACAGGCCTGTATGCCGTATTTTTATGTCCAATTGTGACAGGCCGATGAGCCATGTTTTAATGTCATTTATGACAAGCCTATGAGCTATATATATTGTCTAAATGACAATGACAGTTGTGACATTAAGATCCACTGTCTAGTAATATATGGACTACGTCCAAATTGTAATTTGCCTTTGACGGTCCTTTTGAAACGTAGGCCAAATAAAGATATGATAAGCCTAAGAGTTATAATTTTATTCACACTAGTTTGAATAGGCAATGGATTTATATATCCAATGTTTAAAGCCAATGTGGTTATTAACACCATGGCTAAGAGAAGTTTTATTTGGTATTTAAAACCAAAGTTGCAAGAGTGGCTAACTCGGACGAGGCACAAAGTAGCCACCGAGATGTTAACTCTAACAACGTAGAAAACATAGCCATTAATAATGATGATTTCCAGGCTCGCATAGATGCAGCTGTTGGAAAGGCCATGGAAAAGGCAATAGAAAGACTTTAGGAATCGAGCGCTGCTCGCTCAAGACCTTTATCAATTCCACCATCCTCAGCTCATAAGGAGAGCTCAGCTCACTCTTTAAATGCGAAGAGTGAACCAAAGAAACTTGAATTTACTGATAGGTCCCGTTCTTCTAAAGATGGATGTACCTATAATACTTCATCTCCTGTAAACCCCGGATTTTAATGGAGAAAAGGGAGCAGTAGAAGCCTTCAAATGGCTTGATGAGATGGAAACAATAGTGGATATCAACGGTTGTGCTGATAAGGATGTGGTAAAGTATGCATCACGGTCCTTCAAGGGTGAAACCCTGATTTGGTGGAAGGCTATGATCCAATCTATAGGTAAGGTACACCTGTACAACTTAGGATGGTCTAAGTTTGTTGACCTTGTAAAGGAGACTTACTGCCCAACTCATGAGGTAGAAAAGATAGAGTCAGACTTTTGGACTCTTACCATGAAAAATCTAGACTGCCGGAAGTATGTTTCTGACTTCAATTCCCTGTCTAGGTTAGTTTCCTACCTAATTACCCCTGAGCCAAAACGCATTGCGTGTTTCATTAATGGGTTAGCGCCCGAAATTAAGGGCATGGTAAAGGCTGCTCAGCCTAGTACCTACAGGTCTTCTGTTGACCTATCTCTCTCTCTCTCTCTCTCCTATCACTTTAGACTTGGTTAAGCAAAAGTCAGTCAAGACTAGACTGACAGGAAAAGGAAGAGAGAGGAAGGTAACTCCCAAAGATTTACTAAGATGAATAAAGGGAGATTTGGTTTCAGAAGAAACCAAGATAAGTCGGGCGTAACGCCGACATGTAAAAATTGAAACCGTAGGCATTGGGGACAGTATAGTATTGATCCACAGGCTAAACCCTATGGTATCTGTAAGAAAAGGGGGCATAAGACCCTAGGAGTGCAAGGATCTTAAGAATGCCGTCTGCCATGGCTGTAATGAAAAGGGGCATATTAAGTTTAACTTCCCTAAGAACCCCAGAAATAATGATGCAAAGCCTAGAGAGGCTAAGAAAGTAAATGCTCGTGCCTTCCAAATGAATGCTAAGGAGGCCGTTAATGACAAAAACGTCATAACAGGTACATTCCTCATTAATGATGTATATGCTAGAGTTCTTTTTTATTCGGGTGCAGATAAGTCCTTTGTAGACCATAAGTTTAGTTAACTATTAAACTTACCCTAAGGACTCTAGACATAACTTATGAGGTAGAACTTGCTGATGGAACCTTAGCAACAGCATCTTCCATTCTTGATGGATGTTTTATATCTATTAAGAATCATTCTATTCCTATCTCTCTTGTCCCAATGAAATTGGCGGGGTTCGATGTAGTCTTAGGCATGGATTGGTTATCCCATAACCATTCCCGCATTACCTGTGATAAGAAACTCATCGAGATTAAAACCCCATCTGGTGAAATGATCATTATTCTAGGAGATTCACAATATGGATTGCCAGACAAGGTGTCGTTATTTAAAGCATCCAAGTGTTTTGGGAAATGTTGCGTCATTTACATGGCACAGGTGACTATCAACGAGCCCAAGCCAAATATTGAAGACCTTCAAGTTATCTTGGAGTATTCCGATGTTTTTCCCGAAAAATTACCAGGCCTACCTCCAGATAGGCAAATGGAATTTAGGATTGATATCCTACCTGGATCAGCACCTGTTGCTAGAGCACCATATCGGTTAGCACCGACGGACATGAAGGAATTGAGAATTCAATTAGATGAACTTTTAGAGAAAGGTTTCTTACAACCTAGTTCCTCACCTTGGGGAGCTCCTATTCTTTTTGTTAAGAAAAAGGACTATTCAATGCGGATGTGCATTGATTACCGTGAACTAAATAAGATAACCATCAAGAATCGTTATCCTTTGACCAGGATTGACGACTTATTCGATCAACTTCAAGGTTCTAGCTATTTCTCTAAGATCGATTTAAGATTAAGATATCATAAACTGAAGGTTAGGAACGAGGATGTACCTAAAACTGCCTTCAGGACCCGTTATGGTCATTATGAATTTCTAGTGATGTCTTTTGGGCTCACAAATGCACCTGCAGCATTCATGGATCTCATGAATAGAGTCTGCAAGCCAAATTTAGATAAGTCTGTCATTGTCTTCATTAGGACATACTTATCTACTCTCGTAATCAAGTTGATCACGAGAAACATCTTCGGTGCATCCTAGAATTGCTAAGACAAGAAAAGCTTTATGCTAAGTTCACTAAGTGTGAATTTTGGCTTAGAGAAGTTCAGTTTCTTGGACATGTTATAAGTGAGTATGGAATCTAAGTGGATCCCGCCAAAATAGAAGCCATAATGAATTGGGTAGTACCCAAAACTCCATCGGAGATTCATAGCTTCTTAGGATGGGCTGGTTATTATAGCAGGTTCATTGAGAAATTTTCAAGGATAGCCACTCCTTTAACTAGCTTGACCCGTAAGAATGTCAAGTTTGACTAGGGTCACAATCTTTTGAGATTCTAAAACACAAGTTGAGCAATGCTCCTGTGTTATCTCTACCTGAGGGTATTGAGGATTTTGTCGTTTATTGCTATGCCTTGCACACGGGCATAAGCTGTGTGCTAATTCAAAAAGGTAAAGTAATCGCTTATGTGTCGCGATAATTAAAGGTGCACAAATGGAATTACACCACCCATGATTTGGAATTGGGTATTGTTGTAATTGCACTTAAGTTGTTGAGACATTACTTATATGGCACAAAGTGTATTATATACACTGACCATAAGAGTCTCCAACATATGTTCAATCAAAAGGATTTGAACATGCGACAACACGCTGGATGGAAACACTTAATGATTATGATAGTGAAATTCACTATCATCCCGGCAAGGCAAATGTCGTTGCTAACGCCCTAAGTCGCAAGGAAAAGGTTAAGCCTATAAGGATTAACACCAAGAGCATCGAGCTCAGAAATTGCTGGAATGAGAAGCTATTAGGTGCGCAAAAGCAAGCCCTGTTAGAGGCTAATATTCCTAATGAAGGATTAGACAGAACTGTTGATCAGTTAATGCCAGGAAAGGATGGAATCCTTAGATTTAATGGCAGAATCTGGGTTCCAATCTTTGGAGGACTTAGGAATCTAATCCTCCAAAAAGCACATAATACGAGATACTCAGTTCACCTAGGTGGTGACAAGATGTATCAAGATTTGAAAAAGAATTATTGGTGGATGGGTTTGAAGAAATCCATAGCTACTTATGTAGCTAAGTGTCTGACATGTTCGCAAGTTAAGGCTGAACATTAGAAACCGTCAGGACTTCTACAACAACTAGAAATTCCCACTTGGAAATGGGAAATGGTAACAATGGACTTGATTACCAAGTTACCTAAGACCAAACATGGTAATGACACAATTTGGGTCATTGTGGATAGACTGGCTAAGTCAGCACATTTCTTGCAATTAAAGAGACTTATAATTCTGACAAATTGGCTAAGTTGTACGTGGACAAGATTGTGTCCCCTACATGGTGTGTCGGTATCTATTGTATCTGATAGAGATACTAGATATAGATCTCATTTTTGGAAAAGTTTCCAACAACCTTTAGGCACAAGATTAAATTTTAGTACTACTTACCATCCACAGACTGAAGGTCAAAGTGAGCGTACTATCCAGACTTTTGAAGACATGCTTAGAGCATGTGTGATTGATTTAGGTGGAAGTTAGGATGAAAACTTACCCCTAATAGAATTCTCCTATAATAATAGTTATCATACTAGCATCAAGTCAGCTCCTTTTGAGGCCTTGTATGGGAGAAAGTGTCGAACACCCGTGTGTTGGGTAGAAATTGGGGAAGCCCAACTATCAGGACCAGAGATTGTTCTGGATACCACGGATAAGATTGTACAAATATGTGATCGTCTCAAAGCTGTCCGTAATGTCACACCCCGACCCGCAGCGGAATAAGAGTCGGGGCATAATTGGGTTATCACCAAAACTCATGATATTTACTAAGAAGTTTCATATTCATTAAATTCAAATTACAAACTTAAATATCCAAAAACAAAATTCATACAATTACAAAGGAAAACGAAACCATATATTTATTCCAAAGCATTAACTTGTTTATTCTTCTAGGCCATCCTAAGTGTTTCCTGTCTCGACTAGATCACCTGTATCATGTGTAAAACAGGGGAGATTTTGGGTCAACAAAAGTTGGCGAGTGAACCTTGATAAAACATTTTAACTAATTTCTTGTTTTATTTATTAAAGGAAATTCGTACATTAATCACATGTGAGCAAACATATATATGTAAACAATTACAAACCACTTTGGATGAATATATGACATGAATGATGATGTATTTGAGATCAAGGCTCAATCAAACGGAGCCGATCTAATGCGGCTCTTGATGCTCAACCCGTATCCCACGGGGAACTGATGGGCCTAATGAAATGCGTGCACTGAAATGATAAATTTAATCTATATATAATTCACACAATAATCAATACACATTTGATCACGGAAATGATATATGCACAAGTGTTTAAATAAAATAAAAGAATAGTACGACACATGATACACCCCAAAACGTGATTAAAGCGGGGAATTGGTAGAGATTTACTCACAGTGGGTGCGTTCCTTGATAACGATGAAGCGCACGAATTTATGATTCAACCGACGAGGGAAAACTAACCTAAATAATAACGAAATAATTCGATAAATAAATAATTTTTTATTTGAGATTAATATTTTTAATTAGTGCTCTTAATGAGATTTTTAGATTTATTTTTATGAGTTTATTGCAAATTTTAAACTTAGGAATCTTATTTTTAAGTATTTTTAAATAATTTTTCAATTTAATAAATAAAAATAAGAAAACAAAAATTAAAAAAAATATGTTGACCTTGTCAGGTCTGACTGGATCTGACCGGTCGGATAGCGTGAAATTCAGGCGGCGTGTGAGGTTCGAACCCGTGACCTCCCGTATACGTGCACGCAGCTCTACCAACTGAGCTACGTGTCTAACCCGAAATATTCTCTGATTTAATTATATATATATACTAGTTATGTTAATACAGAATTTACTTATTTTAAAAAGATTTGTAAATCTTCAAGCCGGTTGAGGTTTCACGATTCGAACCCGAGACTCCCAGTTCTCGTGCCCACAGCCCAACCAGTTGGGCTGTGTGTCTGACCCATATAAATCCCTATTTGTATTAACTTTAAACACTTGTTCTAGAGCGATCTGAGTGAGTTAAAAAGCTTGGTTTTATTTACAGAAATCGGTAACGTATACGAGTCGAACCCAGGGCCTGTGTGTATAATTGCACACAGTCCACCACTGGACTGTGTATCTAACCGGTTAAAAATATGATTTCTATTACATAAATTACTTATCCCCACTTCGTCTTCTTCATTTCAAATCCATATCAGAACTCTCACCCGCCCAAAACTTTTCTTTCTGATTATTGTTAGTAATCGACAGCAATTAATGTTAATTTAAGTGAAAAGATTAGCAAAGGGGATTCTACCGTAACAGAGATGGCGGCACGATCCCGGCGACTGGATTTTGGTGATTCCGGTGGGACAGAGCTCCTTTCAGGCGACCGAGTTTTTGAGAGTAAGCTAGAGAGTATGAGCGAATTCTGAAGGGGAATTCGTCTGGTATTTATATGGGAAACAGGGGATGTTGAATTTCGGTTTTTGGAAACCTGTTCGCGTTATTTATTCTCGGTTTAAGGTAAATGGGTTCGAATTCGGAAAGAGTTGACGCGGTTACAGCTGCAAATTTTGGGATTGCCAGACAGGGCGAGATCAACGGTTCGCTGATTTGAATTTGCAGGCACAGGTGGTTTGTGCATAAGTATAATTTGTTTCCGGATTCTAACCAAAAGGTGTGTGTGGCTTAGTGGTGTTTGCGGTGTATGTTAACCCGGGGAACCCGGGTTCAATCCCCGGCTCGCCCGTTTTGAGTTTTTATTTTTATTTTCTATATTATAAGTTAAACCATTAATTAGTTATAAATATTTAATATTTTATTTGATTATTTACTTTATTTATTCAAGTTTTTTTTTAAACAAAAAGAATTCTAATGAAAAAAAAGGTTTAAGACCACCCGACATAATTAAATACTCTTTGATTGGTAACTTGGGGCGTGTTTTCGAAACCCGATTTACACGAATGTTACACGTAATAGGCAGAAGAGCTATGCTGACAAGAGGCGTAAACCTCTCAAGTTCCAAATAGGGGACAAAGTCATGCTAAAAGTATCACCTTGGAAAGGTGTAATGAGATTTGGAAGGAAGGGCTAGTTAAGCCCAAGATATATTGGACCATTTGAGATAATCGAATGTGTCGGCACTGTAGCTTATAAGCTCAAGCTTCCTGAGGAGCTTAGTGGAATTCATGATTTGTTCCACATAACTAACCTTAAGAAACGTCTAGCCGATGAGTCGTTGCAATGTCACATCATGATGTGCAAATAGATGAAAACCTGAGGTTTGTTGAGAACCCAATTTCAATCGAGGATTGACAAGTTAAGAAGCTCCAAAGGAAAAAAGATACCTATAGTAAAGGTTAAGTGTGATGCCCTTCGAGGACCCGAGTATACATGGGAGGTTGAGTCCACTATGCGACAAAAGTACCCCCATCTTTTTGAATAAAATCTAGAGGTCGAGATTTCTTTTAAGGGGGTGAGGATGCAACACCTCGTAAAAATCGTGTCCAATAGTATAGTGACACGTGTCATATATTTTGAAAAGTCTATCAAAGGCTAATAAGGACCAAAGGTGTAAACATGCTCAAACTAAGTCTCTGAGTGACCCTCTGATGTCAACATGCATAAACTTAGCCTCTGAGTGACAATTAGTGTCAACATGCTTAAACTTAGCCTCTGAGTGACCCTTTTAACAAATCGAGAGCTCGACAATGTCCAGGCATAACCCCGGGTACGCCAAATATTGGCTATGGAGGTCTAAATATGCTATAAAGGTGTTTTAGGAGGTTTTATAAGTTGAGGGCCTAAATGTGACAAACTTTGAAAGTGACCATCAGGCGCTCGCGGGGCGCGAGAGTCACAAGCCTGGCCTCTCGCGGCCCGCTAGAGGCCTGTGTCTACAAAAAAATGCCTTGGCCTCCACACATGTTGCCGAAAACCAGTTGATTTGAAACCATGGACTTCCAAACTGCTATGCCACATTTTAGGACACTTGTAAGCTCCCTCTAACACCCCTTAATACATGGCATCACCTCCTTCAAGCTCTCCAACTATAAATAGGTGCCAAGGTTCACCATTTGAACTTGCACCTTTCTCATTCTCATTCTATCTCCCTCCTCTTGAAGTTCCTAACTGAAAGGAGCATCCAACTTAGTTCTATTTCATCCTAGGAATCACTTGTAAGTGTTCCTTCCTCTTGTATTTTCGTTTATAGGCTTTTATAGCCAAAAGTCAAGCCTTTTGCAGAAAACGCTTTAGCTTTCGGTTAAGACCATTATGGTCCAGCCATTATCCGTAACGAACATGGCTAAGTGATCATAATAAGGTAGGTGTTAATCCCTATAAAGGGCACCTCCTAAAGATCACGTTTGCTAGACCAATTGACGGGTCAAAGTTATAATATTAAAAAGTCAAACAGACCATTTTTCGAAAATATTATAATCTGAGTTTACATATGTTATGAAACATGTTTTGACACTTTAACAAGTTGGTAATAATTATTAGAACATGTGACAACATGTTTGGCTCGTCAATTTCAGTTCTAAGGTCGGTTCGCAACCGAAAGTCGCGAAATTTGACTTATGCTTTGACTTTCGATTCTGACCCGATTTAGATGAGTTAGCTACTGATCTAAGGTTGCATTATGATATTAATATAATGTAGCATAACCCTCTGAGGTTATATTACATGATCCTAATCAGAATCTGAGTTTATGTACAAGTTCCGTAATTATGCCGAATTTGACTAAAATTCCCTTTTTCATTAAAGAAGTTTTTAAAGATAAAGAACTTGAAATGAACTACCTATTAATGTAATATCATAAGTAGGATTATTTGGGATATCAAATTAGATTGTATACAGAGTTTACGTACAAGTTCTTGTATTATGTCGATAAATGACGATAACGCCCTTGTGGCTCATAAATCGGTTTTAATCATACCTTTTCAAAACAAATCTCTTTCCTACTGATATTTTATATTAAATAACATATGTAACACATGTTAACCTAACCTTAACATCAGTTTTTATTTAACTTCGTGCAAATCTTCATTTTACGACATAAGCGTCGTTTCGGCGCATAGTATGGTATTAAACCATATTAATTAACTAAGACGTGTTACCTACTGACTTTAAAACCTATTTAAAATACTTTTACAGTACGCACATGATATAAACTCAGAATCCCAAATAAATTATAAACTATGTGTAAAATGACCAAAATGCTCCTACGACGCATAGTTTGGTCATAAAAGACAAATTTCACATATAATCTATATCTACTGATATTATATCATAAATTAATTATTTTTCCAGAATACTTATGACTATAACATCAAAATATATTCAAGTTCCTTTTATACGGTATATAATTACCAAAACGCCCTTATGATGTATAATTTCATTTTAAAATCATAACGGGCATGTAAGTTGATATCCTACTGATATTACAACTTATTTAAGGTATAATGCATATACAACTTGTCCATAACTTATCTGGTTACCCAATATCGTTTATATGCGTTCGGTTAAGTATATGTAACTAGTTTACAGAAATTAACCGGAACGGGTTTAACCTTGTCATTTAAGTCTCAAAATCTGGAATGTTCATGGTTTACCCATATTATGCAAGTCAAAGTACTTGTTGGATTTAAACTACATTGTATCCGATCATCGCTTAAACTAGTGTATTATATGTTTTGATCATGTACGCTAGTCGGTCTAAGTCTATGACTTAAATAAGACCGTTAGCATTTTAATTGGTTAGCTTATGCCATAATCCAGACTAGAGCCTTCCGGTAAATGCTATCTGCACTTAGTTCATTTTGTGTACGGCTAAGATATTAAATCTTGCATTTAAGCCAATACTAGCGCAGGTAAAGACTCTCGACTTATTTCTCCTATACGAGCTTGGGTTACGGTAAACTATTACCGCTTGGTCAGAAATGGGATCAATCTAATGCCAGATTGTGGCTAGTAAATCTGCATATTCTGTTTTAATCAGTTTTGTTTGATAACTTAAACATCGGGGATTAACTACCGTGTCCTGGATATCCTCAGCTCATTACATTAGATAATGGCCACAACCTAAGCGCGGCATGTAGGCATACACCTGACAGACGCTCATGCTAAAAGCTTTACCCACAAAGTTGGGGATAACTCTTTCGTGAGTTCTTAAGTGGTGAGTACGTTAATTATGTCTCGGTCTCCGTACTGGGCCCTGTATGTATGGACAAACATGTGAATCCGTTAACAAGGTTACAAAGTAACTTTCTCAAGTTATAAAAGATTTTGTGCCATGAGCGCTTAAAATCACTTCAAATGTTTTCAAATGAGTCAGTTTGGTGTATTTACCAGCGAAAGCTGACTTATTTTCAAAAGACTAAGCTTGCAGGTACAATATGAAATAGGTTGGAAGCTGCTCGGTAGTGATATAAGAGGAGGATCATGCAAATCCTTAGATCTGCCCTAAAGTCTGTTATTCATTTTTGTACATTTTACGATCTGCCTGTGTATCTTTCATTACAAGTCGTCTGTATATTATTTTGTACTTTGAACATTTGGTTTGTAATAGTAATTTAACTCCAAGACTTCCGTCTGTTGTGTTTAATTGACTATGATGATATCAACTTACGTCACAATATTCCCCACTCGGGCCCACTGGTGTTTGGATTGGATGGAAATCCGGGGTGTGACACAAGATTAACTACTTGAACGCTTTTCTGGATGGTGAATTTACACCCCCTGTGATGACTGGTTTTGATCTAAATCAAATTCATCCATAAGATGTTGAGGAAATGGATATTTCTTGGCATCGGCCATGTCTGATTTTAGGGCTAGCAACTTTGTTGCTAACATAGGTCAGAACAACAGAGTAAAGGATCGTATGCGAAATACTAAGGCGAATCGAAGGTGCTATAGATGCCATGAACCAGGTCACTTCGCTGGAGACTACAAGAAATTCGTTGTTGAGGAAAATCCTGAACAGGCTATGGTTCCAGTTACTACAACTGGAGCTTCATGTCACAGCGGAAGTATTAAATACAAAATAATACTTAAATAAGTAAATTACTCTAAAATACAAGGTATTCTATAAAGATTGCTTTATACATAGTGAACGCCATTCTAATAATAATTTAATAGTCTTCTTTGGGTTTCCCAAACCTTAATGATCCTTCTATTCTAACCGTTTCATTACCTAAAGCTATAACATGAGAAGACATGCTTAAAAATGTCAACATAAAGTTGGCGAGTACACAAGTTTTGACAATAAAATTTGTAAACCTTTTTCCGTTTAGAAATTAACTTTGATAAACATTTCTTTGGAAACAATGTATTAGAAATGAATCCCTCGGAATTCAGTGAGACATTCCTTGGAATATTTGGTATAAAATCCTATCAAACTTGTCGGTATAAGTTCTACTTTGATAAACATTTCTTTGGAAAAACTGTATTAGAAATGAATCCTTCGGAATTCATGTGAGACATTCCTTGGAATATTTCATATAAATTCTGACAAACTTTTTGGTATAAGTTGTTATTTGAGAAGTATAACAATTCAATATAACACATAAGACTATCACATACTAGGCAAGGAACTACGACAAGAACACTACCAAGAGCCATAACCAAACCAAAACTTAATTTCCCCTAAAACGTTTTCAAATATATATTCCCTCGTCTTAGAAACCAGGGTGATGAGGTCTAACGATTAATATTATGGATACAAAGGGGCCCCCGTGGATTATAAACACAGGTATAACGACAATTACTCAAGGTCATCACAAGGTCACAATTAACAATATTATCTAATTGTCATACTTGATAAACAATATATAATTTCTCTTAAATGGAAATCATCATTTAGAGGGGGCCGTGAAACCACACGGAAAATTTGTGAAGTTTATAAAGTAAGCATGTTTCTCCCCCGAATACGTATAAAACATGTAAAGTAAAAAGGGGGGTTGTGACTTACCTGGACTCCGTGCAAATGCTAGCAATGGAAATTAAATCCGAGAAGGATATTCACCTACGTGTGTCCTAACGTGTATAAGACACTACTACTGATCTAATAATGTGTATACCTGACAAGTTCATCACCCGCCTTGTTAGACTCAATGAGATGTTTATCCTTAAGAAAAAAATGTTTAACTTTACGAACAATTGGTTATGAATTATTTGAGTGTGTTCCGTAATATATTAACACACAACATATAATAACATATAATTTCGCATAACATAAGGATCTTATCATGAAACCTTAATTAACAATCCATGTTAATGTACAATCATATTTCATATTTATTTCTTAAAATAAATCGGCATATTTTCGTAACAATATCATCAAATATATGTATAATAATATCACCCATCACATAAACCAAATAAGTATGTTTTAACAACTTAGACATATCAATAATATATTCATACAATCGTTTATGAATGTACCGTTCTTCGAGTACGTTTACCAAATAGTCGTGTATTCGACTATCCAGAATTTGTTCTTAAACAATATTTTAAGACTTTAAAGTATATATATTTTCATCAAAAATATCTTTTAACTCCATAATATATAAAGTTATATAAATGTACATTATTTATCGTCAAGTATAGTAACCATAATATCGTTTGTTCGACTTTCCGGGTTTGATGATTAAATAACTTAAACACCAAGACTTTGAAAATACATGTTTCATATAAAAATTACATTCTAAGTCCAGGATGTATGAAATTCTATATCAAACATCAAAGACTTGGATTTCGATGAAAATACCATTTTTCACATAAAATGATAGATTTTTCAATAAACTATACTTATATGTTTGGAAACTTTAGTGTATAAAAAAATATTGTTTTTGGACACTAAATAACAAAGTATTGTTTTAAACATCAAAACATAACCAATTTATCACAAAATCATCATACAAAAGCATGACCTTAACTTAGTTAAAACTCTACCAAATTCTAG
The DNA here is from genome assembly GCA_947069175.1 of Scalesia atractyloides. Taxonomy (NCBI): domain Eukaryota; kingdom Viridiplantae; phylum Streptophyta; class Magnoliopsida; order Asterales; family Asteraceae; genus Scalesia; species Scalesia atractyloides. The sequence goes on from CAMTDV010000116.1 coordinate 50,771,484, forward strand.
TCATTTATAAGCATTTTAGCGGCTTTTTACATAACAATCATGTCATATGAACATTCAAGCATATCATATACTTATTGTACCATTTAGGACCTGTTTGTAAACTATAAAATAAACTTTAATTTGCTATTCTAAAACAGATTCATGAAATCATCAAATTAGATACTGGGATTTACCCGAAAAGGCACCATAACAAGCATACAACATCGATTAAATCACTCATACAAGTTGTAAACCAAATATACATTTTAATCCACATATTTCTACATAAAATATGGTGTATAATTTTGTTTACTATTTTAAAATTATACTTTTATTTGTCGAAAACTTAGTCGAAAAATACATGTTTATGCACCGAAATTCATTACGAACACCCAATAAAGTTACCAAACAATCATGCACTTTAATTTATAAATTTCCCACATAAAATATGTTATATTTTTCTAATCTTGATCACTTTTTAAACATATACTTATTTTTCTAGTCGAAAACGTCCATTTTTCAGCTTTTAAGCCTATCGAAACATCAAATAAACGCACCTAAGCGCCATGAATACTTAAAAACTTTAAGACTTGAGTTTTACATTCTTCATATCATCATAAAAATACCATATTTCCAGACCTAGGTTATTCATCCTAAATCATGCTTAAAATCATCTTTTTGACATCATTTTGATACCCAAACAACACCCGAACTTTATGAAATCTCTAAAGTTTTTGTAAAACTTTTATGACCATATTATATTACTCATAAAACCATGTCAAAAAAAACTTTATAAATTCAGTTTGTAAATTATACTTTACTTGCATGCACAAATAGCTAATTTCTACACATGTTTAGGTCATCAAAATGCACCAAATACATCATCAAACAATATATATATGACCATCAACTTTTATGAACTATTTAGATACTAAATACATGAGTAAAATGCAGGTTATTTTCTATTTTAACAAGATCTTTACATGCATGGTCATCATTATTCCAAACAACACATTTAATCAATCTTTCAAGCAGTAAACCACTCAACACACACATACTATGTATGCATATATATATATATATATATATATTATATAATATATATATATATATATATATATATATATAATATATATGTATGTATGTATGTATGGCTATACATACACATATATGACACCATTTTTAGACACATTTTATATATCAAATCCTTTGTTTATAAAAACCATTTATAAACATCGCATTAGGTGATTCCATCTTGCACATAAACATGAAATAACAAAATAACGGATAGAGATTACCACTAGCGCTAGGCTATGGAAGATGAACATGAGTTTATGAATTTTTTTAACAAGGGTTTTGAGGTGTAGGATCCATGTTTTGCTCCTAGCCATCCATAACACCTCAAAACATATCGATTCTAAACTTGCATGTGATATTAATGAAATAGGATGGAAATGGGTTTGGTGTTTTTAGAGCCGTAGGTTCTTGAAAAATAGAGCTTAGTTTTCGGGACCTATGGTTCTTGAACTTTTCATGTAAGTGAAGAAAATTGAAGTCCAAGGAGATAGTAAAAGGAATCACCAAATTCTGAAGTGTGTAGCTCCTTCAAAGATCAAAACTAGAAAACATATAGCACACCAGCTCCGTTTCTGGGCAAACGTGTTTATTGGGCAGTTTGGAGGTAGATTACTCAGTAGAATTGAGTGAAATTGATGGTGATTGTTTTGGGTTAGATAAAACTTTACTCCAGAGAAAGCATCACCCAAAAAGACGAAGAAATAAGTGAGATATCGTTTTGCAAAGTTGGGCATACGAAACTACCAAAACTGGGAATGAAGAACACAAAGCATATTTGAAGGGAAACACATAATCTTTTGATCATAGATGGGATATCCTAATTTCTCTAAGAGAGATGAGTGTTTTGAGAAGTGTTAGAGGTTCTTGTGTGTTGTTTAAGTGAAATACAAGATGCAAGAGTATAACTAATAATGTAAGGCTCTTACATGTTGATATGACCACAAACCAAGTTCCTAGGCCATGCAAAAGTCTTACACAACCAAGGGGCTTAATTTTTTAGAGTGGGGCTGCAAGTTCGGCTTAAATGGTGGGGGAAAAGAGAGTGGCGATGTGTGGGTTTTGGAGTGTAGTTCTTTAGAGGGTATCCAAGGTGATTAAAATCATAATCTAGATTAATTTAGGCCTAATTAAGGTGTTTATGTACTTTTAAGTCTCTAATCTTGTTTAATATGTTAAACATTGTTAATTAAAATAATTACATCTGGTCTAATATTAATTTGGGTGTAGTAATGTTACTAATCGAATTAATTAACAAACAATAACACGCGAAAACTGGAAAATAAAATGTCCATTTATCAATTTGTGGGTTTTCACACAATGTTTGCATCAATTCACATAATATTGCCAATAATTTAATGTTCCAGGAAAATTGGAACAATTCCAATTATTAAAATTTACCGGGTTATGACCAACGTTCGTTTCGTATATTAATACCGCCAAGGGATAGGACAAAAACTAGTATTTATCGAATGCAACCCTATGCATTTATATGTGTCTTGCTAGACTTCTGTAGCCTAATTTTAATCCTCATTAAGAGTAAATGTATGTAATTAGTGTTAAACATGATTAATTAGGCGTACGGATTACGCAATTAATTGTCGGGTATCACACTTCATCCTCCATAGGAACAAATGAAGAATAAAAGACCATAGTGCTAATGGCTCAAGATCAAAAGAACGATCAGCTGAATGAGTTGGACCTGATTGATCCAGCCGATTCAGCCAACAATCAGCAAGCTTTTATGGTGCAAATGTCCAACGAGGGTCCAACTCTTAAAGAGGTATATTTTGCTTGATGATTTAATGACCTTAGAAGGGAAAACCTTACCTTTAAGGGAAACAAAAAAAGATTTTATGAAAAAATCGAAGCATAAAACAAAGATACTAAACAACTAAAAGAAAATCTCAGTGTTCTGAAATATTGGAACAAGCATGCTCGTGAAAGCCTTCATTCCAAAACCACTGAGTTAGAGGATTTAAGAAAACGATTTGAAAAGAACGAAATTAATATAAAGAATTTGAAACCTCAAGAAAATTGGTACAAATATTTGTGACGTGCAACTTGAGTACAAAGATAACAAAGGAATAGCATTGGGTTTTAAAAATGTAAATCCACCATATAATCATCACTATACAAGCATGTCTTGGACTGAAGAGGAACTTGAAAAGGAAAAACATATGATGTATGGAAAACCCACAACTGCCTAACTTGTTCAATCGACACCTATTCAGATTACACCCCCAAAATCTACAACCGTTTTTGTCAAACCCTTGAACTCACCTCTCGCGAATGAGACAATTCAACCAACTGAAATTCAAAAGGCTGAGGTTGAACCATTGGTTGCTAAACCTATTGTTGATAAACAAAATTGTGTGAATGATACTAACTCATCTAGTTCTTGTGCAGATACAGTGATAGTGAGGACTGGAATAAAGAGGATGATGAACCTTCTTTCGATGCTTCTTTAAACTTTTCAAAAGACACTTTTTCTATGTTTGACAATATGAAACTTGCGCTTGAAAATGCAAGCAAAAAATTTTATGTGTGTGGTGATTTTAAATCTTTGAATTTGAATTTGTATTCAGCTTCTGCGTGAAAAATGATTTATCCGAGGGTTCAAGTGTTGCATCTAATGAATCATAACTCTCAGTACTGATGATCACGTTGTGATAAATGAATTGCCTGAGGTTTCTGATACATCTTCTGATGAACCACAATCTTCTGAATGGGTTGATAAAAATGTTGAAAAAAGGAATTTGTCATAGGAATCTAGTACATCAACTGATGAACCACAGTCCCCTGTTTCTGTTAACTCAAAAGTCGCAGATAAAAATATAACTACACAAAGTGAATTCACTTTGTGATAAACAAGATTCAGAACAAAATAATCGTATTAAAATTTTTCAAAAATCTTAAAATAAAGCAGAATCAAAATCAAAGACCAAGAATGTGAATGTGAATGCGAATACTCATTCATGTGATGATGTTTGTGGATAAGGCAAAAAGAGGCAACATCATGTACATAAAAGACCTTCATGATCTCCAGGGCCTCCAAAAATCTCACCGGCTATCAAAATGCCTTTTTCAAGAAACGTCTAACATGTTTTAATTGTGGCCTTCCAGGACACATAGCTCTTGCATATAGATGCCAATGGGAAATTTGTGACCATAGGGGATGGGTGTTATTTTATTGTGTATGCAAAAAATTCATCGTACAAGGTTTACAACAAAGTCACAAAGCAGACAATTGAATCTTGTAATGCTGATTGGCTGGAAGAAAACAACACAGATGCTCACATTGGTCTAGATTGGCTCTTTGAATATTCTTCTTGATTTCGATCGTTTAATGTTTTTCTTGACATGCCTACAGATTCATGTGCATCAACTTTAGGACTATCTGTTTCAATCCCTACTCAGGAAGAAGAAGAATTGCCTGTCTTACCAGGACGTCCTCAATTACACAACATTGATCCACCAGGATGTACATGACAAAAAGTGACCATTAGAGACTAAACTATTAGGGACTAACATATGAGTCTTAAATATGTAATATCTTGGACTGAAAAATCAGTTACTGATAGTATTGTGGCTAATTTTTATGTGGTATATTTTGGCGACTGATAAATAGTCGCTAATATCTTGACACCCTATCAGAGACTAAGTCGCAAATGTGTCCGGACAATAAGGGGTTATGTAGGGAAACTTATCTGCGACTAAATTTTGGTCCAAAATACGTGTCATCGATAATGAAAAAGGTGTAAATGTAAGGGCGATTGATATTCTGTCTCTAATAGGACCCTGTTAGAGAGTGGAAATCAATTTGTAATATTTCTAAAACAGATCGAATTCATAAATGTTATTTAGTCTTGAATGCCTTTTAAATATGTAATGATTAAGGATTAATTTTTAGTCTTTAGTTGGTTCCCTCTGATAATATCTAAACAATTTCATAAAGTAAACAAAAAAACTAATAAGTAATTTGTTTTTTATATATGGCAACGTTAGTTTAAGAAATTTACTAACATATGTAAAATAAAAAAAAATATTCCTCGTTACTTGTTCTAAACTTAAAACCACCAACTATATATACTATCTAACGGTAAAATGATTATTATGAAAATCTCGAAATCCAACAAAAGGACTGATTTTTAGTCTCTAACAAGTTCCTATAATATATTTATAATAATATCTAAACAATGATATCACAAGGTAAATAAAAAAATAATATTTATAATAATATCTAAACAATGATATCACAAGGTAAATAAAAAAATAATAAGAAATTTGTTTTTTTTATATATGACAACGTCAGTTTAGGAAATTTAAAAACATATTATATTAGTTTAAATTAAAAACAATAGTTTAAAATTTATGAATTGAATTTAGATACACGCATTATCTATTTGATTTGAATTTAAATATAAAGAATATTGCTTATTACTAGTTGTAATCTAAATACCACCAACTATATATATTATGTAAGTGTAAAGTTATCACCTAAATCTAAGAATTGTAGAAAGACATAACATATTACAAAATATAACATAATGTCAAGTAAAATATAAAATATTGTGTCAAAGAAAAAGACACAACAAGCGCGTCGAAGAAAAAGACATAATAAGCGCAAAAAATACACAATGACGAAATATAAAAAAAACACAATGCTAAATAGAAAGACACATTGATATAAACAAAATGTCTAGAATCTACAAGCTATAAATCCAAAAGTAGTGTTGTAGTAATCGCTACAACACTAGTCAGGCAGTGTGGTGGGGAATAGCGATTAATCAAGATTAGTCGGGGATTAATTGGAATTAATCCGGATTAATTGTGATTAATCGGTAATATCAGGATTAATTTGTGACTAATCGACACCTAGTCAGGATTTTTACAACCATGTACAAAAGTGAAAACCTAAAATCTCATATCGTAGAGTTCGATGAGACTATTCTAATGTCGCTTGAATGAGGTCAATTGTTGTCCATTTGATACCTCTCTTTCTTACGACTTCTTATTTTTAGGAGACTTTGTCTTTGATTCTAACCATACTATCTAAACCTATAATTCTATACACAACAAACGATCGAGGAAAAGATTATGGACGATAGTGTGGCTAAAGAGGCATGCACACCAAGGACGTGGTGAACCGCGTTCAGCCGATGAGACCAAGGGCATCAATAACGACTCCCTAGACTCACTTGAACTCTTCAATAGTTTAGAAGCCAGTTTCTGAATAAACAACACAAGTTATCTCCTTTAAGGAAGTAGCCACCAAAAGTTCCTCATTATTCCAGAAACCAATTCCTGAGGACTGTGTGATTAACTCATGAGTGATAAATACTACCACTACAACAAATGAGGGGAAACGAGTGGAAATGGACGCTGGAAATCTTCCACCTGTTGTGACAATACCTTATGTAGCAATTCCTTAGAGTATCCAACGAAATCACCCAATTGAAAACATAATCTCATGCCGATGCTGATGTTCTTACCAGGAGAAAATCAGGAGCTATCAATACTTGTTTATATTCGTGTTTTATTTCATAAATTGAACCTAAAAGTATTGATGTTTCTTTACAGGAACCAGGATGGGTGGGTGCTATGCATGAGGAACTGAATTAGTTCGAGAAGTTAGGAGTCTGGAAGTTGGTGCCATTACCTAAAAGAAAGTGTGCTTTAGGAACCCGCTGAGTGTATTGTAACAAGCAAGATGATATTGGTGTTATTGTGAGGAATAAAGCTAGATTAGTGGTTCAGGGATCCAGGCAAACTGAAGGATTAGATTATGATGAAGTCTATGCTCCCGTTGCACGTCTTGAAGTTGTTCGTATTTTCTTAGCATATCATCCTACATGGGTTTCATTGTGTATCAAGTGAATGTCAAGACTACATTTATGTACGAGAAGGTGAAAGAGGAAATCTATGTCGAATAACCCCCAGGTTTCTTGGATACAGACAAAGAAGGCTATGCACACAAGCTGGATAAGGCTTTATACGGGTTGCACGAGGCTCCACGCACTTGGTATGCCACCCTAACATAGCACTTGCTGGCTCATGGATACACTAGGGGTACTATTGATCAGACACTATTCATCAAAAGGTTGCAAAGGATTTAATTCTTGTGCAAATATATGTTGATGACAGTATCTTTGGTTCGTCGAATGAATTTTTGTGCAAGGAATTTGAGGAAGTTATGAAGAAGAAGAAGTTTGAGATGAGCTCGTTGGGAGAAATGACAATGTTTTTGGATGTAAGTCCGTCAAAGTTCCAAAGGAATTTTAATTCATCAACGAAAATATGTGACTGATGTTCTTGCTAAGTTCAAGCTCTCAGATGCAAAGTCAATAGACTTATCCATAGCAGAGAAACCATTACTGAACGAGGATGCTGAAGGAGTTCCTATTAACCAAACTCTATATCGATCTATGATTGATTCGTTAATATACTTAAAAGCTAGCAGGTTGGATATTATGTTTATTGTTTGTTAATGTGCTCGTTATCAGGCTAATCCTAAACTCTCGCATCTCACTGCTATGAAACTAATTTTTAGATATCTTAAAGGAACTCCATGTCTTAGACTCTAGTATCCAATAAAATCAAACTTTGATCTATTTGCTTTTTCTTACAGTAATTTTAGAGGCATAAACAGAGATATCAAGTCAACATCAATTAGGTGTCAATTTCTAGGAGATAAACTAATTTCATGGCAATGCAAGAAGCAGCAAACAGTCTTGCTTTCTACTATAGAGGCAGAATATGTGGCAGCCTCAACTTGCTTCTCCTAGGTGATATGGATGCAACACCCAGCTTCAGGATTATTGTTTGACTTAGCTAAACACTACTATCTATTACGATAATGAAGCTGCAATTCAAATTGTTAAGAACCCTGTTTTTCACACCAAAACCAAGTACATTGATATCAAAGTCCATTTCATTAGAGTTTACTATGACAAAGATCTTATCATACTTGAGTAGATTCACACTGATGTAAACACTACAGATCTGTTTACTAAACCTGTTAGCAACTCTAGATTCAAAGTGCTTGTGGATCATTTTAAATTGATACGATTCACCAACTAAGAACTTTTTGTTAAATCCCCCCTTCTTTTTTTGATTATAGGTAAATTTGTACATAAACGTTCTTAGGGAAAAATTTGTACATAAATGTTTTTATTTTATGCACAAATTTACGAGGAGAAAAAATGAAAATAGAAATACAATAAATATCACGTGGGAAATGAAATTACCTCTCATGTTAAAGGGTTTGACTGACACATGTAAGGTGCTATAGCTGAAAAGACTAGGATCTAATGTGATTTGTCGGTAGGCTTGACGCTCAAAGGGATAACAGATACTAATTGATATAAACATAACGAACTATGTACTATGGGTAACAAGTCATGGCGTATGATTTTATGGTCTTAAATCTTGTGTTGATTGATTGCGAGCGTCTAAGGTTGTGGGTCTTTATGCTATTGAGTCATCAGAGGATATCTTGATTGTCCTTCTATTGATCCAGATATATGCAAACCTAGCCACAGTCAGGATATCTTAAAAGAGCCAAAAACCCTAAGGAAGAAAAATCTCAAAACGAGAGAATTTCGTGTGCTTTAAAGCCAAATTCATACCAAAATGGTATTCGCCTAACCCTCGTTGGACACAAACATTAGTTTCTTTGACTCTACGATGGTATAAACCTGTCAGCAGTGGTCTAGCGTTGAAAATCAAAAGGATGATTCCAATATATTCACATGCTACGATGAATTGTTTTGTATACCGTCAATCGTGGGGGTATGTCATGGAATGGGGCACACATGTACTATAGTATAATATTATGTTAAGCATATCTCGAAGTTGAAACATTGAAAGTTGTGCGTTGAAGTTTACATGAACAAACATATTAGCAATCACATAGACCAGTTTTACTAAGTTCATGCTGAGAAGTGTCCTTGGTTTACCTGAAAATGATTTGACCCCGTAATATTTGTGTGTAATTTATGTAAATACATATTTTGGTAAAATTTCTTATTCAAAAGATGCTCAGTCGGTCGGATTGTGGCAATTTAGAAAGGTCGTTGTCAAAATTGTCCCAAGTTACAGAAACTGGGCCCACCATAAACTTGATGGGCCAGATATGTTCTTTTCAAAATTGTTAAAGAGGACTGGGCCATCAGCAGGCCCAGCCCAAGGTAAATTGTTGGTATAGAAAGATGATTTCAAGAATGCATCCCATTCTCATCTTCTGCTTCATCTTCTTTCTTCTTAAAAAGGATCTTGTGCAAATTGACATACATAATCTCGAAACTGTTTTGAATGTTCAATGAATTTCTGATTAAAGGTGATTAGTTTACTACAAGAGATCTTAATCTCCAAAGTTTTCGAGTATTATAGGATACATAGTGTTGATGACATTAGGGTTTTTGATCATGAAGATCGATTTCAAGTTGAAGTGGGTTTAATGAGTGTTTCGGTGTTTTGTTTAGGTTTAGCATACTGCTTAAGCAGATGATGTAGGTTGTTAATGGGGATTAGGGTTTAACTTGAAGATTGGGGAAGAAGATACACGCTTTTCGAGGACCCAAAATATCTGTTTAGATATTTTGTGTAAGAATCCTTGAAATTTACGAATTTCGAATACAATTTCCTTAAATAAAGGACTCAAAAACTCAGGATTCTAGAAATCTCTTAACTGAACTCTCAAAATCACTCATGAACCTTGACATCTTTTGGACTGCCATGAACATTTTGACTCCTCAAAATCTATTGAACTCGAAAATGAACCTTTGACCTTTAATTGAACTCGAAAATGAACCTTTGACCTTTAATTGAACTTGAAAACACTTTTAAACTCAAAATCATAAGTGAACTTAAAAACTCAAAGGTTCTCGAAATCTTTGAGGATTGACCAAAGTGATGGTCAGTATGTTGACCATCGTTGACTTGTTGACTTTTGTTGACTTAGTTAAAGGGTTAACCGGTCAAAATTCATCATTTGCTTGGTCTCACTTGGCTCGTTTTGTGAAGATTATGGATGCGCAACCTAGTCTAGAGATAAGACATGGACATAACTAGGCGGGTTATCTATTAGATCCTCTTGACAAATTCTGTGCTGAATTTAAATCTACGACTGTCAGATTGAACACTTGCATGATTGCTCATGTTGTACGAGAAAACACATTGATAGATGTTGATTTAATTCAAGTTTTCTTGAAGACTGCATCAATCAACAGAAAGCGAGCAAATGGGGCAGGTACAATCGAAGCAATAATTCAACAGAAGAAGATTGTCATTTCTGAAGACATTATTAGAGAGGTTTGAATGTTTGGCAATAGACCCAATGATCCAACTTCTTATATAAAGGATACTATATTGGGAGTTTTGCGTAAGTTAAGCTATGAAGGAACTTATCCTCTACTCCTAAAGAAGATGCTTCCTCCTTACTAGAGATTGTTAATGCACATGTTTTGTTGTGCTTTTCTAAACAAGGGTGGATTGGATCAGTTGAATCAGATATATTCTTGTGCGTTTGTGGCTTTGATTGAAGACTTGGATTTTAATTACTCAGCTTTTGTTTTTGATACCTTGAAGAAGAACTTAGATGATACTCGTAAGAGGGATATGTTTCTATTATATCTTCGATTTATCTTGATGATCTTGGATGCTAAATACCCTGAGTCGGTTAAGGGTATGAATTTTTTGATTTGAAGCCAATCGGTCCAAGATGTTTTGGAGCGTAAGCAAGTCAGACAGACAACAAAGAAGAAATTATTGGGATTATATCCATTGAAAAAGTATGGAAAGTTGCTTGCTCTTGAAGATGAAGTTAATGAACCTGAACGAGTAGTAAATGTTATGGTTGCTGAAGAGCATGATGTTGTGATTGTTAGAGAAGATAAATGATGTTTGGAACTTACAGTATGTGTTTAAAAACGGATTAGTAAAACAAATTTGTTGTAAAACAATGGTCTATTAGCAACCAATATACATATAAACATGAAAACATAGATTATGTAGAGAAAGAAATATGGAGACTGTGATAATTTTATTGAGATTGAGTATCTAATATCAAATACATAAGACCTCTAAACATATTATTAATACAAGAGTATATAAAGAGACGAGAGTTAAGAACATGGAGAGTCACCATAAATAATTTGTTTATAACACTCCCCCTTGGCTATTCATGTGATAAATGAAAATATATAAACTTTTAATATGCTTGGTTATCAACTTGATACGCTTGGAGATGTTGCCTCGTTAAAAACCTTGCTAGGAAACCCAATGGGACAACCTTAGCTAAGGGAAAAAGAGTGCAGCATGTATCGTCTCCCCTTGATACTTCTAGATCATATATGTTGCCTCGTTAAAAAGCTTACTAAGAAAACACAATGGGATAAAATTAGTGAAGGGAAAAAGAGTGAAACTTTTGTAAAACTCCCCCTCATTATGATATGTATCATGTAAGTAACAGGTGTCAATCTTCTATGAAAATTGCTGAAAACTTTTGTAGTAATTAATTTGTCGTTTGATCTCTTGATGTACAATCCTTCAATGAACATTGATGTATGATCTTCATGTGAATCTTTAATTGCCTCCTCTTGTAAGTAGATACCATAAGATCCATGAATGTATTATGTTATAATCCCTGCATTTACAAAACTAACCAAACTTGTTGATGGGTTAGTAAAATATGAACCCATACCTTTCGTACCTTAAGGGTATAGAATATAAATGTTTTACCCATCACACTATTTCCTCATCGTACACGGGTTAAATCTTGCCAATGAATTTAATGGTATATGTTCATGTATAGCTAGCAAGATATACTAATACAATTTTTATTGAATTATGGTACTTCTTGACCAAGGATCTTTGCTTCTTTGATAGAAGATGCTAAAAGTCATTTTATCTATATCAAATATTTGAACATCATTAAAAGTACTTACACCAAAAGCTTTGTCCATATCAAAATGTCCAACATTTTCTAGATGTATTATGATTGATGGATTATAATATAAATGTATCCTACATATCGAGCCATAAATTTGCATTATTGTATTTCATTTGCAAATTCTTGCTTAAATATTTGAGCTCTTTTTTTTCTCTTCGGGAGATTCAATGACATCATCAACATATAGTGCAATACTTGTAAACCTCATATCGTTCTTTTAATAAAACAAATGGACCAACTTCACCATATGTATTTTTCTTTTTCGAGCTCACTAGTGAGTCAATTATATCACATTTTACTCAACTATTTTAGTCCATGCGTATTTTGTCAACTTCATATAGTACGTTCTTGAGGTTCTGATATCAATGCTTTTCCCATTATAAATCCACGGGGGAATTCTTTCCATCTTATCCAAATATGCATGTGCGTTATTTCTTCAAGAGTTTATAAACTTGATCATTTAACACATAGATTTTCTATATCATATACAAAAATGACATGAACACTTGCTTTTATCTCCAAAATGCATGTTGTACCATGCCTGTACACTATTTATCGAGATATCACAATCAATGGGTACAAGTTTTCAATGTATGTTTATTGGTGCACAAGAATTACATCGTTAAGATGTTTTGATTCACCTTTAGAGAACTCAATTGTTTTAAAAAAAACTCATCAGGAGTTCAATCCTATTCAAAAATGAATCTATATACAACGATAATATTGTTTTCGAGAACTAACTTTACATGAATTACATAAATTAGATTCTTTAGGACTTTCATGTATCTTTCAGTTTCAAGTGATACAAAACATTCATCAGATGCATATCAATTCTCTCTTTATACTATCAGACTAATTAAATACTGGAAAGCTATTGCATCCACCACTGGAGAATACGTCTCCTCATAATTAATCATAGGTCTTTGCGAAATCCTTGTGTCATCAATTGTTGATCCACATAAAAGACCTAACTATATTAAATATATTTTACAACTTTTTTGTATGACTACTGGCCCGAAAGCTTTCCATTTCCATAGAGAATTCAACTTTGCCTCATTTGCATCTTTCCATTTTGGCCAATCATTTCTTTGTATTTATTCATAGATAGATTTAAATCTTAATCTTCATCATTTCATCTTTTCAAGCACTAAATTATTTACAAAAGTATAACGACGTCGATTTATTTTTTATTCCATATACTTTTAGACATGATACAATTTAATGAGATCTCTTTATTTTCAGGTACCTGAGGTTCTTCTGGAACCATCATGTTTAATGTCACACCCCGACCCGCAGCGGAAATAAAAGTCGGGGTATAATTGGGTTATCACCAAAGCTCATGACATTTACTAATAAGTTTCATATTTATTAAATTGAAATTCAAGCTTCAAATATCCAATCAGAATGAGTCACACTAGCACAAATAAAACCAAAACATTTTTCAGAACATAATAGTTTTGTTTAATCTTCTAAGGCCATTCCTACTTGTTTCTTTCTTCAGCTTGTTCACCTGTATCATGCGTAAAACAAAATTTAGGTCAACAAAAGTTGGCGAGTGAATCTAAATATTTATTTTAAAAAGTTGTGCATGAATCATAAGTGAGCATAAGTATATACATAAACCATCACAAACCAAATAATAACCACAATGAACACATGACATAATGAATAATGAACTTGAGATCAAGGCTCAATCAAACGGAGCCTATCTAATGAGGCACCTAAAGCTCAACTCCTATCCCACGAGGAACTGATGTGCCTAATGAATAATTGCACTGAAATGGTAAAATGTAACCTCACATATCCACACAAACAAGTATACACTTTTGATCACGAAATGATGTTAGCACAAGTGTTTAAATAAAGAGAATATGTACGACACATGATACACCCCAAAACATGATTAAAAATGAGAGTTTGTAGAGATTCACTCACATTGGGTGTGTTCCTTGAGTAGCGAAAGATGCGCACGAATTAAAAGTTTAACCGACGAATGAATACTAACCTAAATCATAATGTAACAATTTGATAAATAAGTGTTAAAGTTTTATTTATTTATTTTATTTATTTATTATTTGACTGCTATTTTAATATGTATAACTATATACATTTTTTACCTTTAAAATGTCACATCCGTCAAAACACCGGATTTACCAAACCCGCTCCGTTTATTAACCGAACAATCAGTTAAAAATTTCGTTGCGTATTTCATGCCCAAATTATTTTTAAACGATACATAATTAATAAGTATATTGGAATATATAATGTATATTTGAAAAAGTATTCAAAATAAGGAAATAAAAATAAAAGGCCGCTGCCGGGTTTCGAACCCGGGTCAGCCAGGTTCAACAAATGACTTAACACACACACGCTTAACCACTCCGCCACTAGTGTTTCTTGTGCATTAATGGAAACAATTAATACATATTATAAGTCTCGAATTCAAAACCGACGCGCCCAATTGCAGTCGTCGGAAATCCCGACGATTTCGCCGAGATTGGACGGTTTCTTCAGTTTTAACCGAAGCCTTAACTACTACATCGGTTTAACCGATGTCCAGTCCGCGACACAAGTTGTAACCGCCGGAAAATCTTTAACCGATGAATCAAGACGGAAATCGGACTAAATTCGTCAATGTTCTGCCCTATAAATACCCCCTCAAACCTCTGCTAGCTTTTTCGCTCACTATCACACTTTTTTCCCGACATAATTTCCCTCGCCGGAGAACTTCTGCAACTCGCCGGAAAACCGAGCCTTTCACCTCTGAGCCTTACTGAACCCCAGAGCTCATACCGAAGCCACCCACATTCATCTCAAGCTCGTTGAAGACCCTCTGCCGCAAGACACACGTCGCCGGAATCATCTGCTGTCACCGGAGTTTCGCCGGCGAAACAGAGGAGTCCAGTTCGGTACCTTACACTTAATCTCTTATTCTTTTTATTAATCTCACATACAATTAATCGCAAGACACTAACGAACTTGATTAAATCTTCGAACCAGTCGGACTTCTGTTTCTGGTTAAGTCTGACGAAGAAGACGAAGATTCGTATTGTATATGTTTAATTATAATCAAGATATATCTCGGGTTAGACACAGAGTGCAGCGGTGGACTGTGTGCAAATAAAACACGCTTACGTCTCGAGTTCGATTCTTGTCCCACGCACACTCGCCTTAATAAAAATGTTCCTTTTTTTAACCGAACCGGATTCACTGCAATAGATGTTAAGTTTAATAAAAACCGGAATAATAACCAAGATAGACACACAGTCCAGTGGTCGACTGTGTGAACGTTTAATCACACGTCACGAGTTCGAGGCCGGACTACCGCACCGGTCCGGACTATTATCAAACTTTTTATATAAAGAAGAAACGAAATTATTTAGTTTGTATATAAGTATAATAAAAATCAGATTATTTAACAAGTTAGACACACAGTCCAGCGGTGGACTGTGTGTTAACTTAAACCACAGGTCCCGGGTTCGAGACCTGTGGAGAACACCGGTTCGATGCATTAAAAATCGTTTTAAAAAATAAATGATTTTCGGTTTAATTCAATCAGTATATAAATATAATTAAAAACAAGAAATATTTCAGGTTAGACACGTAGCTCAGTTGGTAGAGCTGCGTGCACGCGAACGGGAGGTCTCGGGTTCGAGCCTCACCCGGCGCACACAATTACACAGTCTGACCGGTCAACAAGTCAACGGTCAACGGTCACGTCGCAAAAAGTCAACATTTTTATTATTTTTATTTATTTATTTTATTTAAAAATCAATTAAAAATACTTAAAAATAACGTTTTTAAGGTTAGAAATAGCCTTAAACTCACAAAAATACACCCAACAATCCTACTAAAATTGATTAATAAAATCCGCATACTTACCGAACCATTATGCCATTATCTAGGTTAGTTTCACTCGTGGTTAAAACCAACTTCGTGCGCATTCAACATCATCAACCGAACGCACCCAATCATGCCCCGATCATGCCCCGATCACCTTTTCCGCTGCGGGTCGGGGTGTGACAGATTGGTATCAGAGCTATGACTATAGGGATATAGGATAGGTTATTAGACCCTTAGAGCCTATACTATAGTTAAATTTTAATTGATTAGGTGGTTACATGCAAACTTATGATATTTATTTGTTTCATATTTGTTTATACTTACAGTCAAACATACATACTTACATACACATTCATCATACATATTTCAATGTTCATATATTCAAATCATCTTCATACTTTTGTTATTCAAAGATTTTGTCGCAATTTTCAAATCTCATCAAAGTAAGTTCTGCGACGGGCATGTAGTAACTGGAAGGGTACAAGTACCGGTAGTCGGAACGTCCTGTCTAGGTTGGCATTCGTATAAATCAATATAACGGACCAGTTTTCCTATCTGGAGACTAACGATGAGAGCGAAGGACCTATTAGGCCAAAGCATGCCACACCAAACGTCGTTCGAACTAACCCCACTTTGAGGTGTCACCGTGTCTACACCTGGACACATTCCGAATATCATACGTTATATACATATTTCTCGATTTTTTCCGGGTTTAGTGTACGTAACCAGGCTAACACATGCGAACCATATGAAAAACCCGGTATTCATGGGGGCCCACATGATTACGAAGGTGAAGTATGGCGGCATGCAAGGCCCAATGACGAGCAAAGCCCAAGACATCCTATGGATGTAGTAGATTTATTTTTCTATATTTATTTTATGAATGTTCATTCCTAAATACGACCCATGATCCCAAAAACATCCAACTCATACTCATGATACGTATTCCTTGTAGATGTCTTCTAGCCTCGCCCGTAGGAAGATGAGAGCAGGAAAAGCCCGTGAGCGCATGGCTGCCCTAATCGCTCAACAAATGGCTGCCGTATACCCAACATTGTAATCCAAGTCCAACAAGAACTTACCGCTAATCCTGTCAATCAAGAAGATCAACACGTTATCAACCCTCCCCCAAATACCACTAAATGCACCTACAAGCATTTCAAATCCTGCGACCCTCCAAAATACGAAGGGACTGAAGGTGTCACCGCTCTCCTCCATTGGTTTGAAGAAATGAAGAACATTTTCTAAATTGCGATTGTCCCGACAATCGCAAAGTGCGATATGCTACTGGTCGTTTATATGGAATAGCACTTACTTGGTGGAATACAGAGAAGGCCAAACGAGGCGTTGACGATGCTATGACTTTGACTTGGGAAGAGTTGAAGGAAATCATGACAAGACGGTTTTGCCCAAGGAGCGAAATCAAGAAATTAGAAGATGAGTTCTATTCGTTGAAGCAAAAGGAAGGCGACCACACCACATACAACAAAATATTCCTCGAGTTAAATCAAATGGTTCCCAACTTGTTCACTCCCCTCTACCGTTTGATCGAGCACTACATTCGAGGTCTTCCGTCAAAGATTCAAGACTCTGTAATAAGTATCACGCCTGCAACTTTGGAAGCAGCAATGGAGCTAGCTACAGAGCTCACCGAGAACCGAATCCGGAACAAAGACCTCAAGGAGGAGAAGAAGAAGGATAAAGCATCAACTGAAACTTCAAACTCCACCCAAACCGAATCCCCTTCTTAACCCATTTCTAAGAGAAAAAGAGACGGGCAACTTTTCGCTACTATCCAACGTAATCCACCAATTTCACACGCCATACCCATCCAAGCTATCCCAATCACTCAAGTAGCACCCAACTCAACTTACCCAAATAAGAAACCATACCTTGGACCTCACCCTCGATGTAACACCTGTTTTTATCACCATCCATCTACCTTACCTTGTCGACTATGTGCGAATTGTGGACGCTATGGTCATTTGAGCAAGGTTTGCCGCACCCCTCAAAACCAAACCTCACCCCCTACTCAAAACATGATCCAAACCTATCAACAACCCCAATACCCCATGTTCCCATATGTTCGAGCTTGTTTCAATTGTGGCGACCCTACCCACTTTAGAAACACGTGCCCTCGATTGGTTAACATCATAAACGCTCAAGCTCAATCAAACCCAGTTAACCAAGTAAATCAAGAAAACCCAATCACTAGGCCACCAGCAAGAGGAAGAGTTTTCAACATCAACGCCAATCCTGTCAAAGATAATGACGGCCCAAACGAAACCACCCAACTAGTCCTCTTCACCGAAAATCAAGATTCAACTCCAATCGTTTAGTTTTATGTTTTTCTTTATGTTTTAGAATCACATAGAACCAATCATAATATGGTGGATACGCTGCTGGTACTTCCTATATATAAGTATTCTTGTCAAAGGATCGGAGGCATTATCAGGCGGTTATGAGAGGTTCCATGTATAAACTGTTTGTGTGATTATTGTTTAGATTAAATTTATTATTTTCGGTACATGCAATACGATCGGCTCCGTTTGATTGAGCCTTGATCGCACAGACATTTTTCATTTTCAGTACATGCAATACGATCGGCTCCGTTTGATTGAGCCTTGATCGCACAGACATTTTTCATTTTCAGTACATGTAATACGATCTTTTGGTTGTTGTGTTTGTTGTAGAGTCACATAGAACTAATCATAACTTGTGGATAAAGTCAATGAAAATTTGACAAGAATATGGTGGATACGCCGCTGGTACTTCCTATATATAAGTATTCTTGTCAAAGGATCGGAGGCATTATCAGGCGGTTATGAGGTTCCATGTATAAACTGTTTGTGTGATTATTGTTTAGATTAAATTTATTATTTTCAGTACATGCAATACGATCGGCTCCGTTTGATTGAGCCTTGATCGCACAGACATTTTTCATTTTCAGTACATGCAATTCGATCGGCTCCGTTTGATTGAGCCTTGATCGCACAGACATTTTTCATTTTCAGTACATGCAATACGATCTTTTGGTTGTTGTGTTTGTTGTAGAGTCACATAGAACTAATCATAACTTGTGGATAAAGTCAATGAAAATTTGACGAGAATATGGTGGATACGCCGCTGGTACTTCCTATATATAAGTATTCTTGTCAAATGATCGGAGGCATTATCAGGCGGTTATGAGAGGTTCCATGTAGGATTTAGTATGTTTTAGTCGAAGTTTGTTTGTCATACATTTCAGTGTATTCAATTTCATCATTCAAGGAAGTTGAGCTATGTCTCACTTCCACAATGACTAACCTCTCCATCACAACAAACGAGAGAGGTATTGTCATCATTCAAACATGGATACTATCAGAATTAAGACTCAAGTTTTGGTTGTTGTGTTTGTTGTAGAGTCACATAGAACTAATCATAACTTGCGGATAAAGTCAATGAAAATTTGACAAGAATATGGTGGATACGCCGCTGGTACTTCCTATATATAAGTATTCTTGCCAAAGGATCAGAGGCATTATCAGGCGGTTATGAGAAGTTCCATGTAGGATATAGTATTGTCTTGGTTGAAATTTGTGTTACATTCATATCATCTCATTATTTAAAGAAATTGGATTGTGTTCCATTTTCTACATAGACTAACCTCTCCATCATAACAAACGAGAGAGGAACTGTCACCATTCAAACATGTATGCTATCAGAATTTGGACTCAGATATTGGTTGTTGTGTTTATTTATGTTCTAGAGTTACATCATAGAACTAATCATAACTTACTGATAAAACCAATGAAAATTTGACAAGAATATGGTGGATACGCCGCTGGTACTTCCTATATATAAGTATTCTTGTCATAGGATCAGAGGCATTGTCAGGCGGTTATGAGAAGTTCTATGTAGGATTTAGTATTTTCTTGGTACATTGGTTGTGGCATTTATTTGTGTTTAGAGTCACATCATAGAACCAATCATAACTTACTGATAAAACCTATGAAAATTTGACAAGAATATGGTGGATACGCCGCTGGTACTTCCTATATATAAGTATTCTTGTCAAAGGATCAGAGGCATTGTTAGACGGTTATGAGAAGTTCCATGTAGGTTGTAGTATTAGAAATTTTGTTTTAGGATATAACCATATCCTTCCAAACATATCAAAACTCTTACGCATGATATCATATTTAGTGAATCAACTCTGCTTATCAATATTTTTACTGTAGGCAACAAAAAGCGATTAACAGGGTACTTAACCCTTACAAGTGACGTTACCGCCTCAAACAAAAACTTAAACCCTTACTCTTTTACTAAGTATGTAACTGTCAAACTAAACACCATCCTTTTTTACACAAATATGTCACTACTTAAATTTCGGGACGAAATTTCTAAAAAGCAGGGGATACTGTAACATCCGTCAAAAACCGGATTTACCAAACCGGCTCCGTTTATTAACCGAACAATCAGTTAAAAATTTCGTTGCGTATTTAATGCCCAAATTATTTTTAAATGATACATAATTAATAAGTATATTGGAATATATAATTTATATTTGAAAACGTATTCAAAATAAGGAAATAAAAATAAAAGGCCGCTGCCGGGTTTCGAACCCGGGTCAGCCAGGTTCAACAAATGACTTAACACACACACGCTCAACCACTCCGCCACTAGTGTTTCTTGTGCATTAATGGAAACAATTAATACATATTATAAGTCTCGAATTCAAAACCGACGCGCCCAATTGCAGTCGTCGGAAATCCCGACGATTTCTCCGAGATTGGACGGTTTCTTCAGTTTTAACCGAAGCCTTAACTACTACATCGGTTATAACCGATGTCCAGTCCGCGACACAAGTTATAACCGCCGGAAAATCTTTAACCGACGAATCAAGACGGAAATCGGACTAAATTCGTCAATGTTCTGCCCTATAAATACCCCCTCAAACCTCTACTAGCTTTTTCGCTCACTATCACACTTTTTTCCCGACATAATTTCCCTCGCCGGAGAACTTCTGCAACTCGCCGGAAAACGAGCCTTTCACCTCTGAGCCTTACTGAATCCCCGGAGCTCATACCGAAGCCACCCACATTCATCTCAAGCTCGTTGAAGACCCTCTGCCGCAAGACACACGTCGCCGGAATCATCTGCTGTCACCGGAGTTTCGCCGGCGAAACAGAGGAGTCCAGTTCGGTACCTTACACTTAATCTCTTATTCTTTTTATTAATCTCACATACAATTAATCGCAAGACACTAACGAACTTGATTAAATCTTCGAACCAGTTGGACTTCCGTTTCTGGTTAAGTCTGACGAAGAAGACGAAGATTCGTATTGTATATGTTTAATTATAATCAAGATATATCTCGGGTTAGACACAGAGTGCAGCGGTGGACTGTGTGCAAATAAAACACGCTTACGTCTCGAGTTCGATTCTTGTCCCACGCACACTCGCCTTAATAAAAATGTTCCTTTTTTTTAACCGAACCGGATTCACTGCAATAGATGTTAAGTTTAATAAAAACCGGAATAATAACCAAGATAGACACACAGTCCAGTGGTGGACTGTGTGAACGTTTAATCACACGTCACGAGTTCGAGGCCGGACTACCGCACCGGTCCGGACAATTATCAAACTTTTTATATAAAGAAGAAACGAAATTATTTAGTTTGTATATAAGTATAATAAAAATCAGATTATTTAACAAGTTAGACACACAGTCCACGTGGACTGTGTGTTAACTTAAACCACAGGTCCCGGGTTCGAGACCTGTGGAGAACACCGGTTCGATGCATTAAAAATCGTTTTAAAAAAATAAATGATTTTCTATTTAATTCAATCAGTATATAAATATAATTAAAAACCGAAATATTTCAGGTTAGACACGTAGCTCAGTTGGTAGAGCTGCGTGCACGCGAACGGGAGGTCTCGGGTTCGAGCCTCACCCGGCGCACACAATTACACAGTCTGACCGGTCAACAAGTCAACGGTCAACGGTCAACAGTCGCAAAAAGTCAACATTTTTATTATTTTTATTTATTTATTTTATTTAAAAATCAATTAAAATACTTAAAAATAACGTTTTTAAGGTTAGAAATAGCCTTAAACTCACAAAAATACACCCAACAATCCTACTAAAATTGATTAATAAAATCCGCATACTTACCGAACCATTATGCCATTATCTAGGTTAGTTTCACTCGTGGTTAAAACCAACTTCGTGCGCATTCCACATCATCAACCGAACGCACCCAATGTGAGTGAATCTTACAACTCCCTTTTTAATTACACGTTTTGGGGTGTGTCATGTGTCACCAAAATTAACTCGTTTATTTAAACTTGTGCCATACCATATTGTGATCTAAACTTAGATTGTATATATTGTTTGTAGTTATGTATTTCATATTGTCAAGTTATATGCAATTCATTCATTAGGCCCATCAGTTCCTCGTGGGAGACGAGTTGAGCAACGCGTGCCTCAAAACAAATCCATTATTGTTCATGTGTGCATTATTTAATATTAAATGATTGGTGAATAAGTTTACATCTATTTTTACTCATGTGTGGTTGTGCACTTTATTTTATAATCAATTAAATAAACTTGTTCAAATGTTTTTCATAGGATTCACTCGCCAACTTTTTGTTGATCCAAAAACCATTTTTACACATGATACAGGTGAACAGGATGAAGCAAGGAAAACCTAGGAAATGCCTTAGAAGAAAACAATGAAGTCTGGAATGATGTTTAGGACATGATGTAATTATGATTGTAAATTTCCTATTAAATTGTATTAATGAATATGAAACATTATGTCATGAGCTTTGATGATAACCCAATCATGCCCCGATCACCTTTTCCGCTGCGGGTCGGGGTGTGACATAAAATAGTGATTATTGGAAAATAAGAAAAATTGATTAATTGAATAATGAAATAAATAAAGTAAAAAATGAAGTAACAAATAATAGAATAAAATAAATGATAAAAATAAAATAAAATAAAAAATTTTTGTCTTGTCAGGCGGTTTGCTCATGATTTTCTTATGCGTGTAACGGGATTCGAACTCGGGTGCTTGCTGTTGTGTGTACGCAGCTCTTCCAACTGAGGTACGTGTCTAACCCGTTAGGTTTCTGTTTTTAATTACTTTTATATACTTATTAGGTTTTTCCTGAATTATAGATTTTAAAAAGGTTTTTAAAATGGTCGAACCGGTTTTGAGTATTCGGCATCGAACTTGCGACCTTAATGTCAATGTGCACCCAGCCCATCCACTGGGCTGGGTGTATAACCCGGTTAATATATTGATTTTAATTAAACATATAATCAACTCTACTCTTCATCTTCTTCATGAACATCTTGAACAGATGATCCTCCGACTTTCTGATTTGCTTTAAATTACAAAATGGTATTTTAAACGAATCAACAGAAATGTAGAAGGAGTGTGATGGTTATACCAGATGAGTAATAGAATTTAATTTCTCCGACGATCAACTCCGGCGGGTCGTGAATTTTTTCCGGCGAAACAGGAGTTTGATGGACAGGGTAAAAGGAGTAATTCGATGGGTGAATTGAGCGAGTGGGGCGATGAGAACGAAGGGGTATATATAGTATGTTCAAGCCAATCATTGATTTCGGTTTCAATGATGAAATTGAAGATCCATG
Organism: Scalesia atractyloides; assembly: GCA_947069175.1. Taxonomy (NCBI): domain Eukaryota; kingdom Viridiplantae; phylum Streptophyta; class Magnoliopsida; order Asterales; family Asteraceae; genus Scalesia; species Scalesia atractyloides. The sequence goes on from CAMTDV010000116.1 coordinate 50,794,985, forward strand.
ATTATGCTTTGGTTATGATTCATTGGGTCAATATTTTATTTTCCGGTACAGGCATTTTAAGGAGGGAAAACAGTTACGAGATTTGGGCGTGATGATTTTGAACATCATTTGGCAGTTACAGGTCCGCCAGAGTTGCAGGTGATGCAGAAACTTTAATATAAAACTTAAATGTTTTCGGATATGGCACATATGTGCGTGTGGTGCAGCGGTGTTGTGAGTGTGTGTGAGTCCGGGAGACCCGGGTTCGACTCCGGTTTGTCCCCTTTTCCTTATATATTTTATTTATTATTTTTATTTCTATTATTATTGTTATTATTATTTGTTTTTAATTCCCATTATTTATTACCATTTTACTAACATTTAATTTTGACAAGAATATGGAAATGATTGGTAATGCATATAACAAAAATAATTTAAACGAATTTTATTAATAGACGGTGCGGGTTTTGTAAACCCGTTTTTACACGAACGCTATAGTATCCCCTACTTTTAGAAATTTCGTCCCGAAATTTAAGCGGTAACTGTAACTAGAAAAAGATGCGGGTATTTGTCGCGCATCGAGTCTTCAGGTTCCCAAGTAAACTCAGGTCTCGTTTCGACTCCCAACGCACCCTGACTATTGGAATACGACTTCGCCTCACACGCTTCTCACTAAAGTTCGTGATTTCTACTGGTCTTTCCACGAAGTGCAATGATTCATCAATTTGAATATCCTCTAACGGGATATGGAGATTTTCATCGGCGAGACACTTTTTCAAGTTTGATACGTGAAATGTGGGATGAATTCTGTTGAGTTCTTCTGGTAGTTCAAGCTTGTATGCTACAGGACCTACTCTTTCGAGTATCTTGAATGGTCCCACATAGCGTGGTGCTAGCTTTCCTTTCTGACCGAAAGAACCACTCCCTTCCATGGTGATACCTTCAAAAGTACTCGATCACCAACACAAAACTCCAAAGGTTTCTGCCGTCTATCGGCGTAACTCTTTTGACGACTTTGAGCTGCTAGAAGATTATTGCGAATCTGGAAAATTTTGTCAGTCATTTCCTGAATCAATTCAGGCCTAGTGATTTGCGCTTCACCGATTTCGTGCCAACAAACAGGAGATCGGTATTTACGACCATATAAAGCTTCAAAAGGGGCTATACCAATGCTTGAATGATAGCTATTATTGTACGAAAATTCAAGTAACGGTAAGTGAGTGTCCCAGTTGCCCTTGAAATCTATGACACATGCTCACAACATGTTTTCAAGGGTTTGTATGGTACGCTCAGATTGGCCATCAGTTTGAGGATGGACTGCAGTGCTGAGATCTAGACGTGTACACATAACGGATTGGACGGCTTGCCATGTTCGTGAAGTGAAACGGCCGTCTCGATCTGATATGATGCTTAAGGGTACACCATGACGGCTTACAATCTCATTGATATAAATACGAGCTAACTTCTCATTTTTGAAGTCCTCGCGGATAGGGATGAAATGTGTTGACTTGGTAAGACGATCTATGATAACCCAAATGGTATCATACCCACTGGTGGTGCGAGGTAACCCGGTAACGAAGTCCATAGTTATATTTTCCCACTTCCATACAGGTATTTCGGGTTGGACAAGGAGTCCTGAGGGTCTTTGATGTTCAGCTTTCACTTTAGAACATGTAAGGCACTTAGAAACAAATATAGCGATATCTTTCTTCATGCCAGGCCACCATAGGAGTATCAAAGATCTTGATACATTTTATCGGCTCCTGGATGTATTGAATATCGAGTTTTGGGTGCCTCATTCATGAGAAAAACACGAAGATCATCACGATCAGTACCCAAATACGATTTAAGTAATAAATAATAACATCCGATTTGGATTCTAGCTTGGTTTCAGCTCCACAAGACAGTTCATCTCGTATATCACTTTCCGTGACGGAAATATGTTGAGCTGCTCTAATTCGGTTTTGAAGATCAGTCACAATTTGAGAACACAAAAGATGGATTGAGTGTGCATACTCCTTTCGACTGAGAGCGTCAGCCACAACATTAGCCTTGCCAGGATGATATCGAATTTCACAATCATAGTCGTTTAGGAGTTCGAACCATCGACGTTGCCTCATGTTCAACTCCTTTTGATTGAAAATATGCTGGAGACTTTTGTGATCAGTGTAGATTTCACACTTTGTACCATAGAGGTAATGTCTCCATATCTTAAGGGTGAATACGACTGCTCCATGTTCTAGGTCGTGAGTGGTATAGTTCCTCTCATGCACTTTGAGTTGCCTTGAGGCGTAGGCTATCACTTTTCCTCTTTGCATTAGAACGCAACCTAACCCTTTCCCTGACGCGTCACAATAAACCACAAAGTCTTCCCAACCATCAGAAAGTGTAAGTATAGGTGCATCACAAAGTTTTTGCTTCAAAGTTTGGATTGGGTCCCCACATAAAGGGTTTGCCCTTATGAGTTAAGGCTGTAAGTGGAACGGCGATACACAAAACATTCACGATAAAACGACGATAATAACCAGCGAGGCCGAGAAATGACCTAACTTCAGTAGGAGTTTGTGGCGCTTGCCACTCCATTACCGCTTTGATTTTTGCAGGGTCAACATGAATCCCTTTGTCGTTAACGACATGACCAAGAAATTGCACTTCTTCTAACCAAAACTCACGTTTCGAGAACTTAGCATAAATTTTTTCTATTCTCAAGAGTGTTAGAATAAGCCGAAGATGACGCTCATGATCAGATTTGGTCTTGGAATAGATAAGAATATCATCAATAAAAACTATGACAAAACGATCGAGATAAGGTTTGCACACCCTATTCATCAAATCCATGAAGACAGCATGAGCATTGGTCAACCCAAATGGCATGACCATGAATTCATAGTGGCTATAACAAGTTCGAAAAGCAGTTTTAGGAATATCTTCTTCACGCACTCTAAGTTGATGATAACCAGAACGAAGGTCGATCTTTGAAAAACAGGTGGCACCTTGAAGTTGGTCTAGTAGATCTTCAATACGGGGTAATGGATAGCGATTCTTAATGGTCAGCTTGTTAAGCTCTCTATAGTCAATGCACATGCGAAAGGTTCCATCTTTCTTTTTCACAAAGAGAACATGCGCACCCCAAGGTAACGAACTAGGACGAATAAATCCCTTGTCAGGCAACCCTTGCAGCTGACTAGCTAACTCTTGCATCTCGGATGGGGCTAACCGATAGGGATATTTTGCGATTGGTGTAGCACCAGGCACAAGATCGATTCAAAATTCGACTTCTCGTACAGGAGGAAGTCCTGAAACGTCATCGAGAAAAACTTGAGGAAATTCTTTAACGATGGGAATATCTTCGAGCTTCCTTTCTTTGCCTTCCTTCTTGACAATATGAGCTAGAAATGCGATATAATCTTTGCGATGATATCTACGAGCTTGGAGGCATGACATCAATTTAAGCCCTTTAGAAGGAGTTTCACCAAAAATGCGCAAAGTTTGACCGTCAGCGAGAGGAATTCAAATAAATTTTTCATAGCACACAACTCCAGCATGATGCTGACTAAGCCAGTCTATGCCGATGATAATGACAAAACTACCCAACTTCATAGGAATAAGATCGATTGAAAAGTCGTGGTCATTAAGAGTGAGAGTACAACCACGAATGATCGAGTCTAACGCAATCGGTTCACCATCAGCAACTTCCATCGTGAATGGTTCAGCGAGACTAACGCGAGATAAATCAAGAATAGATTCGAATTCTAAGGACACAAAACTCTTAACCGCACCAGTATCAAATAGTATGGATGCATAAATACCGTTAATAAGGAACGTACCATTGACCACATTGTTATCAGTCCTAGCTTGGTTGGCGTTGATATTGAAAGCTCTTCCTCTAGCAGGTGGATTAGCTTGATTGGCTTGGTTCACCGGGTTGGCTTGAGCTTGAGCATTAATGATGTTCACCAGGCGTGGACATGTGTTACGAAAATGGGTGGGATCGCCACAGTTGAAACATGCTCTGACAGGTTGCATCATTGCGTAGTTGGGTTGGTAGTATGGTTGAGCCATAGGTTGTGCCGGTGGTAAAAGTAAGGGTTGTTGATTGTGGGCTTGGCCCACCACTTGATTATTGGTTTGCGCTTGTGCTGGGTTGCGGTTTGGTTTTTGGAGGATACAGCAAGTTTGAATCGTGTGACCAACACGACCACAACTTGTACAGTATTGACAAGGGTTTTCAGGGGGATGGTGGTATTGACATCGGTTGCATTTTGGGTGTGGACCAGTGTATGGCTTCTTGAATGGGGCGGTTTGAGGGGCAACTTGTGTGATTGGGGCAGCAGTGATAGGAGAATTGGTTTGAGTAACAGTGAAGTTTTTCCCATTACGCTTCCTTTTTCCCACAAATTTGGAAGATGATCCTGCTGGGGTTGGATTTGAAGTTTCAGCAGGTGCCTTATCTTTCTTCTTTTCATCCTTAAAATCGCCATTTCGAATGCGATTTTCCGTTAGTTCGGTAGCCAGTTCCATGGCCGCTTCGAGTGTTGCAGGAGAAGTACTTAGCACTGAATCTTGAATCTTCAAGGGAAGACCTCGAATGTAATGCTCGATTAGACGATAGAGAGGAGTGAACAGGTTAAGGACCAGCTGATTCAACTCGAGAAACCTTTTGTTGTAAGTGGCGTGGTCTCCCTCCTTTTGCTTTAATGAGTAAAACTCCTCTTCCAGCTTCTTGATCTCGCTTATTGGGCAGAAGCGTCTGGTCATGATTTCCCTCAACTCATCCCAAGTCAAGGCCATAGCAACTTCAGCACCTCGCTTACCCTTTTCTGTATTCCACCAGGTAAGTGCTACTCCAAAGAACCGTCCGGTAGCATAGCGCACCTTCCGATCATCGGACAATCACAATTGAGTAAAGTGCTTTCCATCTCCTCAAACCAACAGAGGAGAGTAGTAACACCTTCAGTTCCTTCATATTTTGGGGGATCGCAGGATTTGAAATTCTTGTAAGTACATTTGGTGGTGTTAGGAGGAGGGTTGGCGATATTTTGCCCGTCTTGGTTGGTGAGATTAGTAGGATTGGCGGCAAGTGCTTGTTGAACTTGCACAACAATATCAGGAAGTACGGCAGCCATCTGTTGAGCGATGTGAGTGGCTATACGCTCGCCGGATCTTCCTGATCTTCTACCGTCGCGAGAGTGCCTAGCAGACATCTACAGGAAATACGAAGCGAGATTATGAATTGAACATTCTTAGGTGTCATGTGTCGTAAAAAATGAAAACAACATAAAATAAATGAAACATGAATTTAACTACATCTGTAGGATGTCTTGGGCTTGCTTAAGATTGGGCCTCCAAAATGTCTCCCGTACTTCAGCCTTGGTAGTCACGTGGGCCCCCATGACTACTGGGCTTGGTAGGGTTCACATTGATGTTGGCTTGCTAAAGTTAGCATAACCCGAATGAAAACCATACATCATAATGGTAAAATATAAGGTCAGAATGTGTCCAAGTATAGACACGATGACATCTCAAAGTGGGGTTAGCTCATACGACGTTTGGTGTGGCATGCTTTGACCTAATAGGTCCTTCGTACTCTCGTCGTTAGTCCACAGGTAAGCAAACTGGTCCATTATTTGGATTTATACGAATGCCAAGCCTAGACAGGACGTTCCGACTACCGGTACTTGTACCCTTCCAGTTACTACATGCCCGTCGTAGAACTCACTTCGATGTGATTGAAAATCATAAAAACATTGCAAAATATTTGAGAAAAATCTCAAAAAAAATTGAAATCTTGATGTGTGTGCTTGCGTAGGCATGATATGCTATCAACAAATATGCTATAATGACATCATATATTAGCATACAAAAGTGAAAGTGCTTGCATGTATTTATGAGTGAGGAATAAACATGAAACATATGAATATCATGAGTTTGCATATAACACATAAACAATTAAAATCTAATCAACTATAGTATAGGCTCTAAGGGTCTAATAACCTATCCTATATCCCTATAGTTACAAGCTCTGATACCAATCTGTCACACCCCGACCCGCAGCGGAAATAAAAGTCAGGGCATAATTGGGTTATCACCAAAGCTCATGACATTTACTAATAAGTTTCATATTTATTAAATTGAAATTTAAGCTTCAAATATCCAATCACAATGAGTCACACAAGCACAAATAAAACCAAAACATTTTTCAGAACATAATAGTTTTGTTTAATCTTCTAAGGCCATTCCTACGTGTTTCTTTCTTCAGCTTGTTCACTTGTATCATGTGTAAAACAAAATTTGGGTCAACAAAAGTTGGTGAGTGAATCTAAACATTTAAACATTTATTTTAAAAAGTTGTGCATGAATCATAAGTGAGCATAAGTATATACATAAACCATCACAAACCAAATAATAACCACAATGAACACATGACATAATGAATAATGAACTTGAGATCAAGGCTCAATCAAACGGAGCCAATATAATGAGGCACCTGATGCTCAACTCGTATCCCATGAGGAACTGGTGGGCCTAATGAAAGATTGCACTGAAATGGTAAAATGTAACCACACATATCCACACAAACAAGTATACACTTTTGATCACGAAATGATGTTAGCACAAGTGTTTAAATAAATAGAATATGTACGACACATGATACACACCAAAACATGATTAAAAAGGGAGTTTGTAGAGATTCACTCACATTGGGTGCGTTCCTTAAGTAGCGAAAGATGCGCACGAATTGAAGTTTAACCGACGAATGAATACTAATCTAAATCATAATGTAACAATTTGATAAATAAGAGTTAAAGTTTTATTTATTTATTTTACTTATTTATTATTTGACTGCTATTTTAATATGTATAACTATATACATTTTTTTACCTTTAAAATAGTGATTATTGGAAAATAAGAAAAATTGGTTAATTGAATAATGAAATAAATAAAGTAAAAAATGAAGTAACAAATAATAGAATAGAATAAATAATAAAAATAAAATAAAATAAAAAAAATTTGTCTTGTCAGGTGGTCAGAGCCTGACCGGTTGTTGCTCATGATTTTCTTATGCGTGTAACGGGATTCGAATCGGGACCTTGTGGTTGCGTGCACGTAACTCTACCAAAGAGCTATGTGTCTAACCCGTTAGGTTTCTGTTTTAATTACTTTTATATACTTATGAGGTTTATTCCTGAATTATAGATTTTAAAAAGGTTTTTAAATGCCGAACCTGTTGAAGTATTCGGCATCGAACTTGTGACCTCAATGCAAATGTGCACCCAGCCCATCCACTTGGCTGGGTGTCTAACCCGTTAATAAGTTGATTTTAATTAAACATATAATCAACTCTACTCTTCATCTTCTTCATGAACATCTTGAACAGTATGATACTTCGACTTTCTGATTGCTTTAAATTACAAAATGGTATTTAAACGAATCAACAAAATGTAGAAGGATGTGATGGTTATACCCGATAAGTAACAGAATTTAATTTCCCGACGATCAACTTCCGCGGGTCGAATTCTTTTTCCGGCGAAAGCGAGTTTGATGGACGGGTAAAAGAAGTAATTTTCGATTGGTGAATTGGAGCGAGTGGGGAGATGATACGAAAGGTATATATAGTATTCAAGCAATCATTGATTTCGGTATCAATGATGAAATTTAAGATCCATGATTATGCTTCGTTATGATTCATTGGGTCAATATTTTATTTCCGGCACAAGCGTTTTAAGGAGGGAAAATATTACGAGATTTGGGCGTGATGATTTTGAACATCATTTGGCAGTTACAGGTCCGCCAGAGTTGCAAGTGATGCAGAAACCTTAATATAAAACTTAAATGTTTTCGGATATGGTACATATGTGCGTGTGGTGCAGTGGTGTTGTGAGTGTGTGTGAGTCCGGGAGACCCGGGTTCGACTCCGGTTTGTCCCCTTTTCCTTATATATTTTATTTATTATTTTTATTTATATTATTATTGTTATTATTATTTTTTTATACTTATCTCCCATTATTTATTACCATTTAACTAACATTTAATTTTGACAAGAATATGGAAATGATTGGTAATGCATATAACAAAAATAATTTAAACGAATTTTATTAATAGACAGTGCAGGTTTTGGAAACCCGTTTTTACACGAACGCTACATTTAATGTCTCTGTAGGAGACACTATTGCTATAACCTCGACTTGACAATCTTCATTACTTGCTCCAATTTTCAAGGAATTTTATTATATGAATCAACTAGTCACCATGCTTCAGATGTGCAATAGACTCATTACAAGCATATGGTTGTCCTCCTAGGACACTCATTTTATTTGGAGCATTAGCAGTTGGTATATGTGACATAGTCACCTTTTTGAGATCAGTGAATGTGTCTAGTAATAGATTCGCTAATCTTTGTAAATGATTTATCATTTGAACTTCTGGTTCACACTTTTTAGGATCATTGATAATTCATACCAACTCATTTCTTTTCCAACTGCTTTTTATCTCCCCCTGATGTTGGGAATGTTAATCCATTGAGATGGATATCAATTAATTGAGTTGTAAATAAATATCTCGTGAAATGCTGTATTCATTATCATATATTCCCAAGCACTTTTTAAGGTCCCATCTTTGTGCGTCGTGGTGGGTCAATTTCAATATATACCGCACAAAAAAAGTTTGATAGGAAATATTTGGTTCCTAACCAAAACCAACTATAACGGGAAGAAACTATCACAACATGTTGGCTTGATGTGAAATAATGTTATTACATGTAAATTACATGTATTCATATATAAACATGAACTTGCCATCATATTGGCTTTACTATCAATCATAGACGTTCAGTGACCGTCTTAACATAAGCAATTCGTGTATGAACATAATCTACAGGAAGTTCAACACTTATTACACCGATTATTAATAACTAGGGAAATAAACATATTGTCACTACTGATAAATACATGCAATCTGGAATATTGTACTTGCTATCTTATTAGCTAAGCCATAAATTACACAAACATCAAGTTGTGAATTTGATAACCATTTAAACGATGCATTGATTTAAAACATTAAATGGTATCATGTTGGATATATATACCCTCTAATCACATCCAGAATATTTAGGGATACACGCCCTTAATTGGCAAATAAATAATTTCCTTCAAGTTCTTCATTATGTTTCACATCATCATTGACTCGGTGCGGTCTAACCGGTCATGTCAATAAAGTAAATAATCATGATCCATAAACTTCTGATTTATAATCGTATATGTATCATTTGCACGTATGCTAGTACAAGACATAAGACACGAGATAATATATAAAGTATCATGTTATATTACCGCCAATGTTTCCATATATTATTCTCATATTATTACTCCCTTATTTTGCCACTTGTGATGGTCAATTTCATTATTAGTTTGGCTATCGTTATAATTTCTAATACTCAATCATTATTACAATGACCATCATTGCAATTTTCTCAGTTATATCCATGATCACGATGATATATATATATACACACACACACATCCGAATTCACTTCGGAGAATGGAGTAAAGCCAAAAATAGCTTCATATCTTTTCATTATTTACTCGATCACATGGATATACAATCATTTTAGACTTTTTATACTTTCTTAACAATATTGCCTTTTCGGGAGTATATCTTAAATGTGGCAAATGAAATTTATTTTATCCATTTTTTTCTTATAATCTATATTCTCATAACATATATGAATTTAACAGTAATTACATGACTGAGTCATGAATTATCGATCTTAAATTTTATGATAATGAGATTTAGGAGGAAATTTCGAGTGTCATAGTAAATACATGTATACTACTTTGAATATACTCATATAGTAAATGGTAACATATAAAACAAGATATACATAAAGTCAGACATGTCACCGTATAAAACAAATGATAATAAGACTTTTATGATATGATCTTTTTCACCCGTTACAGAAAAATATATATTTAGAAATATCTATATAAATATTCAATAGCATCTATAAAGCATATGCAATACACAATGATTTTATCCTTCTTTTTATTATTCTCTTAGTTATAAATATCAAATAAGTGTCTTTCAAAATATTGTTATTTCCATAAAGAACAAAATTATATATAACTGAAAGAGCCATAAAATCATACATCTTGAATAATAGATTAAAGTTGCATATGGAATTTATACTTGAATTTAAATTGACTAAAATTTTACTAATGCAATCAAACTTCATATCAATAGTTATAAAGTTTTAACTTTTCAGAAGACCATAAAGGAACCGTGATCTTTGAGTTAAACAAAATGCTTAGAACTTTATAAATAAAAAGATGCAAGTACTAAAATCTACCAAGTGAAAGCAATACCAAATACATATATATATTAGAATACAACCTTACTAGTAATTCACTCAATTTTTAATATTAAGAATATATCAACAATAACAGATGATCTGACAGCAAACACAATGTGTGTATCTAGATATGTTCGAACGTGAGTGCATAGTGTACATGTAGACATGAAAAACAAACAATCAGATCTTAATTCATTAAAGTAGGGTTCATCATCTATTTGTGTACTTAACAAGTATAAGAGTAGTTTGTATAAGCTATATGTCACTGGCTACATTACTTTCTAGTAATTGTGTCTAATAATCACCTATGACAAATAATACGCTATTATTTCATATTTTATAACTTTAAAACATGATGATTTAAACATATTTAATTGAAAGAATAGCATAAAGGAAAACAAAACAAAATAGAGCATCAAAATTCATATAATAAATTGTTTAAAAGAACATGGACTATCTAAAGCACCAAAGTGTATGATAAAATAATATAGTATTTTGTAATTCATTTAGGGATATAGCAAACTCAAATAACCATATTATAATTCGACAATAAACTTAAACTTCGATTATTCGCTAATCTGACATAAAACAACAATTTCTCATAAAACAATGTAATCAAAGATTCGTTGTATGTTCTAAATTTAAGAAAAGTCAAATCAAACGTTAAGATCAAATTTGTCAATTAATAAAGGTGATGCGCTTGTAAACAAAAACTCTGGAATCATGTGTAGTAGTGAAAATCAAAGCGTCAACCCAGAGGCTAATTGAGTTTTATTTTTTATTTTTTTCAGTTTAAGTAATTAATGGAGAGATTCAGGTAACCCACCAGCACATTTCATTTTCTTAACTAATGAATGAGAGGTTGAGAAGCAAGATAAGTGAGGATTTAATACATCCACTCCATTTACCATTTACTCTAATTAAACCTTTTTATTCACCCAAATTAAAGTAAAGATCCATTTACAACCTACTGAATGTGATGGTGGAATTCTTTTTAGAAGTTTAAAAGCTCTATGATAGATATTTTAGTTTGGATTACTTTTTTTCAAAAATAAAAAAAATTAGTTTCACAAAATTATGGTATTTTGATTTACCTTCATCATATACAAACCCTTTTTTTAACGTTCAGGATCAAAGCATCTAAGTGTAAGTCAAATATAACCATGAAAAACTATCAGTATTTATTACCTGATTTGTGAATAGAGGTCGATTCAGTCGTTCCTCCATTTTGATTCGCCTATGGTCAAGACAATTGCTTCTTATTCTGGTGTCTACAACGTCAATGGACTTGCAATGGTATTACTCCATGAGCCGAGAACTACGAGCGAACTCGTGCGGATAACGTCTTGTAAAAAAATCAATTAGCAACCAATATACATGATAAACATGAGAACATAGATCATGTAGAGAAAGAAATATGGAGACTGAGATAATTTTATTGACATTGAGTATCTAATATCAAATACATAGGACCTATATATAGGCTATATTATTAATACAAGAGTATATAAAGAGACGGTAGTTAAGAACATAGAGAGTCACCATAAATAATTTGTTAATAACAAAATTATCTTATTTTCAGGTAACATAATTTAACTTTACCAATACCATTATAAATTCAAATATAGTTAACACAAAACAAGAGTTGAATACCAAAATCATCTTTTGAGGATTGGGCATTTTTATCACTTTCATCCTAAATAAGCACTTTTTGTTATTGGGCTCCCAACGATTAATTTTTGTTGTTATTTCCATCCAAATCAGTAACTCAATTAAAATGTATTGTTAACTCTCTTGTACGATTATAACAATTCCCAAAGCTCATGGACGCTTTTGCATTTACCCATTTATTATTTTTTCTTTTTTATCTTTAATTAAAAACAATAAATATATTTATAAATATAATATATATACATATAAATACACATTTGTATAACACACACTTATTTTTTTAATTTTTTTCCTTTAAATTATAAATAATAATAAATTAATGATGTTTGGTAACAGAGACAGATGGTACTGATGTTTGATACGACGACTCAACGAGAAGAGATGAGGTACGAGTGTCTAGTTAGACAATGTGGTTGTGACGACGACGATGGTGATGGAGGTGGTGGACGTGGATAAAAGAGTGTGTATAGTGTGGGTATTTGTAAATGTGTGCGTCTATGTATATATATTATAATTAATTTATTATTATTTTATTTAAATGTGAAAAAGAAAATAAAAAAAATTAAGTGTGTATATATTTTTAAAATGTGTATATATGTAATATACTATATTTATAAATATTTTTATTTAAAGATAAAAAATAGAAATAATAAAATAAAAAACAAAAAATAAATAGGTAAATTGTCGAAATTGTCATGTGGTTTAGGAATTTCCAAATCGCCCATGACTTAACTAACTTCACGGTACGTTTTAACTGATGCAGTGATTTGGATGAAAATAACAATAAAATTAAATATTGGGATCAAGCTAAAAAAACCATTTTTAAATAAAAAAGACAAAATTACCCAAATCTCATACAGGATTTTGTCATTTAACTCTACACAAAAAGTATACAATTCCAAATGCATATATGGTTTTGATAGAACACTTAAATCGTGCCTATTAGAACCTTTTGGTTCTTTATTTCAATATGTAGTAAAAATTAATAAATTTTATTCAAGTGTATTATTTTGTTAATTAGTTTTATTTATACTCTATTTTTAAAATATACAGTAATCCAACAAGTAATCTTCTATGTATTTGTATATACGAAGTTTTAAGCCTTGAATTTTTACTCTTAAAAGAGTTTATTTTATATTCCATTATTATAAACTAAAAAATATTTTTTATAATAACTGTAATGATTCCGATACCGAAAGATTAACATGAATCATTGTAACACACTAACAAATCTTACATCGGCCGTGGTCAGGAGAGATTCTTGGTTCATAAGACATTTCATGCCTCCTAAAATCACCAACGTGTTTTGAGCTTAGTTGGCTGTGGAGCATAGTTAAGTGTGCTCAGAGGGGAGTAGTATGAGGATGGGTGACCTCCTAGGAAGTCTCCACTGAAGGCAACCAAAAACAAAACTGTGAGTTCTTAAATGGGCAACCAATCAGGGGCAAAACAAACAATATTGGTGGTGAGAGGGCCCGGATGTTACATATGATATCAGAGCCACTCCTAAACTGTTCGGGATGGTGGGGCAAATCTCATCGAGGACGATGAGTCCCTAAGGGGACGGTGATTGTAATGATACTGATACCGACTACCAAAAGACTAATATAAACCACTTACCATTGTAACACTCTAGGAAAATCTCACATCGGCTGTGGTCAGGAGAGATTCTTGGTTCATAAGTCATTCCCTGCCTTCTAAAATCACCAACACGTTTTGAGCTTAGTTGGTTGTGGTGTTACACCCCGGATTTCCAACCCGAAATCCATACATCGGTGGGCCCGGGTGAGGAGTATCGTGACGTAAGTTGATAACATCATTGTCAATTAAACATAGCACAACGGAAGTCTTGGATTTAAATTACTCTTACAAACCGAATGTTCAAAATAAAAGAATATACAGGCTCGTAATAGAAGATCCACAGGCGGATCACCAAATTGTACAAAGAAAGAATACAAAACAGACTTTAGGCAGATCTAGGATTTGCAAGATCCTCTTGTCACTACCAAGCACTTCCAGCCTATTTCGTATTATACCTATAGCTTAGTCTTTTGAAAATACGTCAGCTTTCGCTGGTAAATACACTCAACCGACTCATTTTGAAAACATTTCAAAATATGCTTTAAGTGCATATCAGCACAAAATCTTTTTATAACTTGGGAAAGTTGTCGTTGCAACCTTGTTAATAGATTCACTTGTTGTCCATACATACAGGACCCAGTATGAAAACCGAGACATGATTAAATACACACCACTTACGAACTCACGAAGGAGTTATCCCCAACGTCTTGGGTAATTGCATTTAAGCAACTGTCAGGTGTATGCCTGCACCCCGCGCTAAGGTCGTGGACATAACTAATGTATTGAGCCGAGGATATCCAGGACACGGTAATTTAACCCCCGATGTTTAAGTTATCAAACAAAACTGATTAAAACAGAATATGCGGGTTTACTAGCCACAAACGGACATTCGATTGACCCCATTTCGGACCAAGCGTAATAATTTACCGTATCCCAAGCCCATATAGGGAAAATAAGTCGAGAGTATATACCTGAGCTAGTCTTCTTATTTTAATAACTCATCCGTACACAAAAATCACTAAGTGCAGATAGCATTTACAAGAATGTCTCGAGTCTGATTATGGCATAAGCTAACCAATTAAATACTAACGGTCTTTATTTAAGTCATAGACTTAGACCGAGTAGTGTACATGATCAAAACATATGATGCTTGATTAAATGAAGATTGGATAGAATGTAGTTTATACCCGACAAGTACCTTGACTTGTATAATATGGGTAAACTATAAATATTCTGAATTTTGAAACTTAAATGACAATGTTAAACCCGTTTCGGTTAATTTTCGTAAAATAGTTATATATAAACTTAACCGTACGCATAAAAGCGATATCGGGTAACCGGATAATTCATCGACAAGTTCTATATACCATTACACTTTAAATAAGTTGTAATATCAGTAGGATATCAACTTATATGCCCGTTAAGATTTTAAAACGAAACTATGCCTCATAAGGGCTTTTCGGTAATTATATACCGTATAAAAGGAACTTCAATATAATTTAAGATCATGATGATAAGTATTCTGGAAAAATATTTAATTTATGATATAATATCAGTAGGATATTAGTTATGTGTGTAAATTATCTTTTATGACCAAACTATGCACCGAATGGGCATTTTGGTCATTTCACACATAGTTTATAAATTATTTGGGATTCTTAGTTCATATCATGTACCCACTGAAAATATGTCCAAAATACGTTTTAATATCAATAGGTAACAAGTCTTGGTCAATTAATATGGTTTAAAACCATACTATGCGCCGAAACAACGCTTATGTCGTAAAATGACGATTTATGCGAAGTTTAATGAAAACTGATGTTGAGGTCAGATTAAAATGTCTTAGATATGTTATTTAATATAACATATCAGTAGGTAAAAGATTTACCTTGAAAATATATGATTAAAACCAGTTTATAAGCCTTAGGGGCTTAATCGTCATTTATTGACATAATACAAGGACCTGTTTGAAAACTTAGTATATAATCTGATTTAGTATCCCAAATAATCATACTTATAATATTACATCAGTAGATAACTTAATTTCAAGTTCATTATCTTTAAAACCTTGTTTTATGCAAAAAGGGGCATTTTAACCAAAATGGTATAATTACGGAACTTGCGCATAAACTCAGATTCTGATTATGATCATGTAATATAACCTCAGAGGGTCATGCTTCATTATATTGCGATCATAATGCAGCCTTAGATCAGTAGCTAACTAATCTAAATCGGGTCAGAATCGAAAGTCAAAGCAGAAGTCAAACTTCGCGACTTTCGGTTGCGAACCGACCCTAGAACTGAAATTGACGAGCCGAACATGTTCATACATGTTCTAATAATTATTACCAACTTGTTTAAGTGTCAAAGCAGGTTTCATAACATATATAATATCAACTTATGATTTTTCCAACAAATTGCATGTTTGACTTTTTAATATCATAACTTTGACCCGTCAATTGGTCTAGCAAATGTTTTCTTCAGGAGGTGCTCTTTATAGGGATTAACACCTACCTTATTATGATCACTTAGCCATGTTCGTTATGAACAATGGCTGGACCATAATGGTCTTAACCGAAAGTCCAGGCGTTTTCCAAAAAACGCTTGACTTTTAGCTATAAAAGCCTATAAACGAGAATGCACAAAGAGGGAACACTTACCAGTGATTCCTAGAGTGCAAAAGAACTATGGATGCTCCTTTCAGTTAGGAACTTCCAGAGGAGGGAGAAGAGATGAATGAGAAAGGTGCAAGTTCAAATGGTGAACTTGATCACCTAGTTATAGTTGGAGAACTGAAAGGAGGTGAAGCCAGGTGTTTAGGGGTGTAAGAGGAAGCTTACAAGTGTCCCAAAATGTGGCATAGCAGTTTGTGAAGCCATGTTTTCGATTTAATGGTTTTTGGCATTTTTGTTTGGAAGCCAAGAAAACATTCTGCAGCAGAGCCTCTCTCGCGCCCTGCGAGACACCCAGGCCAGGTCTCTCGCGGCCTGCAACCGCCCTTGGCCAGTTTCAAAAACTGACACTTTAACCCCTTAACTTTTAAAAGCTTCTAAAAACCTTTTAAAACACCTTTTTGGCACTCGTAGCCCTCTGTAGCCAATACTTGGCATACCCGGGATTATGCCCGGACATTGTCGAGCTCTCGGTTCGTTAAAAGGTCACTCAGAGGTATAAATTAACATGTTGACACTTTTAATCCCTCCATTATCCAACTTTCGCATTTTCACATATTTAATCACTCTCGTCCAACAAACGGGACATATGAGAGTTAGGACTTCGTAAAGGGTCATTCAGGGGCTTACGTTTAAGCATGTTGACATATCAGTCGTTCAGAGGCTAGGCATGTTGACTTATCAGTCACTCAGAGGCCACATTTTAAGCATATTGACATATTAGTCACTCAGAGGCTATGTTTGAGCATCTTGACACCTTTAGTCCTAATTAGTCTTTAATCGACTATATTAAAAATACAACACGTGTCAGTATACTATTGGACACGTTTTTACGATGTGTTACATCCTCACCCCCTTAAAAGAAATTTCGACCTCGAAATTTTGTTCAAAAAGATGGGGGTACTTTTGTCGCATAGTGGACTCAACCTCCCATGTATACTCGGGACCTCTAAAGGCATCCCATTTAACCTTTACAATAGTTATCAATTTTCTTCGAGCTTCTTAACCTGTCAATCCTTGATCGAAATTAGTTTCTCCATAAACGTCAAGTTTTCATCAATTTGCACATCCTCATGCGACATTGCTAGCGACTCACCGGCTAGACATTTCTTAAGATTAGATATGTGGAATACATCATGAATTCTACTAAGATCCTCTGGCAACCTGACCTTATAAGCTACGGTGCCGACACATTTGATTATCTCGAATGGTCCTATATATCTTGGGCTCAACTTGCCCTTCTTTCCAAAACGCATCACACCTTTCCAGGGTGATTTCAGCATGACTTTGTCCCCTACTTGGAACTGAAGAGGTTTACGCATCTTGTCAACATAGCTTTTCTGCCTATCTCTGGCAGCTTTAAGATGATCACGGATCTGCATGATCTTTTCCGTGGTTTCTAGGAAAATTTCTGGTCCTGACAGTTGGGCTTCCCAACTTCTGGCCAACACACGGGCGTTCTACATTTTCTCCCATCAAGGCCTCAAAAGAAGTAGCCTTGATGCTCGTATATAACTGTTATTGTAGGAGAATTCTATTAGGGGTAAGTGGTCATCCCAGCTTGCACCTAAATCAATCACACATGCCTGAAGCATGTCTTCCAAAGTCTGAACAGTACGCTCACTTTGACCATCAATCTTCGGATGGTAAGCCGTACTAAAATTTAATCGTGTGCCTAACGATTGTTGGAAACTTTTCCAAAAGTGAGATGTGTATCTAATATCTCTATCATATATAATAGATACAGGCACACCATGTAGGGACACTATTTTGTCCACATACAACTTAGCCAATTTGTCAGAATTATACGTTTCTTTAATTGGCAAAAAGTGTGCTGACTTAGTCAGCCTATCAACAATGACCCAAATCGTGTCATTACCACATTTGGTCTTAGGTAACTTAGTAATCAAATCCATAGTTACCATTTCCCATTTCCAACTGGGAATCTCAAGTTGTTGTAGAAGTCCTGATGGTTTCTGATGTTCGGCCTTAACTTGCGAACACGTCAGACACTTAGCTACATAAGTGGCTATGGATTTCTTCAAACCCATCCACCAATAATTCTTCTTCAAATCTTGATACATCTTGTCACGACCCGGGTGAACTGAGTATCTCGAATTATGCGCTTCCTAGAGGATTAGATCCTTAAGTCCTCCAAAGATCGGAACCCAGATTCTATCATTAAATCTTAAGATTCCATCCTTTCCAGGCGTTAATTCATCAATAGTTCCGCCTAATCCCTCATTAGGAATATTAGCCTCTAACAGGGCTTGCTTTTACGCATCTAATAGCTTCTCATTTAAGCTATTTCCGAGCTCAATGCTCTTGGAGTTAATCCTAATAGGCTTAACTCTTTCTTTGCGACTTAAGGCGTTGGCAGCTACATTTGTCTTGCCGGGATGGTAGCGGATCCCGCAATTATAATCATTAAGAGTTTCCATCCAACGACGTTGTCGCATGTTCAATTCCTTCTGATTGAACAAGTGTTGGAGACTCTTATGGTCAGTGTATATAACACACTTTTTGCCATATAAGTAATGTCTCCATAACTTAAGTGCAAATACAATGGCACCCAATTCCAAGTATGGGTGGTGTAATTCCTTTCATGCACCTTTAGTTGTCGTGATGCATAGGCAGTTACTTTGCCATTTTGCATTAGTATACAGCCCATGCCGGTGTGCGATGCATCACAGTAAACGACAAAGTTCTCAATATCTTCTGGTAGAGATAACACAGGAGCATTGCTTAACTTGTGCTTAGAATCTTAAAGGATTCTTGTTGTTTTGGACCCCAAACGAACTTAACATTCTTACGGATCAGGGTAGTAAAAGGAGTGGCTATTCTCGAGAAGTTCTCAATGAATCTTCTATAATAACCAGCCAGTCCTAAGAAACTACGAATCTCAGACGGAGTCTTGGGAACTTCCCAATTCATTATGGCTTCTATCTTAGCGGGATCCACTTGGATACCATGCTCACTTACCACATGTCCAAGGAATTGGACTTCTCTAAGCCAAAATTCACATTTAGAGAACTTTTCATAAAGTTTCTCTTGCCTTAATAATTTTAGAATGCACCGAAGGTGTTTCTCGTGATCAGCTTGATTACGAGAATAGATAAGTATGTCGTCTACGAAGACAATGACAAACTTATCCAAATACGGTTTGCAGACTCTATTCATGAGATCCATGAATGCTGCTGGTGCATTTGTGAGCACGAAAGGCTTCACTAAAAACTCAAAATGACCATAGAGGGTCCTGAAGGCTGTCTTGGGAACATCTTCACTTCTAACCTTCAGTTGATGATATCCGGATCTTAAATCGATCTTGGAGAAATAACTAGCCCCTTGAAGTTGGTGGAGTAAATCATCGATCCTGGGCAGAGGATATCTATTCTTGATTGTTAACTTATTCAGCTCCTAGTAGTTGATGCACATCCGCATTGAACCGTCTTTCTTCTTAACGAAGAGGATAGGAGCTCCCCAAGGCGAGGAACTAGGCTGAATAAAGCCTTTCTCCAAGAGTTCATCCAACTGAACTCTTAATTCGTTCATTTCGGTTGGAGCTAGTCTATATGGAGCTCTAGCTACGGGTGCTGATCCTGGTATAATGTCAATTCTAAACTCCATTTGCCTATCCGGAGGTAGGCCTGGTAATTCTTCAGGAAAACATCGGGATACTCCGAGATAACTGGTTGATCTTCAAGGTTCGGCATAGGTGCATTGATGGTTACTTGTGCCATGTAGATGACACAACCTCTTCTCAGACACTTGGATGCCTTAAATAACGAAACCTTGTCCGGCAATCCATAGTGTGAGTCTCCGGGGATGGTGATTATTTCACTAGATGGGTTTTTTATTTCGATGAGCTTTTTATCGCAGGCAATACGGGCTTGGTTATAAGATAACCAATCCATGCCTAAGACTACATCGAACCCTACCAATTTCATTGGCAGAAGAGAGATAGGGATGGAATGATTCTTAATGGATATAGAGCATCCATCAAGAATGGAAGAAGCAGTTTCTAAGGTTCATCGGTAAGCTCTATCTCATAAGTTTTGTCTAGAGTTCTTATGGGCAAGTTTAATAATTTACTAAACTTATGATCAACAAATGATTTATCTACACCCGAATCGAAAAGAACTCTAGCATAAATATCATTAATGGGAAAAGTACATGTTATGACGTTATTGTCATTAACAGCTTCCTTAGTAGTCAGCTGAAAAGCACGAGCGTTCCCCTTCTTGGCCTCTCCAGGCTTTGCATCGTTGTTTCTGGGGTTTTTAGGGCAATTGAACTTAATATGCCCTTTTTCATTACAGTTGTAGCAGACAGCATTCTTAATGTCTTTGCATTATAGGGTTTTATGCCCTCTCCTCTTACAGATACCACAGGGTCTAGTCTGTGGATCATTGCTACACTGTCCCCAATTTAAGGTTACAGTTCTTACATAGTGGCATCACAACCGACTTGCCTTGGTTCCCTTTGAACCTGAATCTCCCTTTATTTTTCTTATTAAACCTTTAGGATTTGTCTTCCTCTCTCTTCCTTTTTCCGTCAGTTTCAGGCTTAACTGACTTTTGCCTCACTAGATCAAGGGTAAGGCAGAGAGATAGGTCCATAGCAGATCTATAGGTAGTAGGCTGAGTAGCCTTTACCATTCCCTTAATCTCGGGCGCTAATCCATTGATAAAACGTGCGATGCGTTTGGATTCAGGGGTTATTAGTTATGAAACTAACCTAGATAGAGAATTAAAATCGGAAACATACTTCCGACAGTCTAGGTTCTTCATGGAAAGAGACAAGAAATCTGTCTCTATTTTCTCCACCTCATGGGGTGGGCAATAGGTTTCCTTAACAAGGTCCATAAACTTGGACCATCCAAGATTATATAGGTATACTTTACCTGTAGACTGGATCATGGCTTTCCACCATATTAGGGCATCGCCCTTGAAGGATTGTGATACGTACTTAACCACATCCTTTTCAACACAATTGTTGATGTCTACTATTATCTCCATTTCATCTAGCCACTTTAGGGCTTCCACAACCCTCTTTTCTCCATTGAAGTCTCAGGGTTTACAGGAGACGAAATACTTGTAGGTGCACCTGTCTTTAGAAGACCGGGACCTATCAGCAAAGTCTATTCTCTTTGGTTCACTCTTCCCATTCGAAGAGTGAACAGAGCTTTCTCTATGAGCTGTGGACGGGGTAATCGAAAGTGGTCTAGAGCGAGTATCACTCGACTCTCTTAGCTTTTCTATGGCCTTACCCATGGCCTTTTCCACAGCCGCATCAATGCGTGCTTGGAAATCGTTATTGTCAATGTCTATATTTTTGGCGTTTTTCGAGTTGGCATTCTAATGACTACCTTGAGCCTCATTTGAATTAGCCATTCTTCAAAGCTTTGGTTCTATATACCAATAAAATTTGCCTTAGCCATGGTATACCAACCATATTGTCTTTTAAAACATTGGATATAACAATCCATCGCCCTATCAGGCTAGTGTGAATAACATCACAACTCTTAGGCTCATAATATCTATATTTGGCCTAGGTCTCAAAAAGACCATCAAAGGCAAATTACAATCTGGACAAAGTCCATATATTATTAAACAGTGGATCGTAATGTCACAACTGTCATTGTCATACAGACAATTATACATAGCTCATAGGCTTGTCATTAAAAGACATGTCGATACGGCACGTTGGCCTGACATTTTGGTCATAACTTATGGCATATCAGCCAGTCACTTTATATATATGTGTGTGTGTGTGTATATATATATATATATGTAGCATATCAGCCTGTCACTTTGGACGGAATATATGGCATATCGGCCTGCCTTGTTGGATATACATGTGGCATATCAGCCTTGGCATATCAGCCTACATCTTAACAAATGTAATTTATGGCATATCAGCCTACATCATAACAGATGTAATTTCTTGGCATATCAGCCTACATCATAACAGATGTAATTCATGGCATATCAGCCCACATCATAACAGATGTATTTCATGGCATATCATCCTATTATATAGACGGCTAGTGTGGTTCCTCAAGTCACACTACCAGGAGTATGACATTCTTTAATGTTAACATAGGAGTACCTTAATGATTGATTAATGGTCCCGGCCTCTTTGGACCTTAACGACCTTTAGAGGCTCGAACCTAGTTCACCACCTCTGGATAGAAGGATAACTTCCCTTAACTATCCTGATAGAAGACCTTTTATTCTTAACTATCTTTTCTTGGCCAATGTGTCGTTTGTGCCACTTGGCATAATCAATCCACTAAGGTCTTCTGGAATTATATAGCAGAGCATAAATTTCGAATAAAATCGAGGCGCTCGTTTTCAAAAGGATGATTACATATTTATATAATTCCAAAATACTTCATTTAATTTCAGATAGAAATTACAATACTTGAAATAATAAATGAAACTGATTGTTCGTGCAAGGACTAAAAAGAAATAACTTATCCACGCAGGGACTAAAGAAATAACAATGTCCATGCATGGACTACAAATAATAGAAGAGACTTCACTCGCCCTACTTTCCCTTGACCAATTTGGAGAGTTTCTTGGAGAACTTATTTGTTTTCTTCTCTGTTTTCTCCGCTTGTTGTTACATTTCTTTCATTCTTTCCAAGGCCTCATTAATGGCCTCAAGTGGTGGCGGAGGTTGTGGTTGCGGCATAACCGGATACTGGTACCCATAAGTTGGATATCCAGTCGGTGGAAAAGCAGGTGGGAAAGGAGACGGGTAAAGTTCATTATGTATAACTGCTTGCATATAGGGGTCTTGCGACCATGCTTGATAGTCTACCGGTGTAGATGGGTTAAAAGGATCATATCCAGACGTGTCTGGATATGTGGAAATTGGGTTAGTATAACCCAATGGTGGTGGTTGAACCATAGGTGTTGGTGTTGGTTCCACCACAGGTGAGGTGTTAGAGGGTCCACCCACTTGTGGGTTCTCTTAAATTGTGGGGTAGAAATTGGGCAAAGGTGGCAGCGATCCTGACCTTTGTCCTGCACGTACCGACATACGTGTTCCACGCTTCCTCCTTGTTGGTTCAGGTGGTGGTTGAGGTTGGTCCACCGGTTCCATGTGGACATCTTCTTGAACAGGAGGTGGTTGAGAGTGATGTGAAGGTGTGTTGGCGAAGCTAAATTGGTTCCAATATTAGTTCCACTCATTAGGACCTTGGTAGGGCGATTCGGCATAAGAGTTCGAATCGCTTGAAATTTTTATGGGATGTGTATTCGATCCTGACGGCGGCATCTCCGGGTCGGAATCCTCGTCCATAGGGTTTGGTTGGTCCAACTGATTTTGATCGACTGGAGGTGTGTTAAAGTAATGGTTGGGGTTAAATTCTTCATGTTAAGAATGTGAATGGGAATGATGAGAATGGTGAGAATGGTGTGAATGATATGAGTGGTGAGAGTGGTAAGAATTTTGGGAATGTGGGGGCGAGTGTCTATGAGAGACAGAGTGTCTCGCTGGTTGCCAAGGAAACAAATCTCCTGATTCTTTGTAGGCATTTGAATTGTGAGGTTGAGGAGGAATGTGCCCCGATGGTCCTCCCCTCATTGGACCTTTTCCTCTTCCACTTTGTCCTCTTACTCTTGGCGGCATTTTCCTGTTCAAAAATCAATTCAAAAACATACTAATAACTTAATAATGAAATGAGTAATCCTAGGTCAAAGCCTAGACTCGGAAGTCTAAGGAATGTGCTTGTAAGTTTGAAATTAAACACCAGTAGGATAGTGTTTAATTCTCTCAAACGTTGGCTCTGATACCAACCTGTCACACCCCGGATTTCCAACCTGAAATCCATACACCGGTAGGCCCGGGTGAGGAGTATCGTGACGTAAGTTGATAACATCATTGTTAATTAAACATAGCACAGCGGAAGTCTTGGATTTAAATTACTATTACAAACCGAATGTTAAAAATAAAAGAATATACAGGCTCGTAATAGAAGATCCACAGGCGGATCACCAAATTGTGCAAAGAAAGAATACAAAACAGACTTTAGGCAGATCTAGGATTTGCAAGATCCTCTTGTCACTACCGAGCACTTCCAGCCTATTTCGTATTGTACCTGCAGCTTAGTCTTTTGAAAATACGTCAGCTTTCGCTGGTAAATACACTAAACCGACTCATTTTAAAATTTCAAAATATGCTTTAAGTGCATATCAGCACAAAATCTTTTTATAACTTGGGAAAGTTGTCATTGCAACCTTGTTAACAGATTCACTTATTTGTCCATACATACAGGGCCCAGTATGAAAACCGAGACATGATTAAATACATACCACTTACGAACTCACGAAGGAGTTATCCCCAACGTCTTGGGTAATTTCATTTAAGCAACTGTCAGGTGTATGCCTACACCTCGCGCTAAGGTCGTGGCCAATAACTAATGTATTGAGCCGAGGATATCCAGGACACGGTAATTTAACCCCCGATGTTTAAGTTATCAAACAAAACTGATTAAAACAGAATATGCGGGTTTACTAGCCACAAACAGGCGTTCGATTGACCCCATTTTGGACCAAGCGGTAATAATTTACCGTATCCCAAGCCCATATAGGGAAAATAAGTCGAGAGTATTTACCTGAGCTAGTCTTGTTATTTTAATAACTCAGCCATACACAAAAACCACTAAGTGCAGACATCATTTACCGGAATGTCTCTAGTCTGATTATGGCATAAGCTAACCAATTAAATACTAAGTCATAGACTTAGACCGAGTAGTGTACATGATCAAAACGTATGACGCTTGATTAAACGAAGATTGGATAGAATGTAGTTTTTGCCCAACAAGTACCTTGACTTGTATAATATGGGTAAACTATAAACATTCTGAATTTTGAAACTTAAATTACAATGTTAAACCTGTTTCGGTTAATTTTCGTAAAATAGTTATATATAAACTTAACCGTACGCATAAAAGCGATATCGGGTAACCGGATAAGTCATGAACAAGTTCTATATGCCATTACACTTTAAATAAGTTGTAATATCAGTAGGATATCAACTTATATGCCCGTTAAGGTTTTAAAACGAAACTATGCCTCATAAGGGCTTTTCGGTAATTATATACCGTATAAAAAGAACTTTAATATAATTTAAGATCATGATGATAAGTATTCTGAAAAATATTTAATTTATGATATAATATCAATAGGATATTAATTATAAATTATCTTTTATGACCAAACTATGCATCGAATGGGTATTTTGGTCATTTCACACATAATTTATAAATTATTTAGGATTCTGAGTTCATATTATGTACCCACTGAAAATATGTTCAAAATAAGTTTTAATATCAGTAGGTAACAAGTCTTGGTCAATTAATATGGTTTAAAACCATACTATGCGCCGAAACAACGCTTATGTCGTAAAATGACGATTTATGCGAAGTCTAATAAAAACTGATGTTGAGGTTAGATTAAAATATCTTAGATATGTTATTTAATATAACATATCAGTAGATAAATATTTACCTTAAAAAGATATGATTAAAACCGTTTTATAAGCCTTAGTGGCTTAATCGTCATTTATTGACATAATACAAGGACCTGTTTGAAAACTCAGTATATAATCTGATTTAATATCCCAAATAATCCTACTTATAATATTACATCAGTAGGTAACTTAATTTCAAGTTCATTATCTTTAAAACCTTGTTTTATGCAAAGGGGGCATTTTAGCCAAAATGGTGTAATTACGGAACTTGCGCATAAACTCATATTTTGATTATGATCATGTAATATAACCTCAGAGGGTCATGCCACATTATATTACGATCATAATGCAACCTTAGATCAGTAGCTAACTAATCTAGATCGGGTTAGAATCGAAAGTCAAAGCAGAAGTCAAACTTCACGACTTTCGGTTGCAAACCGACCCTAGAACTGAAATTGACGAGCCGAACATGTTCATTCCTGTTCTAATAATTATTACCAACTTGTTTAAGTGTCAAAGCAGGTTTCATAACATATATAATATCAATTTATGATTTTTCCGAAAAATGGCATGTTTGACTTTTTAATATCATAACTTTAACCCAGCAATTGGTCTAGCAAATGTGATCTTCAGGAGGTGCCCTTTATAGGGATTAACACCTACCTTATTACGATCACTTAGCCATGTTCGTAATGAACAATGGCTGGACCATAATGGTCTTAATCGAAAGTCAAGGCGTTTTCCGAAAAACGGTTGACTTTTGGCTATAAAAGCCTATAAACGAGAATGCACAAAGATGGAACACTTACCAGTGATTCCTAGAGTGCAAAAGAACTATGTTGGATGCTCATTTCAGTTAGGAACTTTCAAAGGAGGGAGAAGAGATGAATGACAAAGGTGCAAGTTTAAATGGTGAACTTGATCACCTATTATAGTTGGAGAACTCAAAGGATGTGAAGCCAAGTGTTTAGGGGTGTAAGAGGAAGATTACAAATGTCCCAAAACGTGGCATAGCAGTTTAGGAAGCCATGGTTTCGATTTAATGGTTTTCGGCATTTTTGTTTGGAAGCCAAGAAAACATTCTGCGGCAGAGCCTCTCTCGCGCCCTGCGAGAGACCCAGGCCAGGTCTCTCGCAGCCCGCGACCGCCCTTGGCCAGTTTCAAAAATTGACACTTTAACCCCTTAACTTTTAAAAGCTTCTAAAAACCTTTTAAAACACCTTTTTTAGCACTTTTAACTCTCTCTAGCCAATACTTGACATACCCGGGATTATGCCCGGACATTGTCGAGCTCTCGGTTCGTTAAAAGGTCACTCAGAGGTATAAATTAACATGTTAACACTTTTAATCCCACCATTATCCAACTTTCGCATTTTCACATATTTAATCACTCTCGTCCAACAAACGGGACATATGAGAGTTAGGACTTCGTAAAGGGTCATTCAGGGGCTCACGTTTAAGCATGTTGACATATCAGTCGTTCAGAGGCTAGGCATGTTGATATATCAGTCACTCAGAGGCCACATTTCAAGCATATTGACATAATAGTCACTCAAAGGCTATGTTTGAGCATGTTGACACCTTTAGTCCTTATTCGTCTGTAATCGACTATATTAAAAATACAACACGTGTCACTATACTATTGGACACGATTTTACAGGGTGTTACTTGTGGAGCACATGAAAACTCCACAGTTGAGCATGCTCGGGTGGGAGTAGTACCAGGATGGGTGACCTCCTAGGCATTCTCCACTGAAGGCAACAAAAAAAAAGTCGTGAGTTCCTGAATGGGCAACCCATCGGGCGCAAAGCGGATAATATTGGTGGTGAGAGGGCCCGGATGTTACATATTAATTGTAACACCCCGCCCCGACTAGGGCTGACGTGTCCCTTATACAGTAATCCGAATCAAACATAATTCCATTAAATAAATAAAAAATACGTTTTACAATATTACAATAAGTCAAAACATCTTTTTATTTTTCGTTAAATAAAATCTTTGATCTTGAGCTCAAGTGTCTCTGACCTTTAACCTAGCGTGCATCAAAGACATATGCACGCCTGAGTAAGTTTACTTTGTGGGACAACAACTATAAACAATAAACAATTCCTAAACAATAACTGTTATATCAGACAATATACGTATAACACATACGGTTAGTCACGTTCAGTTTTTCAGCGCGTCACATGTTCTGTGCGTCGCAATCACATTCAGTGGGGTTAGTCACATTCAATTTTTCAGCGCATCACATGATCTTTGTGTCGCAATCACATAATCACATTCAATAGCACATTCAGTAGTTCAATAGTCACCTTGCGGTGCAGTAGTTTCAATGGTCACCTTTTGGTGACATCAATATTACGATAAAATGTCTATATGCAATCAATATCATATACTGTAGCAATTTCAATAGCACGTAATAACAAATTTAGATTCCCAACTACGAGGTAGTAATAAAACCAATTCATACAAATAAGATGTTTAAAGTCCAAACCTAAAATGCGTAGACTAAAAGTAAGCGTCCAACTATCGTCCTCATTACAAATCGTGAAAACCCATTGATAAACCTTGCTTACGAAGCTTTTCAGAATGATGTGAATGTTTTATTGTATGGTTAAAGAATATTTATAACATGAAAGGAATAGAAAATCGGTTGGAATTCAAATTGAGGCATTTTTATTTTTTCATATATATATCATCCTTTGTCATTCTCATCATATCACACATAAGTTATTTAATTATTTGAAAAGTAAAATCTCGAAAATTCAAAAAAAAATTAAAATAAGGAGTTAGCTAAATGTGCCCTACTTTACTTTTTATACTTCCTTTCTAAAAATATCACTTTAAAACTTGTCATGTTTCACCTCTTTATAATCATTATATTTAAAATGTTTATTTCTTCCAAAAGGTTAAAAGACGTTTTCTGTACAAAAATTAATAAGGTTTTTTAATAATCTTTTTTTTCATAAGAATTATTTTTTGATATTTAAATTATAACCTTTTCTCTAAATAAAACAAATCTTGGTTTTAAAGACACTTTTTGACACGTATTTTATTATATTTTCATTTATAAACTGGTTTTACGAATTACAAAATAACGTTTTTTATGAAAAAAAAAAAAAGATAACCTTATTTTTTGAAAAAGAAACGTTGATTTTATGTATTTGACCTCAAAACGTCACTTTTATTCTTCTATTTTATATTTTAGTTGTCTTACCTTTTTTATCTTAATATTATTATATTTAAAATGTTTCTACAAAATGATTAACTGTTTTATATATTAAAAATACAAATAGTTTTTTCTTTTTTTTAAAGCATTTACAGCCTTAGCTTATACTAATTTATTAAACGTTGTGTGTCAAATAGGTAGTATAAATTTTTATTAAACTAAAAGTTTAATAAGTGTCTTAGAATCGAAACTAAAAGGGACACATCTCTAGAGCAAAACAAATTAAATTAAATTGACATAATACGATGAACTGTTCGAAAACTCAATATATAATCTGATTTATCATCCCAAATAATCCTACTTAAAATATTACATCAGTATGAAGTTTATTTTCAAGTTCATTATCCTTTAAACCTTGTTTTATGCAAAAAAAAAAAAAACATTTTAGTCAAAATGGCATAATTATGGAACTTGTGCATAAACTCAGATTCTAATTATGATCATGTAATATAACCTAATGGGGTTATACTACATTATATTACGATCATAATGCAACTTTAGATCAGTGTCTAACTAATCTAAATCGGGTCAGAATCGAAAGTCAAAGCAGAAGTCAAACTTCGCGACTTTCGGTTGCGAAACGACCCTAGAACTGAAATTGACGAGCCAAACATGTTCTTACGTGTTTTTATAATTATTACCAACTTGGTTAAGTGTCAAAACAGGTTTCATAACATATATAAGATCAAATTATAATTATTCCGAAAAATGGCCTGTTTGACTTTTTAATATTTAAACTTTGACCCGTCAATTGGTCTAGCAAACGTGATCTTCAGGAGGTGCCCTTTATAGGGATTAACACCTACCTTATTACGATCACTTAGCCATGTTCGATTCGAACAATGGCTGGACCATAATGGTCTTAACCGAAAGTCAAGGCGTTTTCCGAAAAACGCTTGACTTTTGGCTATAAAAGCCTATAAACGAAAATGCACAAGGAAAGAACACTTACCAGTGATTCCTAGGGTGCAAAAGAACTAAGTTGGATGCTCCTTTCAGTTAGGAACTTCCAGAGAAGGGAGAAGAGTTGGAAATGAGAATGGTGCAAGTTCAAAGGTTGAACCTTT
Source organism: Scalesia atractyloides (assembly GCA_947069175.1). Taxonomy (NCBI): domain Eukaryota; kingdom Viridiplantae; phylum Streptophyta; class Magnoliopsida; order Asterales; family Asteraceae; genus Scalesia; species Scalesia atractyloides. Next base: position 50,825,015 of record CAMTDV010000116.1, read on the forward strand.
GCACCTATTTATAGTTTGAGAGCTTGAAGGAGGTGATGCCAGGTGTTAAGGGGTGTAAGAGGAAGCTTACAAGTGTCATAAAACGTGGCATAGCAGTTTGGGAATCCATAGTTTCGATTTCAATGGTTTTTGGCAATTTGTGTGGTGGCCAAGCAAAAATTCTGCAGATACAGTCCTCTGGCGGGCCGCGAGAGGCACAGGCCTTGCCTCTCGCGCCCCGCGAGCGCCCCTTGACCAGTTTTAAAGTTTGACACTTTTAACCCCTTAACTTATAAAACCCTCTAGAACCTTCTAAAACACCTTTTTAGCATATTTAGCCCTCCGTAGCCAATACTTGGCATACCCGGGATTATGCCCGGACATCGTCGAGCTCTCGATTCGTTAAAAGGTCACTCAGAGGTATAAATTAACATGTTGACACTTTTAATCCCTCCATTATCCAAGTTTTATATAATTATGGATTTAATTCCTCTCGTCCAACAAATGGGACATATGAGAGTTAAGACTTCGTAAAAGATTACTCAGAGGCTCATTATAAGCATGTTGATTCCGAAATCACTTAGAGGCTGGGCATGTTGACACAACGGTCACTCAGAGGCCAAGTTTAAGCATGTTGACACTAATGGTCACTCAGAGGCTCAGTTTATGCATGTTGACATCAGAAGATCACTCGGAGACTTCGTTTGAGCTTGTTGACGCTTTTAGTCCTTATAAGTCTTTAATAGACTAAAAATACAGATACGATACGTGTCAATATATTATTGGACACGATTTTACAAGGTGTTACATACGGATTACTATTACAATCATTTTACATTAGTCGAGTTTATAAGTTCAAAAACTTTGACACGCATGATCATGCTTTAATTATTCCGAAGGGATGTTCCCGATTCTTCGTGTGCTTAGTCGACCGTCCGTCTAGTTTTGCACCTTAGTGAAAGCCTATCATAATCACTGAAATCAGTTAGTGTTTAAGTTATATGATCAAACGATTAGTAATCGAAACATTTGAACGAAAACATGAAGAACGCATTTTTTGTGTGCAGCCTCCTTATCTGGCCGGGTCAGGTTTCCACCCGACTGTGTTAACTGAAAAGTGTCTTTTTTTTCAGCACCCTTACACCGCCGGGTCAGGTTTTCACCCGGCCATGTCACCTGAAAACGTTTTTTCTGTTCGAAGTTAACTAACTAAACGACCCGTTAATAGGCATTTCGCATTCTAGCTCATGCCTCCTACTTCTTTTTCAAGATTTTCATAATATCTTCCACCACAAATTATTTTGTAGTGGTTTGTTCTAGTAAAACCTTTATATTCCAAATTTTACTCTCCGGTCTAACATTTTACCAAAATGACCCATTAAAATACATAAATCAAAAGGTCTATGCCTCCCATTTTAATATTACTAAAAGACCGACCCAATTATGGGACTCATTTAATTTACCTCTACCGAAAGCATAACCTTTTATACATAACTAGCACGAGTCAAAACCATTGACTCGTTATCCATGCCTTGCAATGGTTATTTCTTTCCAATTTGTGGCAATAAATGCCCATACATATGATTACCTATAAGCAAAACTTAACAAAACAAACCATTAAATACCGGATTTAAATGGTGATCGCCATTTGACCCGTTTGTCTTTTTAACCATTCTTGGTTTGCCCCTCTTTTTTGTATCTAAATCAATCTTTATGTTATTTAACGCCAAAATTCATTTTTACTTGTTTGACCCGTTTGATTCGCGTCAGCAAGTGCTTATCACCAAAAACTCACATTTTTACTTGTTCGACCCATTTGGTTCGCGTCCACAAGTGCTTATCATCAAAACTCGTTTTTTACTTGTTTGACCCGTTTGGTTCGCGTCAGCAAGTGTTTATTATCAAAAATTCATTTTAACTTGTTTAACCTGTTTGGTTCGCGTCAGAAAGTTATATTTTGAAAGTTTATTGGTTTACCACAAAAACTCATTTTTATTTGTTCGACCAATTCGGTTCGCGTCAGAAAGTCATATTTCGAAAGTTTATTGGTTTATAAACAAAAACTCATTTTTACTTGTTCAGAATCGTCAGAAAGCCATATTTTGAAAGCTTATTGGTTTATTACCAAAACCTCATTTTTTTACTTGCTCGACCCATTCGATTCGTGTCAGAAAGCCATATTTCGAAAGTTTATTGGTTTATTACCAAAAACTCATTTTTACTTTTTCTACCCATTCGTTTCGCGTAAGAAAGTCATATTTTGAAAGTTTATTGGTTTATCAACAAAAACTCATTTTTACTTGTTTGGAACTGTCAGAAAGTCATATTTCAAAAGCTTATTGGTTTATTACCAAAAACTCATTTTTTTACTTGTTCGACCCATTCTGTTCGCGTCAAAAAGTCATATTTCGAAAGTTTATTGATTTATCACCAAAAACTCATTTTTACTTCTTCGAACCATTCGGTTCGCGTCAGAGATTCATATTTCAAAATTCATTATGTTACTCACCTACATGTGATTACTCGCCATTTTGCTCGTTTGCACTATTATGGTTTACACCATATGATCGTATTTCTAAAATTATTTATGTTAATCACTGAAATGTGATTATTCGTCATTTTGTTCGTTTGACCCGTAATGGTTTACACCATAGGGTCTCGGCTTTAACAAATCATCGATTTTAACCGTCTACTATTCATTTAAAAACACAATTTCTAATCTAGGAGGTGTAAGTTTTACTTACTTTGCGTCCGTTTAAGCCTTCTCGCGTCTTGATCCGTTTGACCAACTCCTTTCCAACTATACTACAATATCCACAAGATGGTTAGATTAGTCATCCAACATTATGACCATCACACCTCATAGACTTTTATACCCTATTTTATTCATCCGATTCTATTATATGCAAATACACTAACAAGTTCAATAAACTCATTTAGGCATTTTATCAAATACTAGGTGGGCATCATTTTTAGGCTATTATATTAGCTAATTTTGCCATCCATATTACCATGTATTCCTTAGATAACACTTTTCTAGTCATTCATTCGCATTCCATCCTCATGATTTCAAGTTCAATGACTAATTTTTATAATCCAATCATAAAATGTTCAAATCTATAACCATGTCAAAAATCAATTTCACCTTTTATGAGAGTTTGGATCTAGAACAACCATGTACATGATTTCTACATATATTTCTATTATATCATGTTTCTAAACCAAATTTGCATATCAATTTCATCATAATATCAAGACCCACTTTATGATATATATGAACTCATACTTAAACCTTTAAATTGTTTAAGTATTTCACGCATACTAGCATGTATGATGATCATAAGCATAAATTCATCATCAATTTCATCATACTATCAAAATATCCAAATCAAAATTACCACATACAAGTCCCTTCATATACTACTAATCACCAAAATATAAATAAAACATACTTTATGATCTCCAAGCTTAGAAGATCACTAATTTATATTCGTGTATGTGTTTTGACTCCAATTCACATTTCAATTTGCTAGAACAAGATGAACTAGGGTTTCCCCCTATTTTCTTCTCCTGGTTCGACATACACACACAAGTGTGTATTTTATTATGATTTTTGCTTTTTAATTATTCAAGTTTGTGTCTTGTTTGTTTTTAGCCCTTACACTTTATTAGTTGTCTCATAGAGTTCAAAACTCATTCAACATCTCTAAGAATTAACTAGTCTTTAAACTAGATTAGAACATATTTAGTTATTTTTTTTACCGGATAACTTTTACCACAAACGATATTTTACCCGCTTATCCCTAATTAATTTGCTTTAGGTATCAAACCTTTTATTTGGAATGCTACATTACATTTGAAAATTCTACCTTTGGATTGCTACGATTTTTTATTTCTGGCATTGTTTCTTGATGATCTGCAACTCAATATCTTGGTGAACCCTATGTTAATGTAGTGAATTTTTGTGGGATCATAAATCTTCATATTTAAACAAAGAAAACATCTATTCTATAAGTTTCTCAGAATTTCAAATTTCGATTGCTTTTTTTATTAACTGATTTTTAATATAAATTGTTTTTGTTTTAAGTAAAATTTATTTTCTTTTTAACAATATTACTAATAACTTTTTACTGGATATAAATTTATTGAAGTTATACTGAAACCAATTTTTGTATGTGATTACTTGATGATAAATAAAGGTGTAATGCAATTGAAAGTAAAAAAAAATTTAACTAAAGTTTTATTGGCAAACAAAAGTTAACGTGAGTTTGTGTATACTTACAAGCGGATATGCATTGAAACTCGGAATTGTGTATAAATATTTCCTATATAGCTAAGTATGACATTCAATGGTTTATAGATAAAAACTTTTGATTAAAAATTAATTTAAACATAAAACGTTATTTAAGGGATATTAAAAAATATACATCATACATTATTAAAAATCTCAAAATTAATATACAAAATTCCGTTTAATACATATGCTAAAATAAGATGTGTGTAAATTAAATTTGTATTATAGATTGTTGTAGCCTGTAGGCATGATTAATTAGCGTTTAATATAAATGAAAGGTTTTTTTTTTTTTTTTTAAAGGTACAAATGAAAGGTTTAATACCATAACTATATCAGATGAATCAGATGAGATATAATTAGTAAAGATGTAATTTTGTACTTAATTTATATTTAAAATTAAAAAACTAAAAAAAGCAATCTCGTCTCTTGAGGCCGATCATGTTCATCTTTTTCAGCTAAACAACCTTTTTACTCAATCACTATCATCTGACAATCCAAAATCATCACATCCTAAATCTTGAAAGCATAGTTACTACATTATTGATACAAAATCAAAGACAATCTTGAAGATTTATTTACTTTACGTCTGTTAGTTCATCTCATGTTTTAGTTATTACCTATGCAAAATCTAAATTTCACTCATTCTATCTGTAAGTTCATCTCATGTTTTAGTTATTACTTATGCAAAATCTAAATTTCACTCGCTCTATACTAATAATCAAATGTTTGTAGAGGATGACGTTTTCATCTTGATAAAAAGTATTTTCATGGAATTGTCCATTTAGACATTGTGATTCATTCATGTATTTTTGGTTTAGGGTGGAAGGGTTGCTCCTCAAATGGAGAATGGTAAACTTTTCCTCTAACCAATAATATCATGTCATGTCAACTTTCTCCTTGACTTCCCGTTTTGCACTCAAACACATGGGAAGTGGTAAACAATTTCTTAATATATATATTATATATATATATATATTTGTGATTGGTTGAAAGAGAATGAGACCAACCATTAACCTCCTCTCTCTCCCATCTCTCCTCTTCCCCACTCGGTGACTACTCACCTAATAAGCTATCACCGAACACCGAATCCACCTAAGGGGTGCCTCCCCGATCGGCAAAGCAGCTCCCCCTGAAGGGATCAGCGAAAGGTGCTCCTTAGATCATGTGTAATGGTACACATGAATAATGCCCCCACTCTTCGGCATTATTCACACGTGGCAGTCCAGTCATCCAAAGGGCATTGTTGGGCTTTTTGAAGAAATGGGTGTAGTGGGACAATGCCCTCATCTTTGGGCGTTATGCGACATGTGACAGTCCAATCATTACCCAATTATTATTTTTTTTAAACTAATAATATTTTATCAATTAAATAAAAATTACATAAATAATAAACACATAAACATAATATTTTTAAAACTCATAATATCTTATTAATTTTCGTATTCGCTTTCGCCATTGCCGTCGTCTTCCTCGTTATCTTCGTCTTCTTTGTCATCCGATTCTCCATGTGTAAAAAATGGGTAAAGGTTGTATAAAAAATTGATGATTGATGTTGTAGGTGAGTGTTTTTTGTTGTGGTTTAAAATGGGTGAAGGTTGATGGCATTTATATAAAAGTTAAATTAAAAAAATAGCCGTTACAATCATGACCGTTGCCAACAGTCATTGGTCAATTGCATTCATCTCCGGCGTGGAAAAAAGGACACCATGGAAGGTTTTTTTTTTAAAACAACGCCCCGGAGCGGTCTTTTGGGCGTGTGTGGGGGTGTTTTTCAGGAATAAAACGTTTTTTTCCCCCACTATGAGTGGCGTTATAGTTGTTTATAGAATTGCATATGTAGTTTTTTTTCAAGTTGTTTACATTTTTATACAATCCGCTTTTGGTTTAAAATTGTTTATATAATCTCAAGTATTTCTTTAAGTTGTTTAAATTTTGATTGATTCTTGGATTTTTCTTTTGATTCTTGTGGGTTTACATCATGCTAGATTATACTAATTTGTATTTTGTAAGTTTATTTTATATATATATATATATATATATATATATTATCAACAGTTCATACTAAAAATTAATATATTCTTATTATTATGTTTGATAGTATTTTATTAGAATTATATATTTATACATTGTGATGGATTGGTATATTTTGCTTTGTTTGTGTTTATTGAAGTTTATGTGTCGTTTTTTAGTGGTTTATATTATCTGATTTTGGTTTTGATTTTTTTTTATAGAATTTCATGTATGACTCTCTTGGATTTAGATTTTAATTTGATTTAGTGTGTTTACATCTTGCTAGGGAATACTACATGTTGTAAGGGTTTTTTTAAAAGTGTTTATTTTTCTAAAGATTATTATATAATATTAGATGTATAATATATTCTTAGGGTGGAAGGGGTGTTTCTTAAATGCGGAGTAGTAAAGTTTTCTCCTAACCAATAATATCATGTCATGTCAACCTCCTTCTTCACTTTCTGTTTCGCACTCAAACTCTAGGGGTGCTCAAACACATGAAGAGTGGTAAACATTTTTTTAAAAGATAAAATTGTGTTTGGTTGGAAAAGGGTGAGGCCCACCTTTAACCCCCTCTCTCTCCTCTATCTCTTCTCTTCCTGCATCGGTGAGTAGTCACCGTTTCACCATCTCCCTGTTCACCGAAATTGTGGCAGGGACGCCTCCCGATCGACAATGAGACTCACCGAAGGGGTCATCACATGGTGCCCCTTCCACCCTTATTTATTCGATTATTATCATTGATGGAGAAACACAAACTAATCTGGTGATTAGTTTATGGATTGTGCCTCGACAAATAAAAGTTAATCTTCTTTCGTCTCGCCAAATCGCTAATGAAGATCCTGCAAAACTAACAACACACTGTAATCTCGTTACAAGGATGAGAATAGGGGGCTCTCCTTGCAAAACTAACAACACACCGTAAGTATTCGTCTTGAGGATAATAGTGTGTGTTTTGAGTGAGAGAGTAGGAAAGCGATCCTTAAACCTGGAGGTGAAGTCCTCTATATTTATAGCCGGAGAGATTCGTGAAGGAGATGGGCTGATGGGCCTTGGGCCTGAGGTCGACAATAAGGAATATCCATCTGTCTCTTCTACCACGACCGTTAGTGATCCCTAACGAGAAGGGTGCTTGGAGTGTGGTGAATGGATCCACGTGTCCTGACCATTGTCCTTGTTCTTAGTTATCAGCAGTTAATGGAGATCGTGGGATAGTGGTCGGTGCGAGCTGATTGGTGCCACATGTACGTCCTTGTGTACTTCTTATCTATTGCACAATTGTTCACCGTGTAACATGATCCAATACAGCCTATTGAGCGTTTATTGGACTATAGCTCTATTACTTGTACCTTTCGTACTTATTTAGTGTTAACATGTGCTTCTTCCCTTCGCGCGACTTAAGGAACATCTGTGTCTTTGGCACAAGTTCGAAGGAAAACATGTTTCTCTTCTGAACGACTAATTGTAAGAATTGGTCTTATGTTAATTTTGACCCCCACGCGCGACTCAAGAAACATCTATGCAGTCGGCGCGAGGTCTTAGAAGTCATCGTTATGGTCTATCTTAAGTACGGTTTCGCACGCGACCTGGAGTTAACTTATTTGGTCGGCGCGGGATTTGGGACCATACCCCTTCAAGTCCCCCAGTCCAGTTTTGCTTCCATGCGCGAAGCAAGTGGTTAGAGCTCTGGACTAGACTAAAAAACTAAGTCTTTACGCTTTGATAGTATGTTTAGGAACTTAACAAGTGTCTCAAATGAGTTGGCGCACGTTCGTTTCGTTCTAGAACTTTTATGGTGCAACTATCTGGCTTGCTTATGAAGTAATCTCTTTAATACTTTGCGCGTGAAAATTCTAGAAATTTGAAAGTGGGATCTGCTGACAGGTTGGTGGTGAAAACGACGTTTGATGTGACAGCTTACACTGTGGATGACATGTCGTCACTGTGTCAGCCATGCCGTTTCGTCTTGTGTCAGGCGAGTGAGGCCCACGCGCACATGGTAACCGTCACTCCGGTTTTGACGCATGACATGTCGCTTCACTATTGGAGACGTGCCGCAACTTGTAGGGCACGGTTACCCATCGCATTTAATGCGATGGGTATAAATAGTCGACGAAGCATATGAGAGGAACACCTTCTTCTCGAATTCTATCTCATTTCTTCTTCAAATCTTCAATTCTTCAAGTAGTTCTTGAAAGTTTTCTTCCCAGTTTCCCTAGAAATCAACAAGAACTCTTCGTCTTTACTTGGAGTTTATCCTTATCATCGTATTCTACTCATGTCTAATAGAACCGACGACGTGGAGATTGAGGAAGTTGGTGGTTCCATGCCACCGTTGAAATTGGAGGAGGCATTGTTCGAACAGGTGGTCCGGGGCCACCAGTTCATTTCTGAGTGGGATGCCCGGTTTCCGGTGAAGGGCCAAACCACCGTTCGATGCGCCGCCGGGGTATATCACATTATTTTCCGATTTCTTCGGTGAAGGGAACTTCTGACTACCTGCCACACATTTCTTTGGAGTCTTGCTGTCGTATTATCACATCCACGTCTCTCAATTGAGCACTGTTGGGATAGTTAGGGTTCGACATTTCGAGTTTTATCTGTGCTCAAAAGGCGAGGAACCGACGACAGCTAAATTCTGCACCTTATACCAACTCCAATCCAACCTTGGGTTTTATTCATTTGCTACTCGGGGTTCCAAGAAACTGCTTATCAACCCTCCGAAGAGTTGGAAAAAAAAGGGTAAATGCACGGTACCCCTGACCGCGGGAGGGTTCTCCCTCCTCAAGCTAGCTTAGCCCCATAGCTGCCTGGCGGTTACTACCCAACAGGATTATTCGGGCCGAGCTGGACTCGAACCCGCGTCCTCCCGTTTGGAATGGGTGAGGCTGGCCACTGGGCTGACACCCCGTGGTTTTTCTACAGACGTGAGGAGGCAATTCCGATAGCTATGGAATTCCATGACCCTTCGCCTATTCCCAAGGAAGATATGAAAATACCAAAAGGTGCAACATGGTATGAAAGGTTGCAATCATTACCTAACCAGGTGTTCGGAGAATAGGTTCTGGTGGCAGCGAGTTTTAGTGACAAGTGGCCGGTTACCAGCACGAGTGTCCCCGTTCTCCTGCTAGGAGACCAAGGTACTCTATTTACCATGTCATTTCTTTCGCCTTTATCTCCATACTTGAAGATATTCATAATTTATTTATGTAGTGGTCCCGCTTTACCACCGTGCATTTCCCGCACATGTGGGGGTTATGGGCGTTCGACCTTACGCATACATGAGGACCTTCATGTATCCACCAGCTGGATCTTTTGTTGTGCGTCCTACAGCAACCGAAGGTGCGCATATAATGAACCATAGGCCCTGTCGGGCTTTAACTCCTGCTGGGGAAGATGTTGTCTTGATTTCTAGCGGGGAGTCTATTGCCTCTTCAGATTATGGATTAAAATCCATCCTTCTACGTTTGCAGGTAGTTTGGGCAATCTCGGGGCATACCCCGAAAACCAGAAGCCTAAAAGGCAAAGTAGGAAAAAGAAGGTTACCGTTGTTGAGGGCGCACGCCCTATGAAGATGGAATCGGTTGTAGCCATTTATGATCCTGCGTTGCGCAAAGGTACAACTCGCTCTCAACAACGTAGCTTAGATGATTATGTACTTGTTGCTGAGTTGATGGAAGCATTGCGCTTCATAGGTGGCCAAGGTAAACTGGTGGAGCTACTGGCGCGAGGAGCTCATGGAGTGCAAGTTCCAAAGAATAATTATCTGGCGCTACTCCCACTTCGGTTCCTGTGGAAGAAGAAATAGAGACCGACCCGTCCCCAAGTTGACGAGAAAGAATGCGTCTAAGAGGCCACGTAGTGAATCGAGTGAGAAGGTTGCGCCTTCTCCTAAAAATGTTGCTTTCAGCAAGCCTGTTATAGGGAAGAAGGCGAATCTTGGTTCTTTGATGTCGGCCATCTCCCCTAGTAAGTTTCCCTTGTCTCTTAATTTGTTAACTTTATTGGGTATCTTGTCTAACTTATTGATCTTTCGCGTATTACCCAGAGCCAAAGAAAGCGATGCCGAAATTCAAGTTCATCCACTCCAAATTTGGGCCACAAGTACCTTCGCCTTCTTCTGCTGGTGCCACAAAAAGGTGGAAAGTACGTTTGAGGTTGTCGGGGAGAGGTTACCGAGCCACGCTTGGATGCTGCTACATCTGCTACTACATCTGTTGATATCCCTCATACTAAGGGTATAGTTAGCAGTGAGTTGGACGAGTCTGTGAAGAAGGTTTCTTCGGTTAAGAAGAAGGTTGTAGAGAAACCTTTGGTTGAAGAGCCGATGAAAATTGATAACTTTGGGGCTGAGAAACCTGTTGAAGAGCCTGTGAAGGAGGTTGAGAGAGAGGTTGAACAGGTAGTGAAGACGGTGTAGAAACCTATCAAGGAGGTGCCTAGGAGGTCGGTAAGACTCCTGAAGATGAGAGCGTTAAGCCTCAAATTACGACTGATTCTGGTGTAGGTGGTGAGGGTGTCAGTCTGTTTGATGCAAGGCATAAAGAGCCCTCACCGATCCGGCCAGAAGATACATTGGGCGACCATTATTATGGATTATACGATAAGAGTCGCGCCGATCAAATCCATGCCCCTGTATGGAAGTTGAAACAGGGAGATACTCTTACCAAGTTCCTAGCTTGTAGGGAGTGGTTCATGGGTGCTTTCCCTCCTCCTAAGGTTAAGTTTCAAAAACAGTGCAAGCATGAGCAGTTGTACCAGTAACACGTTGTTGCGCAAGCGAACCAATTGTCAACCAGCAACCAGATTATGCGCGAATGGCGCACTATGTATAAGGAACGTGCTGATGTTGAAGCTTATAGGGCTCGATTGGCTGTAGATGCCAAATAGTTTAATAAAGCAAAAGAAGAGTGAGCTGCCAAACAAGCCAAATTTGAGGCTGATAAGAATAGTGAATAGTGGGGGCTCTTAGCCTCAAGAAGAAATTACAAACGAGCGAAGAAATGATTGCTGAAGAGCGCAAGAAATGGCGCGAAGCTTGCAAGAAAGATAACCAAAAGATGTATGCTACGCGCCAATATATTACAAACCTTAAAGCACAGGCCGAAATCTCTGCTAAGACCGTTGCTGATCTAAGTGCCCAGAATGAATAATTCATGACTTCTAACACCGATCTTGAGATGAAGCTTAAAGAAGCGAAGTCGCACCGTGAACGAGCTGAGGCTAACCAAGTTCGTGCTACTTACACATGTCTTTAACACGATCGGTAAATTCGAAGACTAACTGCTCAGTTGGCTGCGAAGGGTGAGTTGGAACAACTACTCGTCTCTAGGGACAGAGACATGGCTAGCAAGGACACTGAAAGCGCTGAACTTAAATCTCGGGTGCGCGAGTTACAAGAGAAAACCGAATGGAGGTCAATTTAGAAGCGGAGAAAAGCAAAGCTGAAGCGGCTAAGCGCGCAAGCTCTCACAAGCGGCCCTGGATGTGGCGCAAGAGAACAACGCCGAGGCTCATGCAATTGTTGAGCCTTTGGTTAATGATGTTGCATGGTTACAGGAATATGGCATTCCTCATGTAAGTTAACATGTATTTTGGTCTTATGTTTACATATATCACTAACCCTTGTTTATTCACAACAGGTGGCGGGTGGTTCTGAATTCAGTGGAGCTGGAATAGACCGTGGCGGCGCTAACTGTTGCATTGCGCTAGGTTGCATATCGTAAAGGGTATGAAGAATGCGCGTATCATGTGTAGGAGTCAATGCAGACAACTTGGGATAACTCAGTTAGTGCGGAGGCTGAAACTCTCTATGCTGCAAATCAAGATGCTTATAACACCATTTCCTTACCAATTATGGATCTGGTGACTGACGCCTTGCAACATGATGACTACGTAGCACGTTTGAAGGTTCTTTCGAGATACCAGAGACAGTAGAGTTCTCTGAGTCATAAGGAGAAGATGCCGGTGGTGGTGGCGAGGAGTGAAAATGTTGTACTTCCTTTCCAAGATTTTGTAATCGCTTTGATGCCTTAGTAGAGTTGGATGTAGTGTTTAAACACTTAATATTTGTAATGGTGCGCGGTCGCGCTTTTGTTAATATACTTACCTTTGTCTACAAAATTTAAGTTACAATTATTCTGTTGTGGTAGCACCTTTGTCTAGGTAGCGCAAATGAATGTAAGTGTGGCTCATGTTTGAACATCGTAGCCCGATTCTACGCTTATTTACGGGAATCGTGGAAGCTTAGTTCATGAGCTCGTAATTTACTTTAGTGTTTTTGCGTGGACTAAAAGTTTAACACGCATTTGTAACTTTTATTAAGTAAATAAGTCAACATAAAAAAGTAATGTAAACAACACTTTATATTGATAACTTGTCAGGCTCTTCGCCATTGCTTACAAAAAAGGTTGTGTTACATATAGCATTTCGTTAGTTGTTGTGCATTCCATGTTCGGGGAACGATGTGGTCGTCCAACGTGCGCAGCTTGTACACGCCCTTTCCCAGGATCTCATGGATAAGGTAATGACCTTCCCACTTAGGTTCCAGTTTCTCTGGGCGTTCGGTGTTGGAGGCCTCATTGTCTTGGAAAACATATTTGTCTGGATTGAAAGTAAAATGCACACCCTCGCATTGTAGTACTTCTCCAGTTTTGACTTATACTTGGCTTCTTTTATAGCTTCATTCTCGTGCGGTTCTTCAGTAAGTCCAAGTCGAGCCGGCGCTCCACTTCGTTGTCGATCGCGTTGACTGCCATCAAGCAAAGTGAAGGGAGGCCAATTTTAGCCTGGATGACTGATTTCGATCCATAGACTTGGCTGAAAGGAGTCTCGTCGTTACTGGTCTTGGGCATGGGTGCGGTGAGCCCATAATATACTTGGGAGCTCATCGACCCACCCTCTCCACTTAGTGCCTATTCGGGCCTTGATTCCCTCTACAATGCCTTTGTTAACACTTTCTACCTGGTTGTTCCCCTGTGGGTGCGCGACGGAAGAGAAGGTGTGTTCGATTGTAGCTCTTGCATCCAGTGGCGCAGGTCTTTTGAGGCGAAGTTTGTTCCATTGTTGGTCACAATCTGCAATGGGAGGCCGAATCGGCAAATGATGTGCCCCCATATGAACTTGCGCACGATCATTGCAGTGGTTGACGCTAATGCCTTCAATTATACCATTTTGTAAAGTAATCAATTGCGACGATTATAAACTTTACAGTACCTCGGGCTTCTGAGTAGGGCCAACCATATCAGTTCCCCATTGTTGAAATGGCCATGCCGTGGAAACCGGAATCAAATCATTCATTAGCCTAACTATCTTTGGCGTATGGCGCTAGCAGGAGTCGCACTTGCAGCTCTTTTACGGCATCTAGATGCATGCCTGGCCAATAAGCGTTCATGATTTTAGCGACCACCATGCGCGGTCCTGCGTGGATTCCACAGATGCCCTTATGGATTTCTCGTATAAGGTAGTTGGTATCCTATGGGTTCGACGTAGCGCAGTAGTGGTCCTAGGTATGATCTGCGATACTGAATTCCGTCATCTATTTCATAAACAGGACTTTGTGCTGGATCTTTCGTGATTCCGCTTTGTTCTCGGGGAGGATCCCCACTTGCATGTATTATATGATTGGCTCATCCAGGATGGTGATCCTATTTCAATGACATTCACTAGGCGCAACAGTAGAGAAGGATTTTTGAGAACTTCAATTCGGACAACTTTGGCCAAGTGTTGGAAAGATGTTGAAGCTAGCTTACTCAGCGCGTCTTTGGGTTTATTTTTGTTGCGGTTGATATGGACCACCTTTAATGATTTGAAGTTCTGGATCAGCTCCTTTGGTTGGTCAAGATAAAGTGCCTTATTTTCACCTTTTGCGTCGTACAAACCGTTAATATGTACTGCGACAATTAATGTATCAACATGTGCTTGCATCTTGATTGCCAAGCGCAATCCGGCCAAGAAGGCTTCGTATTCTGCCTCATTGTTCGTATTTTTGAAGTCCAACCGGATCGCATATTTGACCTCATGTTTCTCCGGGTTGACTAGCCTTAATCCTGCCCCTACGCCGTCTTCGTTGAATGCTCCATCCGTAAACAACAACCACTGTTCCTCTGACGGTTCCTACGCCATGGCCTCACTACTTCACATTCTGGGATCTTTCCTTCGGGGACTTACGTGACAAAATCTACCAGGATTTATCCCTTAATTGTTGGGCGTGGCCGGTACACGATATTGTGACCGCCCAGTTCGATGGCCGGACTTTGCTAACCTTCCCGAGATTTCTGGTTTCTTTAGGAGCGTTCCAATGTGATAGTTGGTTAAAATGTGAATAACATGGCTACTAAAGTACCTGCGCAGCCTCCTAGACGCGTGTACTAGTGCAAGCACTAGCTTTTCCATGATGGAATATCGAGTTTTTTGGATTGGTGAGCATCCTACTAACGTAATAAATTGTAGTTTGAATTTATGCTCGTTCGACTAGTAGTAATTTCTTCCCGTTCGATCACTAGTACCGCGCCAACTACTTTGTCTGAGGCTGACAAGTACAACAAAAGTGGTTCGTCTTCGCGCGGTGCAGTTAACGTTGGGAGTTGGATCAGGCACTACTTCATTTCTTTGAAGGCGGTTTCTGCCTCGGTTGTCCATCTGACTCACTCTTTTTTACACAGTTGCGCAAGGAGCTTTTGAAATGAAAAGATTTTGCGACGTGATTAGACAGAAAACGGTTTAGCGCGGCTAACCGGTCGACCAACCATTGCATGTCCTTGATTGATTTGGGGATGGCATGCGTTCAATAGCAAGAACCTTTTATGGGTTTACCTTGAAACCAACTTTTGTCACCATAAACTCCAAAAATTTACCTTATTCCATTTCGAACGAACACTTGCTCGGGTTGAGCTTCATGTTGATGTTACGCAATGATTTGAAGGTTTTCTCAATGTCTTTCAGCATCTGGTCTTCCTCTTGGCTCATAATCACCAGATCATCAATGTACACTTCAACATGTTTTCCTATGTGATCTCTGAAAATTTAATCCATTAAGCGTTGATATGTGGCCCCTGCATTACGTAAGCCGAAAGGCATCTTTGTGTAGCAGAAGATACCCATTTCCGTGCCGGAAAGCCATTTTATCTTCATCCTGCAATGCCATTTACACTTGATGGTAACCTTGTAACAATCAAGAACTTCCACCGGAATGGCGCGAGAGAATCAATGTTTTTGTCTATTTCTGGTAGGAAAAACAATCCTTAGGACAGGCTTTGTTAAGGTCTTTATAGTCGACGCACATGCGCCACCCTCCATTTGCTTTCTCGACCATAACTGGGTTCACCACCCATGTTTAGTATCTAACTTCTCGAAGTATACCTGCAGCTAACAATTCAGAGACCTGCTCATTCATTGCTTTAGTTTTTGCTGATCCGAGACTGCGCTTTCTCTACACTATTGGCTCAACAGATAGGAAAGTGTTTAAGCAGTGCTCTACAATGTCACGCGGGACGCCGGTCATATCCCCAGTGACCAGGCGAAGATATCCATGTTCTTGAAGAGTAGCTGTTTCAGGAACGTTCGAATGTTCTCGGACATGCGGGTCCGAGCGTGACTGTTTGCTCCGGGTACTTCCTGTTTAAAATCCATTTATCCAGCTTTGTGCGTAGAGAAGGCTTGCTCACTTTCTTTAGGCGCGCTTACTCGGCTACCATCACTTCCTTCTTCGCATAAATGATCGCCACCCCGGTTTCCGTCAGGAAACTAATTGTAGTGTGTGGGTGGACGTCACCATGCTCAACTGACCTTGGGTTTCTCTACCAATTAAGATATCATGTCTGAGTTGGCAAGCATTACCATGAAATTTACATCTATTGTTCTTGAGTGTTTTCTGTCTGTCAGCGTGACCATGAAGGAAATCTAACCGATCGGAAACACTGATTCATTGAAGAACTCGGATAGGGGATAGTCGGCTGGTTCTAAGCGCGCTTTATCTTTGGGATTGAACTGGTTGATGCATTGTTCAAAGATAATGTCTGCTATGCTTCCGCGGTCGATAAATATGTAATTTGTTTCATAATGTCTAGGATACCGGTGATTACAATAGGGCATGTGACGCGGGGACCCCATGGACCACTGGGAAATTTACATGTTGTCCGGCCATGACTCATCGAGCGAGCGCTTTCCTTTGCTTTTTGTGTTCCGACGAGGTCCTCCATCGACCATCTAAGTTTCCAGGCGGCAGACTTTCTTCTACCCCCATCATCGGTTATTCGTATTTGATGCATTTCTTTGCGCATATTCTTTACCAAGTGACTGAATTTCCAGCTCTTGAGAGCTTTCTCTATTTCAACGCGCAGGCTGATGCAATCATCAGTCAAGTAGCTAGTGTCTTTGTGAAAATCACAATACAAGTTTGGATCTTGCCCCTTTTTGTTTTTCATCTGAGGCGGGGCTTTGAAATCATGATTCTCTGTCATAAGAACCTCTTTTGGTGTCTTAGGGGAGTCAGTGTTTTTCTTTGTTCTCGTTTTCAACCGCTTTCTTGTACCCAATTATGTCGATTGTGCGCGAGCATCTTCTTGGTACATAGACCTTTCGTCATAGCGGGGCCTCTCGTCGTAGCTGCCAGACTGGTTCGGACTCCAGCCAGAGCCTTTGTTCTTTCTGTTGCACCTACTAGACTCATGCGTGTTGATTCTTGAGTATTGATCATCTGAATAATGGCTCGATCTGCCTCCAATCAGAGACTCTTTAGTCTGTGCGACTACGTTGGCTACAGTCATAAACTTATCCCATTCTTCTAGCATTCCGTCTTTGCTAGTGATAGTCCTGATCAAGGCATCACATCGATTGGCTTTCTTGAAATGAGTGTACATGAGGTCTTCGCTCACATTGCCAATTTCCAGGCACTCCTTGTTGAAACGAGTGATGAAATCTTCCAACCCCTACAATAGAGAGTTTCAGCCTCCACACTAACTGAGTAGTGGCTACTATCCAAAGTTGCCTGCATTGACTCCTACACATGATACGCGCATTCTTCATACCCTTCACGATAGCCAATCTAGCGCAATGCCACAGTTAGCACCGCCACGGTCTAGTCCAGCTCCACTGAATTCAGAACCGCGTCCGCCACCTATTGCGAATAAACAAGGGTTAGCGATATATGTAAACATACAAGAACAAAGTACATGTTAACTTACATGAGTAATGCCATATTCCTGTAACCACTCAACATCATTAACCAAAGGCTCAACAATGGCGTGAGCCTCGGCGTTGTTCTCTTGCGCCACATCCAGGGCCGCTTGTGAGAGCTTGCGCGCTTACTTAGCCGCTTCAGCTTTGTTTTTCTCCGCTTCTAAATTGACCTCCAGAGATTCGGTTTTCTCTTGTAACTCACGCAACCGACATTTAAGTTTAGCGCTTTCAGTGTCCTTGCTAGCCATGTATCTATCCCTAGAGATGAGTTGTTGTTCCAACTCACCCTTGCTTATAACTCACTACAACACATATCAAATTATATAAATTCAGTATAGCAAGAATTACACTATATAAATTCAGTATAACACAAAGCACACTATATAAATTCAGTATAATACAAACCAAATTATATAATTGTAGACACTTAAGAGTGGATTTCGGTCATAGTAGGCCTATAAGGTAGTTGGTATCCTATGGGTCGACGCGGCGCAGTAGTGGTCCTAGGTATGATTTGCGATACCGAATTCCGTCATCCATTTCATAAAACAGGGCTTTGTGCTGGATCTTTCGTGCTTCCGCTTTGTTCTCGGGGAGGACCCCACTTGCAAGTATTATATGATTGGCGTCATCCAGGATGGTGATCCTATTTCAATGACATTCACTAGGTGCATCAGTAGAGAAGGATTTTTGAGAACTTCAATTCGGACAACTTTGGCCAAGTGTTGGAAAGATGTTGAAGCTAGCTTACCCAGCGCGTCTTCGGGTTTATTTTCGTTGCGGTTGATATGGACCACCTTTAATGATTTGAAGTTCTGGATCAGCCCCTTAGCTTGGTCAAGATAAAGTGCCATATTTTCACCTTTTGCGTCGTACAAGCCGTTGATATGTACTACGACAAGTAATGACTCGACGTGTGCTTGCAGATTTTTGGCCCCCATCTTGATTGCCAAGCGCAATCCGACGAAGAAGGCTTCGTATTCTGCCTCATTGTTCGTATTTTTGAAGTCCAACCGGATCGCATATTTGACCTCATGTTTCTCCAGGCTGACTAGCCTTAATCCTGCCCCTGCGCCGTCTTCGTTGAATGCTCCATCCGTAAACAATAACCACTGTTCCTCTGACGGTTCCTACGCCATGGCCTCAACTACTTTACATTCTGGGATCCTTCCTTCGGGGACTTACGTGACAAAATCTACCAGGATTTGTCCCTTAATTGTTGGGCGTGGCCGGTACACGATATTGTGACCGCCCAGTTCGATGGCCGACTTTGCTAATCTTTCCGAGATTTCTGGTTTCTTTAGGATCGTTCCAATGTGATAGTTGGTTAAAATGTGAATAGCATAGCTACTAAAGTACCTGCGCATCCTCCTGGACGCGTGTACTAGCTCAAGCACTAGTTTCTCTGATGTGCGTGAATTAAATATATTTTTATTGTTATAATTTTTGTTCACACAGACTAGGTTTTAAAATAGTTTTTACTTAAAACCAACTACACACACATAGGGAAAGTGTACCCGTCAGGTGGTAGTATAGTTCGTTGGTAAGAACCTGATATCAATCCGTGGACTCGGTGTCTCAATACTAAATTTTTGTTACTTTTAAACCTGTTTCGATGAATAAATTGATTTTTTGATTGTTTTTAAACTATCATGTAAGGATAAAAATTAACTAAATTGAATTAACAAGAACAATAACTAAAAAAGGTTGCTTAAATTAAGTATCCACTAATAAACATATGACAACTTTTTAAGGAAAACTAATGGTGATGCAAGTTTTAGATCCAACTAAGTTTCCATTCAAGGTCTCCTCGTTTTATAATTCTTGGGAAAATTATAATGAACAACATTTTAATCACCTAAGATTCATTCTTTGAGTTCTCTTGCTAAATTGATGTTAATCTTTAATAATGAGTTAATTGTTTGTCAAAACTGTACAAATAAAGGAAAACTAACATGAACAACACATAAATCACCCTAACTTGGTTTCAAGTAAATGATATCTTCAACAAGTTCTTGACATGAATCACAAGCATGGTCATGCTAAATAACAACCTTGGCCTAAATCATCGATCCAACATGAACACAAACCATAGAATCCATATAAATATTCATAAGATCTTTACAAATCCAAATGCAAGAATTCATACTCATATTCAAATCATCATTCTAATCATGTTAGCAATTACCATTCCTAGTTTCATGCTATGAATAAAATCAACAAACTAACAAGATTCAATAATCATAATCTCTACATGGGCTTTCCAACACTACATGTAAATTTTATGATCAAACATTCAAGAATAAAGACTTTAACATGAACATGCATTCCAAGAAACTTGATCAAATATCATCATGAAGATTAACATACAATAATCACCACATCTATTTCCATATTGTCAAATGTTCATTAGCTTCAACAAAATTCAAGCAACACAAGTGTTTAGCCTAGAAGGCTCATCATAACTAAGACAAATACAAAACAATATAGATTGTGCATGAATAACAAGTGGAATTCTAGAATTTAAGACAAAGTAATTAGCAAATGAGTTGAATTATCAAGTGATACAACCTCCTAAAGGCTCCTTCTTCAATCTCCAAGCTTCCAAGATCAGCTTCTTGAGAGAGAAATTTACCCAAATGCTCCAACTCCCTTTCAAATGAGCTGAATTCACGTATTTAAGCACTGGGCATTTGGCACGACCGTGCCACCTTTTGGCACGGTCGTGCTTGGTTTGTGCGGAGTGATGATAGTGCTCGTGATAGTGGTGGCTTCTGAATGCTTGGCACGATCGTGCCATATCTGGCAGTTTGCTGAAATGTTCCATTTTTGCTCCAAATCGCTCCAAAAGCCTTTGTTTCTTCACCGGACCGAAGCCCGGACCTGTATTTTCACAAACAACTCAAATAAGAATCAAGATCAATGAAAACACAACGAATTTCCGCATTAATGGGGAGTATTTGACGTTTAAAAGATGTATAAATTCTTATATATCAAACATCCCCACACTTGAACTTTGGTTGTCCTCAAACAAACTAAAGAAAACAAAAACTCTCTTCATGGCAATCATCTCAACTTTCATTATATAAGCAGAAACAAATAACTTGGGTTAAAACAAAATTAGACTACCCGACATGAAAGGAAGAACCAAAAAGTATGTAAAATATGGTTATGAGCAATGATCCATCTTGACATCCCTACAGGCTCACCTTACAACCTCGCAATATTCACACACACTCGGCTAAATATATAAGAGAACATACAATTCATGGAGTATGTTTAGAACACTTGATGCCAAGACAATGACTATGCGGTATCATAAGCTTGTGTAAGGATCAAATCTAAACACCTGACTAACACATAACACAAATCAAGAGGTCTTGTGTGGTTGTAACTTGGCTAGGGTAAAGGGTGTGGAAATGAATTTATAAAAGTGGCTAAAATGGCTAAAGACCAATGGCTCGACTAACTTGAAGCAAAGAAATACAAAACTATGCAACTTATTAATAACTAACCGAGAGCTAGCCAATCGCTTAAATATCTCCACAAAATTGCTCTAACAAAGCCCATTGATGAGGCTTTTTCAACTTTGATTGATTTTTGTTTTTTTTCTTTACCGCTTACGAGGGAACTAAGTACGTCTACTTAGATAAAAACTCCAAGCTATGATGTTATGACTAATAAATCAAATAAACTATACAAGAAGGCTTACAAGTTAGTCTTGACCGGATCGGACTTTAAACCAAAAATGTGGGTTCAAACAAATAAAAGGCTAATTTGGCTAAGTGGCGATATATAGTGGTTTACAAGAAATGAAAGGGAAAGGGTCAAATTGGTTTAACTAAGGGTGTGATTTGGGTGTAGGAGTAGATAAAAATGGTTAAAAATAAAAGGTTTCCTAATGCCTCAATCATTTTTATGCTATGTAGTTGCTTTGTGTTTTCGAAATGTATACCTAACACAAGTTCTAAACCGTAAAAGTCATCCGGCTCACTCAATCTTTGCCCGCAAAAACATGTGCAAAAAAAAACTAAAGCTATAAGGCTCAAAAATAACTCACGGAAACGGACGTATTGGGTAAATATGCAAGGCAAACAAGTAGGTATGTTGCTTGATTTTTCACGCTCAATTTTATACGAAAAAATTGATACTAGATGGTCACTATATTCGAGCAAATCCTTTTTTCGTTAACCCTTGTATATTTATCAAAAACGTTAGTGTTTATATAAGAATTATGTTAATTTGATTTTGTTTTCAAGAGAGTTGTATTATTATTATTATTATTATATATTATTATTATTATTATATTATTTTTTATTATTATTATTATTATTTTTATTATTATTTTTTTTTTTTACACCAAAACAAGCTTTGAACCGCGTCCCCACGCTTGAATTGTACATCGCCCTCGATGTACAACAAAAAACGAGCATAATGCAATGCAGATATATAGTAAAAGTGGAGGAAGCGGGATTACGAAAACTCCCCTGAATTGCAAAGGTTAGAATGGAGCAAAAGAAGGCAATAAGGAACATCCCCCACGAACTACCGCACCATCTGTCGACTAATCACCAAATCAAAACTGCACACTTGCAAACATAATCAAAGTCACAATAAACAACCCAACCCAAAATTTCCCTTGTCTTTATTTAAATAAGCAACCACTAAATTAAAATGTCTGAAATTAAAGCAACAAACGGAGGAGTGCACGACAATGCAAAATGGTACACTCCTCATACACAAAATGCTAATAAAAAGTACGACATGAGTTGCAAGATCAGGGTCAGCCGCCATATCCTGAGGGACCGGCATCATCCCGGCGGTCAAGCCGGGATCTCCTAGTGAAGTGCGGCGGCGGCTGTGTGTACGAATGACCGAGCGAAGGGTGAGTTGGAACAACAACTCGTCTCTAGGGATAGAGACATGGTAAGCAAGGACACTGAAAGCGCTGAACTTAAATGTCCGTTGCGCGAATTACAAGAGAAAACCGAATCTCTGGAGGTCAATTTAGAAGCATAGAAAAGCAAAGCTGAAGCGGCTAAGTAAGCGCGCAAGCTCTCACAAGCGGCCCTGGATGTGCCGCAAGAGAACAACGCCGAGGCTCATGCAATTGTTGAGCCTTTGGTTAATGATGTTGCATGGTTACAGGAATATGGCATTCCTCATGTAAGTTAACATGTACTTTGTTCTTGTATGTTTACATATATCACTAACCCTTGTTTATTCGCAACACGTGGCGGACGCGGTTCTGAATTCAGTGGAGCTGGACTAGACCGTGGCAGCGCTAACTATTGCATTGCGCTAGGTTGGCTACCATGAAGGGTATGAAGAATGCGCGTATCATGTGTAGGATCAATGCAGACAACTTGGGATAGTAGCCACTACTCAGTTAATGCGAAGGCTGAAACTCTCTATGCTGCAAATCAAGATGCTTATAACACCCTTTCCTTACCAATTGTGGGTCTGGTGACTGACGCCTTGCAACATGATGACTACGTAGCACGTTTGAAGGTTCTGTTCGAGATACCAGAGACGGTAGAGCTCTCTGAATCATAAGGAGAAGATGCCGGTGGTGGTGGCGCGGAGTGAAAATGTTGTACTTCCGTTTCCAAGATTTTGTAGTCACTTTGATGCCTTAGTAGAGTTGGATGTAGTGTTTAAACACTTAATATTTGTAACCGTGCGTGGTCGCGCTTTTGTTAATATACTTACCTTTGTCTACAAAATTTAAGTTACAATTATTCTGTTGTGGTAGGAACTTTGTCTAGGTAGCGCAAATGAATGTAAGTGTGGCTCATGTTTGAACATCGTAGCCCGATTCTACGCTTATTTTATGGGAATCTTGGAAGCTTAGTTCATGAGCTGTAATTTACTTTAGTCTTTTTGCGTGGACTAAAAGTTTAACACGCATTTGTAACTTGTATTAAGTAAATAAGTCAACATAAAAAAGTAATGTAAACAACACTTTATATTGATAACTTGTCAGGCTCTTCGCCATTGCTTACAAAAAATGTTGTGTTACATATAGCATTTCATTAGTTGTTGTGCATTCCATGTTCGGGGAACGATGTGGTCGTCCAACGTGCGCAGCTTGTACATGCCCTTGCCCAGGATCTCATGGATAAGGAAATGACCTTCCCACTTAGGTTCCAGTTTCCCTGGGCATGCGGTGTTGGAGGCCTCGTTGTCCTGCAAAACATATTCGCTTGGATTGAAAGTACAAATGCACACCCTCGCATTGTAGTACTTCTCCAGTTTTGACTTATACTTGGCTTCTTTTATAGTTGCATTCTTGCATCGTTCTTCAGTAAGTCCAAGTCAAGTCGGCGCTCCACTTCGTTGTCGATCACGTTGACTGCCATCAAGCGAAGTGAAAGGAGGCCAATTTCAGCCGGGATGACTGATTTCAATCCATAGACTATGCTGAAAGGAGTCTCGTCGTTACTGGTCTTGGGCATGGTGCGGTGAGCCATAATATACTTGGGAGCTCATCGACCCACCCTCTCCACTTAGTGCCTATTCGGGCCTTGATTCCCTCTACAATGCCTTTGTTAACACTTTCAACTTGGCTGTTTCCCTGTGGGTGCGCGACGGAGGAGAAGGTGTGTTCGATGTGTAGCTCTTGCATCCAGTTGCGCAGGTCTTTTGAGGTGAAGTTTGTTCCATTGTCAGTCACGATCCGCAATGGGAGGCCGAATTGGCAAATGATGTGCTCCTATACGAACTTGCACACGATCATTGCAGAGGTTGACGCTAATGCCTTCAATTATACCATTTTGTAAAGTAATCAATTGCAACGATTATAAACTCTACAGCACCTCGGGCTTCTGAGTAGGCCAACCATATCGATTCCCCATTGTTGAAATGGCCATGCCGTGGAAACCGAATCAAATCATTCATTAGCGTAACTATCTTTGGCGCATGGCACTTGCAGGAGTCGCACTTGCAGATCTTTTACGGCATCTAGATGCTTGCCTGGCCAATAAGCGTTCATGATTTTAGCGACTACCATGCGTGGTCCTGCGTGTATTCCACAAATGCCCTTATTGATTTCTCGTATAAGGTAGTTGGTATCCTATGGGTCGACGCAGCGCAGTAGTGGTCCTAGGTATGATCTGCGATACCGAATTCCGTCATCTATTTCATAAAACAGGGCTTTGTGCTGGATCTTTCATGCTTCCGCTTTGTTCTCGGGAGGATCCCCACTTGCAAGTATTATATGATTGGCGTCATCCAGGACGGTGATCCTATTTCAATGACATTCACTAGGCGCAGCAGTAGAGAAGGATTTTTGAGAACTTCAATTCGGACAACTTTGGCCAAGTGTTGAAAGATGTTGAAGCTAGCTTACTCAGCGCGTCTTTGGCTTTATTTTCGTTACGGTTGATATGGACCACCTTTAATGATTTGAAGTTCTGGATCAGCTCCTTAGGTTGGTCAAGATAAAGTGCCTTTCACCTTTTGCGTCGTACAAACCGTTGATATGTACTGCGACAATTAATGAATCAACGTGTGCTTGCAGATTTTTGGCCCCCATCTTGATTGCCAAGCGCAATCCAGCCAAGAAGGCTATTCTGCCTCATTGTTCGTATTTTTGAAGTCCAACTGGATCGCATATTTGACTTCATGTTTCTCCGGGTTGACTAGCCTTAATCCTGCCCCTACGCCGTCTTCGTTGAATGCTCCATCCGTAAACAACAACCACTGTTCCTCTGACGGTTCCTACGCCATGGCCTCAACTACTTCACATTCTGGGATCTTTCCTTCGGGGACTTACGTGACAAAATCTACCAGGATTTGTCCCTTAATTGTTGGGCGTGGCCGGTACACGATATTGTGACCGCCCAGTTCGATGGCCAACTTTGCTAACCTTCCCGAGATTTCTGGTTTCTTTAGGATCTTTCCAATGTGATAGTTGGTTAAAATGTGAATAACATGGCTACTAAAGTACCTGCGCAGCCTCCTAGACGCCTGTACTAGTGCAAGCACTAGCTTCTCCATGATGGAATATCGAGTTTTTTGGATTGGTGAGCATCCTACTAACGTAATAAATTGTAGTTTGAATTTCTGCCCGTTCGACTAGTAGTAATTTCTTCCCGTTCGATCACTAGTACCGCGCCGACTACTTTGTCTGAGGCTGACAAGTACAACAAAAGTAGTTCGTCTTCGCGCGGTGCAGTTAACGTTGGGAGTGGGATCAGGCACTTCTTCATTCTTTGAAGGTGGTTTCTGCCTCAGTTGTCCATCTGAACTCACTCTTTTTTACACAGTTGCGCAAGGAGCTTTTGAAATGAAAAGATTTTGCGACGTGATTAGACAGAAAACGGTTTAGTGCGGGTAACCAGTCGGCCAACCATTGCATGTCCTTGATTGATTTGGGGATGGCATGCGTTCAATAGCAAGAACCTTTTATGGGTTTGCCTTGAAACCAACTTTTGTCACCATATACTCCAAAAATTTACCTTATTCCATTTCGAACGAACACTTGCTCGAGTTGAGCTTCATGTTGATGTTACGCAATGATTTGAAGGTTTTCTCAATGTCTTTTAGCATCTGCTCTTCCTCATGGCTCATAATCACCAGATCATCAATGTACACTTCAACATGTTTTCCTATGTCATCTCTGAAAATCTGATCCATTAAGCGTTGATATGTGGCCCCTGCATTACGTAAGCCGAGCACATGCGCCACCCTCCATTTGCTTTCTCGACCATAATTGGGTTCACCACCCATGTTTAGTATCTAACTTCTCGAAGTATACCTGCACCTAACAATTCAGAGACCTGCTCATTCATTGCTTTAGTTTTTGCTGATCCGAGACTGCGCTCTCTACACTATTGGCTCAACATATGGGAAAGTGTTTAAGCAGTGCTCAGCAATGTCACGCGGGACGCCGGTCATATCGGCCAGTGACCAGGCGAAGATATCCATGTTCTTGAAGAGTAGCTGTTTCAGAAACGTTCGAATGTTCTCGGACATGCGGTCCGAGCGTGACTGTTTGCTTCGGGTATTTCCTGTTTAAAATCCATTTCTCCAGCTCTGTGCGTAGAGAAGGCTTGCTCACTTTCTTTAGGCGCGCTTACTTGGCTGCCATCACTTCCTTCTTCGCATAAATGATCGCCACCCCGGTTTCCGTCAGGAAACCGATTGTAGTGTGTGGGGTGGACGTCACCATGCTCAACTGACCTTGGGTTTCTCTACCAATTAAGATATCATGTATTGAGTTGGAAAGCATTACCATGAAATTTACATCTATTGTTCTTGAGTGTTTTCCGTCTGTCAGCATGACCGTGAAGGAAATCTGACCGATCGAAAACACTGTTTCATTAAGGAACCCAGATAGGGGATAGTCGACTGGTTCTAAGAGCGCTTTATCTTCGGGATTGAACTGGTTGAAGCATTGTTCAAAGATAATGTCTGCTATGCTTCCGCGGTCGATAAATATGTAATTTGTTTCATAATGGCCTAGGATACCGGTGATTACAATAGGGCATGTGACGCGGGGACCCCCATGGACCACTGGGAAATTTACATGTTGTTCGGCCATGACTCATCGAGTAAGCGCTTGCCTTTGCTTTTTGTGTTCCGACGAGGTCCTCCATCGACCATATGAGTTTCTAGGCGCCAGACTTTCTTCTACCCCCATCATCTGTTATTCGTATCTGATGCATTTCTTTGCGCATATCCTCTACCAAGTGACTGAGGTTCCCGCTCTTGAGAGCTTTCTCGATTTCAAAGCGCAGGCTGATGCAATCATCAGTCAAGTGGCTAGTATCTTTGTGAAAATAACAATACAAGTTTGTATCTTGCCCCTTTTTGTTTTTCATCTGAGGCGGGGCTTTGAAATCATGATTCTCTGTCATAAGAAGCCCTTTTGGTATCTTAGACAGGGGAGTCCAGTGTTTTTCTTTGTTCTCGTTTTCAACCGCTTTCTTGTACCCAATTATGTCGATTGCTGCGCGAGCATCTTCTTGGTACATAGACCTTTCGTCATATTTGGGCCTCTCGTCGTAGCTGCCAGACTGGTTTGGTCTCCAGCCAGAGCCTTTGTTCTTTCTGTTGCACCTACTAGACTCATGCGTGTTGATTCTTGAGTATCGATCATCTGAAATAATGGCTCGATCTGCCTCCAGTCAGAGACTCTTTAGTCTGTGCGACTACGTTAGCTACAGTCATAAACTCATCCCATTCTTCTAGCATTCCGTCTTTGCTAGTGATAGTCCTGATCAAGGCATCACATCGATTGGTTTTCTTGAAATGAGTGTACATGAGGTCTTCGCTCACGTTGCCAATTTCCAAGCACTCCTTGTTGAAACGAGTGATGAAATCTTCCAAGCCGTACAATAGAGAGTTTCAGCCTCCGCACTAACTGAGTAGTGGCTACTATCCGAAGTTGCCTGCATTGACTCCTACACATGATACGTGCATTCTTCATACCCTTCACGATAGCCAACCTAGCGCAATGCCACAGTTAGCACCGCGACGGTCTAGTCTAGCTCCACTGAATTCATAACCGCGTCCGCCACCTATTGCGAATAAACACGGGTTAGTGATATATGTAAACATACAAGAACAAAGTACATGTTAACTTACATGAGGAATACCATATTCCTGTAACCACGCAACATCATTAACCAAAGGCTCAACAATTGCGTGAGCCTCAGCGTTGTTCTCTTGCGCCACATCCAAGGCCGCTTGTGAGAGCTTGCGCGCTTACTTAGCCGCTTCAGCTTTGTTTTTAAGTTCAGCGCTTTCAGTTTTCTCTTCTAACTCGCGCAACTGACATTTAAGTTCAGCGCTTTCAGTGTCCTTGCTAGCCATGTCTCTATCCCTAGAGACGAGTTGTTGTTCCAACTCACCCTTCGCTTCCAACTCACTACAATACATATCAAATTATATAAATTCAGTATAGCACAAATTACACTATATAAATTCAGTATAACACAAAGCACACTATATAAATTCAGTATAATACAAACCAAATTATATAATTGTAGACACTTAAGAGTGGATTTCGGTCATAGTAGGCCTATAATTTTCCACTAACCTTTTAATAAAAAACTGGATCTGAAACAATATTTCATATTAATATACAATGTTAGTGTTGTATGCCTATAATTTCTTGTCCGTCCAAGCAAATCTAAGAAATAATCAAAATAATCAAAATTTAGCAACCATTCCTAAATTCTTCAAAAGTATTTATTACATTTAAAACACAAATAGAAAAAAGTTTCTTATCATCTAACTAACTTAAAATCGAATACAAGAATTCATAATTTTATGCACCTGAAGTTGCATTGGCTAAAATAACCAAGAACCATGGTTGCATACTTGTCGGTTGTCATGAGAAAGCAGAGTCAATCAGATTCTCACTCTTTCTAACATGGTTATTACATCAAATCTGCATTCAATGATATGACCAAACACTAGAATTAGCAAAATATCAATGAATAATCAAACTAACGAAAACCATATTGAAAAAACTAAATAAACCATATGTAATTATTTTACTATATAAGTCGCATATACCAATCTATTAAAATCTTTGACAATTCTTCAAACTTCGTGGCAGATAACACATCTTGATTTTTTATTAACTAAAAGTGAAATTATTTTTTAACACAAAGAAAAACCTTACAGTATCATCACTTAAAGGAAAAAATAATTGAAAGGAGCTACCTTTGATGTTAGCCTTTATTTTCTTCTCCGTAGCTGGTCTTGATTCAATGTAACACCGCTTTTGTAACATTCATGTAAAACGGGCTCCAAAACCCGCTCCGTTTGAGAAATCAAGTATCTATTAGAAGTTCGTTGTGTTTTTATTTAATTGTGTTATTAAATCTTGTTATTTATAGTTAATAAATAATTACATAATTAAAATAATAACCAATAAAGGAATAAATAAAGTAATTTAACCTTAAAAATAATAAAAATAAAAATGAAATAAACAAAAGGGGTAGCCGAGAGTCGAACCCGGGACCCCACAAACTCTCACACACCAAAACACCACTGGACCACACACACTTTATGTTCAAGGTAGATATCAAATAAAACTTAAAACAAAACCCGTAACTCCCCCTGCTAGATCATGTCTGTAACCGCCAAACTGATTCAAAGTTAATCATTGAGATTAACGGTTTTCTTCGCAATTGACTGAGTGTAACCGATGATGAACATAAATTATAACCTCAATTCAAAACCTAGTTGATTCAAAACCGTTTTTAAAGTTTGAAATCATTGACCATGATTTTGGTCTTGAAACTAAAACCAAATTTGTTTGATTCACCCTATAAATGTCACTGAATCACAACTCAATTACCTCGCTCATTCTTCCAAAACTCCACTCTAATCTCTGATCAAAAACCATTGTCGCCGGAAATCTTCTACACTTGCCGGAATCCGCCACTGGAAAACCGAAACCCGTCTTCTAGTCGGTATAATTCTTTAAACCCTTTTGTAATCTATTATTTAGTATGTGTCAGCTTTGAATTAATTAACCAGAATTGTTTAAAAAATTTAGTCGGGTTTATGTTTTGGGTTTTAGTTTATGAAGTTAACTGATGCATATGCATAATTAAAACCGGGTTTATAACCGGGTTAGACACACAGTCCAGTGGTGGACTGTGTGCAAACATAACACACATGTCCCAGGTTCGAGCCTTGAACATCACCGGTCTTCTGAGATAAAATCCATTGTTTTGAACTCTAATTAGATCGCCTTCCAGTAAGTTCATAAGTATAAAATGATTTCAAATAATAATGGGTTAGACACCCAACCCAGTTGGTAGGGCTAGGTGCAAACAACGTAAAGGTCGCGAGGTCGATCCAGGATGTATGCAGCGGTTCAATAATTTCAAAGGCTTTTTAAATAAATAAATTTATGAAATAATTTAAATAGTGTATAAATATAATTAAATCAGAGATACTTCCGGGTTAGACACGTAGCTTAGTTGGTAGAGGTGCGTGCACGTATACGGGAGGTAACGAGTTCGAACCTCACATGTTGCCAAAAATTCATGCGCATAACCCAGTCAGACCGGTCAGGTCTAACAAAATCCAAAATTTTTATTTTTCTTTATTAACTTCATTTATAAAATCATTTAAAATGCTTAAAATAAAAACTTTTTAGGTTTAAAAATGTCATTAAGTACCACAAAAATAAACCTAAAAATTTAATAAAAAGCAGTAAATAAAAATGTTATTTTCAATTAAAAATTTATTTATTTATCAAATTATTACGTTATTATTTAGATTAGTTTCTCTCGTGGTTAAATCCAAAATCGTGCGCTATCGCTATCAATTCCAAGAAACGCACCCGTTGTGAGTGAATCCTTACAAATTCCCTCTTTTATTCATGTTTTGGAGTGTATCATGTGTCGTTTACATATTCCGTTTATTCAAACACTTGTGCTACTACCATTATATGATCTAACGTGATATGTATTGTTACTTGTTGTATTATGTGGTTACATTTTTCTCATTTGTGTGCAATCATTCACATTAGGCCCATCAGTTCCTCGTTGGAGACGAGTTGAACATCGCGTGCCTCATTAGATCGACTCTGTTTGATTGAGTCTTGATCTCACAGTTCATCATTTGTCATCCTTGTGTGTACATTGTTTGATATTATGTGGTTACATTTTGTCACTTGCATGCAATCATTCACATTAGGCCCATCAGTTCCTCGTTGGATACGAGTTGAGCATCGCGTGCCTCATTAGATCGGCTCCGTTTGATTGAGCCTTGATCTCATTGTTCATCATTTGTCATGCTTGTGTCTACATGGATTGATATTATGTGGTTTGTGGTTAGATTTACATATGCGTATACTCATAGTTGGTTTATGTACATTTTTATTTAAATAACCAATATAACTATTTCTTTCAAATGTTTAAATTAGATTCATTCGCCAACTTCTGTTGACCCAAAACCCTACTTTTACATATGATATAGGTGGACATGTCGAAGCAAGGAACATATAGGAAATTGCCTTAGAAGAAAAATAAAGAAGTCATGAATGTTGTGTTTAAAATATATTGTGCTTGTATGAATACGTGTTTGTTGTAATTTATCCTTTTAATTGGAAGTAATAAATATGAAACTTTATTATAATAAATGTCATGAGCTTTGATGAAAACCCAATCATGCCCCGACTACCATTTCCGCTGCGGGTCAGGGTGTGACAGCTTTAAAAACCGACACCGGAATATAACTTTACGGCTAAAGTTATGGCAGTCACCACCCAAACCACTTTCACTTTAAACTTGTTTTTCCACTTTCACTTTAAACTTCTTTCTACCATGGTTATTGCATCAAATCTGCATTCAAAGATATGACCAAACACTAGAGTTAGCAAAATATCCATGAATCAATACCTCCAACAATCAAAACAAATCCTAAAATCAGAAGCTACTTAATAATAAGCAACAATTAGCCAAAATACGTCATATGTTTAGGAACAATGGTAGAATCACCTGGGCTAGGAACAATGGTAGAATCACCTGGGCTAGGAACAATGGTAAAATCACCTGAATTCCATATTTGCCAGCCATGGCTGCAGCCACTACTGCAAGCCCAACAATAAATAGATTAGCCTAATACACACATCTGAAATAAATGAATGAGGAATTACAAATGAATGAGAAATTATACCTTTGCATTGTATTTTGCAAATACGGGTTCCCTACCCGCCCATCACTACAGAACACTTTCTTAGATGAGCCAAATGCAGTGAAGAGTCATTACTCTTTAGTTCCCAATGATTCCATATTCTTTTACAATGGTGGATTCACCTGAATTCCATATTTGCTAGCCATGGCTGCAGCCGCTACTACAAGCCCAACAATAAATAGAGTAGCCTAATACACACATCTGAAATAAATGAATGAGAAATTACAAATGAATGAGAAATTATACCTTTGCATTGTATTTTGCAAATACAGGTTCCCTACCCGCCCATTACCACAGGAACACTTTCTTAGATGAGCCAAATGCAGTGAAGAGTCATTACTCTTTAGTTCCCAACGATTTGGTAGTTCATGATGGATTTGTAACTAAATCAAACCAATCAAACAATTAGATCAATGAGCTTCAATTTCATGATTTCATTCACAATCCTCATACCTTCAATCTCCCAAACAATACAGTATGTATTCAATAAAGTAATCAAACAAAAATCATTAAAAAACTAAAAAACATCTCATTAATTAATCTCCAAAAAAGAACCTAAAACCAACTCCATACACAAGGTACCTAACTTAATCTTTGTAAAAACATATGAGAAACCGACGGAAACTCAGCTAGGGTTCGTCAAACTTACCTTATCTATGACATACAGACTGAAATTTGTCCAGATTCATCCCTACATATCAAAATACATGATTAATTAGACAATATATGATGGATTCAAAAAAATACCTACATGAAGAAGAACTCGATGTAGATGAAAGCAGCGGATGAATGTCGCACAGATTAATCGTGAAAGTAAAATTCTTATATTTAGGGTTTTTTGAATGAATGTCATAGTTATTACCGCCACTGTTCAACCGTGAAGAATGCCAATCTTGTAGTCGCCTGAACCGTAGCTCCATTTGCCACCTCTATCTGCTCTCAAGACTCTCCTCTCGTCTCTCTCTTATCGTTCACTTTCTTACTCTTTTTTTGTCCCTGTTATGAACATCTGCAAATGAAAAGAAGGATATAATGGGTGTATAGGGATTTGTGTAGGAATTCAAAATTGAATTAAATTTTTTTGGAACCGCCCAAAATTTGAATTAAATGAGGATATACAATTTTGTTATTTGGAAAAAGGATATAAAAATTGATGTTGATGATGCAATAATTACATAAGATTGGTATTGTTAGATAGCCTAAATGGTTGTCACGTCATCTTCGTGATGTCATCCTCATCTTTTCTTTTATAGTAAAGGTAAATTGTTTAAATATAATAGTATATGAATTAAATGAAATATTGAATGTAATTAGCAATTTTAAATACTCTAGATGATAAATAGTGTAAATTTTAAATTCAATTCAACAACTTCAATATTTACATGATGTAAAGATAATTAGGTTATCATGTCCCGAGTTTTGGTCATTCACAGGTTCGGTCAATCGGAGAACATCTCACCCTTTTCATTTAGGAACTTAATTTCAGGATCTATTATCAAAACGCATATCAGGATTTCAAAATACAAAACAGTTAATCTCAAGCTATCCATGTTCATCTAAATTACAATTTATAAACATCACCGCTAATAACGATTTTAACTTTACCAATGCATAGCAGTTTACCTTTTCTATTAACAAACCATAAAATACCATACCATCGTTGTTATTCTTCAATATTTCAAAAAATCTGAATATTTTCATAACAGAGCCATACTTGATACGGTCGAAGTTGTATAGAAAGTAAATGATCGCCTACTTTCATTGCTTTCCAACAAAGAAAAAGAACACCTAAGTTATATAAATTGGTGTAGAGTTAAGTGCCATTTACGTCCCTATGGTTTGTTCACTTCTGCCATTTTAGGCCACTTTTCAAAATTGCACCAATTTCCTCCCTTACATACATACTTAAATCGTGTCATTTCAGTCAAAAAAAAACTAATCCCAGTTAAAAACTCACTTAGCTCAGGGGTAACATGGTCATTTTACATATTTTTTATTTTTCATTTTCTTAAACTGATTGTTATTACTAATTACTATTATTTTAACTAATGGGACCCACCTCCACCATTTCCCTCTTCATCAAAAGTTTAAATCCCTGCCTAAGACCATCAAACCCCACACCTCCAGGCTCCGACTAACTTCGGTGACCACCTCGTCTCCTTCAACATCCACCACCACAACACCACCAGGCCCCCTCCGTCTCTATCAACGTAACCGGCTTTGACGTTAATGTTCACCATCACCGGAACTCGGTTCATCATTCCCCTCTGTCCAGCCAAATCACTGCTTGGTTTCTGGAACACAGCCCAACACCGTCTTTGACGTTAATGTTCACCACCACTGGCTCTGTTACGAATGACGTCATTGGGTTTTGATTTTGGGATGTGGTCATGGTAATGGTGGCGGATGTGAGTGTTTTTAGAGAGAGAAACAAGGGTAGCGATGGTGATCTGAGATGCTGGTGATAGTGGTGAAAGGTGGTGGTGTTACTGGACTTAGGTGTGGCGGTGGCGGTTAGGTCTGGTAGTGGTGGGTATTTTTAGAGAGAGAGAGTATAGAGAGAAACGAGGGTGATGATGGTGGTCTGAGATGTTGGTGATGGTGGTGAAAGGTGGTTGTGGGTGTTTTAGAGAGAGAAACGAGGGTGGTGATGGTTGTTTGAGATGTTGGTGAAAGGTGGCGGTTGATTTTTTTAGAGAGAGAGTAGAGAGAGAAACGATGGTGGTGACGGTGGTCTGAGATGTTGGTGATAATGGTGGGTGTTTTTAGAGAAAGAAACGAGGGTGGTAACGGTGGTATGAGATGTTGGTGATGGTGGTGAAAGATGGTGGTGATGGGTGTTTTTAGAGAGAGAAATAAGGGTAGTGATGGTAACTGAGTTTTGATGAAGATGAAAATGGTGGAGGTGGGTTCCACTCTTATAATAATAGTAATAGTAATTAGTAATAATAATAAGTGTAATAAAATGAAAAATAAATAATATATACAAAATAACTATTTTACCCTTAAGCTAACTGAGTTTTTTTAACTGGGGTTAAATTTTTGGACTGAAATGATACGTTTCGAGAATGTGAGGGAGGAAAATGGCGTAATTTTAAAATTTGGTCTGAAATGGCAAAAATAGACAAACCACAAGGACGTAAATGACACTTAACTCATTAGTGTAATTATAAAAATAATTCACTTATGTAAATATGTGTAGACATTGTAAAGTTAATACGATTTCTATTTATAAATACGTGTAAATACACAAGTTTATAATCTAGTGTGTATATATATAGGGCCAGCAAGGAACTAGAAAAGATACAAGCGCACAAAAAACGAACCAAACAAGATAAATGGGACTTATACAATATCCGCTACATCAAAGTTGATCCACTTCTTCCACCTAGGAGTAGGAATTTTCGCTTTGCTACATACCCAAAGGGACGCTTCTTTCTTAATAAATGCATCGACTTTAGGACCAGAAAAAGATATAGAAAACTTTCGGATTCCGGACATGCCAAGTCATTTAATAAAAGTAAGTTACAAATCAATATAATGTAAAGCACGAAGAGGTTACATTAGAAGTCATTAAATGTTAAAATAGAAGTAGTCAAAATCATTAATACAAAACAATTTTCTATATACCTTCAAACCTTTTCTCTCGGTTAAAAACTAATTTGTTAATTTTCCTTTTTTTTCTTTCACAAAATAAACTTAAATGAAAATGAAAGCGACAAATTAAATTAGATATCGGGCTCTTAGAATGTAAACTTTAAAGAGGCACATTTTCCGAACCTGAACCGGTAGAACCGAACTGGAACCGGGTCCGGTTCCTACCGACATTAAGTAGAACCGGTTCCGGGTTCAAAATACCCGTTGGTTCCAATCCGGTTCCACAATTTTACCATTTGAATCGGGTCGTACCCGGTTCCTACCCGTCCCGGTTCCTACCAGTACCCGGAAATTCAGTTCTAGAAGGAACCGGTTATACCCGTTAAAATGTTACCGTTGGAACCAGTTATACCCGTTATAATGTTACCGTTATAGCCGTTAAAATGTTACCGTCGGAACCGATTCTATATATATTGTTTAGAAATCTATTGTTTAGCACACAATTTCTCATATTTATTCTTCTTGTTACAATTTTACCATTTGAATCCAGCTTTAAACGTACAGGGTGTTGAAGCTTTAATTGATGAAATTTATGACAAGTTGGATATGCATGAGGAGGATCCAACTTTAAAAGCAAAAACAAAAAAAATATTCAATGAGTGTATGGCCAAACTTTATGATCATTATTTTAAAAAATATGGTGAAAAAAAATCATACAAATTTGTTTGAGTCTCGGTCCACGGCCTCTAACGATGAAACAAGCGGGGATCCACTTATAACCATGTTGAATGTCGTTAGAGACGAGACCGCTAGACAACAAAGGGGTAGTGAACCAACAAGTGAACTTGGGAGATATAAAAAAAATCAGTATTCGCTTACTATGACCACCGAGGAGTATAGGAAATTTGATGTTTTGGCATGGTGGAAATCGAAAGAATCCGAATACCCGATTCTAGCCACCATGGCTCGTGATATACTAACGGTCCAAGCTTCCACGGTAGCTTCGGAAAGTGTGTTTTCTCTTAGTGGCAAGGTTTTGTCATTTAGAAGAACAAGACTAACTCCGGAATCGCTAGAGATGGCAATATGCTTAAAGGACCATTTGGAATGCCGTTGATCGTGTTCAACATAAAACTAGTCTAGAAGATGAAGTTGAGTTAGAGCATAAAATTGTTGACGAAGAGGAGGACGAAGAAGTGGAGACTAACGATTCGGCGACGATTGTACCGAGGTACCCGCACCTAAGAGAAACTCATCGGAAAGTGTTGCACCTGCCGCTAGTAAACGATCAAAGAAATAAAATCTTACTGGAAACGGTTCTGAGTAATTTTTATTTTTTTTTGTAACCGATTAATTTTTTTTATATATTGTAACCGATTAATTTGTTTTTTAATTTTAACCGATTATTGTTACTATTTTTATTTATCAATGTAACTAATAATAAAAATCAAACATAACAAACACAATAGAAAGAAACATTACACAAACTTATTAAAACACCAACGGTAACATTTATCAGGAACCGGTAAGTAGGAAGGGGTTTATATACAAAAAAAAAACGATTTTTTAATCAGGAACCGGTTTCCAACGGTAACATTTATCAGGAACCGGTTCCAACGGTAACATTTTATCAGGAACCGGTTCTGAACAGTAAAAGGCAGGTTTTGACTGTCAGGAACCGGTTCTGAACAGTAAATGGCTGTCAGGAACCAGTTCTGAACAGTAAATGGCAGGTTTGACTGTCAGGAACCGGTTCCCAACACTATCAGAAACCGGTTCCGCACCATACCCGGTTCCACACCATACCCGGTTCCTTAATACCCGTACCCGGTTCTACACGGTTCCATATTCTTGGGTGTGAACCCGGGTAGGAACTGGACCCGGTTCCACACCATACCCAGTTCCAATGACATCCAAGCAGAACCGGGTCCAGGTTGGAACCGATTCCAGGTAATAATAAAACCCGATTATGCCCATCTCTAATTCATCACACAAAAATTTCAGTTAGATTAATTAGATACTGGGCTGTTAATTTTTAAATAGGCCCATTCATCATATAAGAATATTAGAAACCACTGCAACAAAATTTCGTTTCTTTTTTCTTGTACGCAGACTGCTTCAACAACCGCCGTTTGCCGGAGCCGGTGTGGACTAGACAAATTTCGGTCATTCGAACATATCCTTCTCTTCTCTTTCTTTCTGATTCTGCCAATATTAAGGGGCCGCGGCGATTGAAAATTTTCATAGGAAACAACGTATACAATGAAAATCTTTTTCTTTAAGGGAGACGCCTGCTACCCCACGGATATGAATGGGTCTGCTCCTGGCTATATAGCTGGATCAGTAGTACCTCCATGGTAAACCACATTCCTTGCATGGCTATATCTGATCTAGAGCGGAAACAAGCATGCGTAAAACGAGAACCGTTCTCAAAGAAGATTGATATATTTCAAAACAGTAAACTACAAATTTTGTCATTTATAATTATACCAAATTTCTAACGCATGTCATTTGTCTTAAAATTGATGGTTGTATTTTATGTTCACAAATCTTGTACGTTATGTCCATAGGTCTTCTAGTCTTTTTATCTATAAAGAAGGAATTATGTTCACCTAGCTAGTTTTTTTTATAGATAAATCTGATCAAACAAGGTTACTATAGTCTTTTTATTTATAAAGAAGGATTTCTATAATTACTCATTTTAATAAATAAAAAACACAATTTAAAATTTAATTATATAAATTTTATATATATATATATATATATATATATATATATATATAGGGTTAGGATGGTGTGTGAATCATTAGGGTAATTGAGAACCTTGAGAACATTATAGACAACAAATTTTTCCTAAGAAAAAAATGAAATTACACACATATGTATGATTGTCAATCTTAAATATTGAAAATAATATAATTGTATATCTAAGTTCGATAATGTACATATATGTACAAATGTGTATAAATATTATACATATCCGTATATTAAGGAAACTTACGGTTTTGAATATGTTTTTTCTAGTGTATGTATGTGTAAATACGTGTTTGAAATTTTAAAAAATAAGTATCATACATATATGTCTGATAATATACACATATGCATAATTTAAAAGTTGATAATATACAAATGTGTATAATACATTTTTAATTAAGTAAATTCAAATGGATATATTTGAATTTTTAGTTTTAAGAAAGGGTTACATGTAAATTAAACTTTATATATTGAGTAAATATGTAGTTTATAAATTTATAAAAGGGATATATGTTATTTAAGTTTTAAATTGAGTATATATGTAATTCGAGGTTTAAATAGAGGGTATATATATAATTCTCCCTTTTATTTTTAACAATCATGTACACATATAGGGACATAGAACTTTTGAAAACTTTAATATAATAACTTTGGTATATTGTTAGGCACATATCAAAACTTTGGGTGGAGATATATGTAATTTAAGTTTTGAATTAAGTATATATGTAGTTAGAGGTTTAAATAGGGGCATATATAATTCACCCTTTTATTTATAACAATCAGCACACATATAGTGATATAGAACTTGAAAACTTTGATATAAAAACTTTGGTATATTGTCCCCACATATAAAAACATTGATATAAACACACATAATTAACTACTGATATGTAGTATATGGTTATGATCATACTAGAAGGGTGGCCGTTGTGACAACCGCATTTTTCGGTTATAATTAAGCGCATATCAAACGATAATACCATTATAATTAGCGTAATTAGACATAAATTAACTCGATCAAGCCTCTGGAGAGCCTAGAAACGTCTACTTGCTTCACGTTACGCGATATGACGACAATCGAGAACTTTAACGCGAATTCGAACGATAAGCGAACTGATGCTGAACAAATACTGACAACGTCTAAAAACATGAATATACTTATATTTATCATACAGTTACGATTATGCGACAAATTTGGATCGTTGAATGTCGCAAAGCACAACGTGGAAGTTACGCGAAAAAAACCAGACGCACCGACAACAAAACGGAAGCAACGGACTCGAGTTACGCCTCAACATCAATATATTTATGATATATTTAGCTCCGTAATTGAATTTTATTATTCGCGGTAGAAACCGGATCGAAAAACGGATAAACACGGTAACTGTAGCGAATTACGCAGCTTTAACGCAACCGACGGGTTTACACGTCAAACAACAACCCCCGATATAATTTTAAACGTCATCGAGTCCGAATAAATAAATTTCGATAAAACATGACTTTCGGGTTTTAAAAATAAGCTTTGGACACGTATTGGACTTGAACGCGATAACGGGCTTTAGGCCCAACACCTAAATAAAACCCTAACTGTAAATACTATCCTAACCCTAAATTTCACTCGTTTCATTCAAACAAACCCTAGCCCCCCTTGCCCAAAGACCCCTTCTCTCTCCTCTATCCGAATCCGGTCACTGGATTTCCGGTGACCACCGGTCGTCTTCCCCGGTTACCTTCTCCGACCGCACACCCACATACATATCCCTTCCCCTCTCGTACCACTACACACACACCTGCATATATACGTAGATAGAGAGAGACCGGTAGAGTGAGAGAGAGATCAGTGAGAGAAAGGAGAGCAGCGGCGACGACGCACGAGCCGGCGGCGGTGGCGGATCTCACGGCTGCGGCAGTAGCGGCCGCGTTTCAGCGGCGGGCCACCACCTTCTTCGACTGGCATGGCGGCGATAATGGATGTTTTGGTTTAGTTTTGGTTCGGGTTGAAATCGTGAAAATAGGTTAGGCAGAGGTGGTGGTTCCGGCTAGTTGGCGGCAGCGACGCCGCTGTCGGCGGCGTCTTGCCGGCCGAAGACGGCAGCGGTGGTGTTGATTTGAAGTGGTTCAGTTCTGTTCAGGTCACTCGGTTCTCTGTCCGATTCAACCCAGTTTCAAACCGGTTCAATTCAGCCAACATCAGTTTTGGTTCAGGTTTCAGCTTCGTGTCTCGGTTCAATCCAGTCAACAGATTGGCTCGGGTTCGGTTCACTCGGGTCGACACAGTTCAGTTCGAAACAATTTTCAGTATTTCAATTTCGTTTTGATTCGGGTTTATTTTCGGTCCAGTTAAATATTTAAGTGTATGTTTCAGGTTCGGTTCGGTGATTCGGTTCGTTTCGGTCAGCAAAAGTCAACACGGGTCAAACCGGTCAACACGGTCACTGAGGTCAAACTCGGTCAACCCAAGCTAACCGATCAACGCAAGACTTGGTAAAATTAATTACGACGCAAAAATTTAAAATATTTCTTTTATATATACATCATATAAACGCGAAACCGAGCTCGACCCGACCAACTAACGTTACACATAGGCAACATCTTAGGTTTGACGGCATAATTTTATCTGCCTATCGACGACTACGCAAAAGTTTTGACATGATTATATATATACGTTTATAATATAATTAACGAAATACTTGTATAAAACTTAAAAATTGTGACGTCGTTATCTAAGTATCGAACATAAAATATCTATTGGTTATGTTGTTGCATTTTGACAAATATAATCGACAACTTGTATTGTCGGGATCGTCCAAAAACTGGGAAACTCTGCCCGTTTTTCGTAAAAATCCATACGAAACATATTATATTCTCAAAACTAAACCTATCGGATCCAAAGTATCTTTATAAATTAGATATAAATATATATTTACTTTCGACGACTCCTTAAAACTCGCCAAACAAGTTTACGACATCTCAACGAACAAGGTTTACAAGTTAACCAAGCTCGAGGATTTTTTGTAAAATAAATACAATTAGTTATATTTGTTTCAAACGACGAAATTCGGAAATTGTATTTCAAACGGTTAGCATTCGAAAAATCATATAAGATGAATATAATTATTTATATTCAAATGTCGAGATTTTTAATACTTTTATAAAATAAAAGTAACTTGTTTCAAACGTCGTAAATTCTTATACTTTTATAAATAAATGTAATCGCTTATATCTATCTCAAACATGGTTAAGTCGTATACTTTTATAAAATGAAGATAATTATTTATTTCAAACTTCTAAACGAAGCACGACACATTACTATGAGATGGTAACACAATGTAGTATCCCAGTTACTACCTAAACAAACAACCGAAAGTCGATTCTAACGAGCGTACAATTATATAATTGTTTTATTAATTATAAACGGGAAGCAAGACTATTACGATTACGCGACGACTACTTGGGAATCATACGACCACATCCTACGAGTCTACAACGTTAATATTTTTATACCAACATTTTTCTACTACACGCTCAACCAATCAAGACGACTAACACGATCTTATAAATATTTATATTTTTTTATAAATAAATAATCTAAACCTTTTGGAAACGAAGTGTTTCAAATGCATAGTATTTATCACTGGTAATAAACGGGACTAAAACGAGTATAATAATACCGTTACTATTAAGTTAACTCATCTCGTCGAATCGTATGGTTAACGATTCGGTAGAGCTCGGTGACACGTAGTTTAGCTACATTTCAATAGAAACTTATAAGTTATTCCTTGATAGGGAATGCTATAGATTGCATGCTAGCGAGTCACATTTGGAAACGATATTACAGAATCATATTATGCTAGCTTTACACTGGATATCAAGGTGAGTTCATAACCCCCACTTTTACTGTTTTGCACTTTTATAAATGTTTTTGGGGGTAGAAAGACATGCAAGTTTTGAAAAAGTATACAATATTTCGATGAGCGAAAACAACAGATTTCTAAACCATGATACGAATGAACTCCAACAAACTCAAATGGTTTACAAAAGGTTATTTCTAAACCATGTTGCAAATGAATTTCAATAAACTCAAATGGTTTACGAAAGGTTTATGTTAAACATACCGGTTTTACAAAACACTCGCGTATTTTTGAAACGTGCATGAGTTTCATGACTAGTGACGGGAAGGTCCTAGTTACAATGGACTGGTTTGTCCTGCATACAAATAAGGGGACTGGTTGATCCTGCTTACAGAATCAGATGGACTAGGCTCATTCTCACTTGTGCGAGGCACAAAGACTCGAGTGGGTTAGACCCACCTATACTCGTGCGAGGCAACGAAGACACAAGGACTGGATTGTCCTCTACTCAACAATAAGGGTCGTAGGGTCGCTTAAAACTGTACAGTGAAGTCCTTGCTGCTATCGGAACTATAACCGCCTGCTAGTCTACCGTCTTGAGTAAACGGT
Source organism: Scalesia atractyloides (assembly GCA_947069175.1). NCBI lineage: Eukaryota > Viridiplantae > Streptophyta > Magnoliopsida > Asterales > Asteraceae > Scalesia > Scalesia atractyloides. The sequence continues at coordinate 50,867,957 of CAMTDV010000116.1, forward strand.
TTGGCGAGGTATTTCCTAGCTTGGGGTGGGTTATAGGCTCATGCGGCATGTTGTCTTTGTCGTACGCGGACATCGACGGTTATTCAAATATTACAAAAACAAGGTTTTCAATTGACATGCCGGGAAAAATCGTTTTATTACGTTTTCTCAACAGTATTTAAACCGGTTATCAAAAAGATTTATTTAAAATCTTTTCGAACAAACTATGAACTCGCCAACTTTATGTTGATTTTTTGCATGTTTCTTTCTCAGGTTATATTTTCAAATTATGGCACAGTTGGAATAGTGGAACGAACCCATGGGGATTCGAGTACTTAGCGGGCGTTCAGTTATTAGAAGTCTTAGCCATCACGTCTGCTTTCGTTGTGCGATGAGGATGCCATTCAGTTACGCCCCGGCTCTGATGGTTTTATAGGGGTGTGACAGCCGTGCAATTAAATTAGAAGATGTATATTCCTAAACATTCATCTAACGCTTATATTTATATGTCATTTTCTAATATACTTTTTGTTCTTTGTTTTTACACACATGGGCTAAAGAGGACCTTTTACGGGAGCAAAGCAAAAAGCTTGTAACTTTTTCGGTTATCAATTTAGTTTAAAGTTTAATTCGCATAATTCTTACAGTTACACAATTTACCTACGTATTTTCTTGGAAAGACATGGATGCATAAATCTACATGTATTAGTCACATTATGGGGATACATCTTAAGTTTGATGATTGTAATATATGTTGCAGTATATGCGTTTGCAGGAGATAACTTGATAATTCTAAAGCCGAAAGGGCTCAACATCTTCAAAAAAATGCATGAGTTACAAGAACATGTTCAAAAAAAAGGAAAGACAACTCATGGAACCAGGAACAAGTACCTTTTTATGCTATTTTCTTTTGTAATATAATATGAAACAAGCATCATTTCAAAGCTTTTTTATTTATCTGATTTATGGTTTTCCCCTCTTTGTGTGATGCGATTCATGTTTCTTTTTCAGCATATAGTTGCTCAGGAAACAATAATATTTAAAGGTGAGTAGATAAGGGAAGCACAAGCTTAGGAAAGTAATCAATTTTCTGAAGTTAAAAGAGTTGGTTTCAATTGGGTAAGCTTACAATGCAAAAAAAAAAGGAAAAATATATTTTGTATGTTGTTTTTTTGACTAAAATGATTCATCTTATTTGCGTTTGTTTATTGATTTGGATTTGATTACAATATGTATGAATCAATCAATTCGGTTATCGATGTGGTGGGAGCAGGTTATAAATTTTGTTATATTTTAGACACTTTTACTCGTAGATCGATCTTTAAATTTACACAACACGATACAATACTAGCACTTTACACATGTTAGGGCAAGTGCACCATCGTTGACGTAGTATAGTGATGGTAAGATACCGAGGTCGTTCAAAGACACAAGAATTTTTAATACCCTTATCGTTAACGTCTAATCTGACCAAATTTTGATAAAAGTTTTGAAAGTTTTAAAAAGATATAAAAGTAAAAACGTAAATAAAAAGTAAAACAAATAAACAAGAAATAATCACTTGGTTCCGACTCCTCTTTTACATGTCATTTGATGATTTCCGCACTTTGGGCATAGATTATCTTAGTTATAGTATTAGGCCCCTCTTGTGAAGGCGCGTTACCCTCAACCTATTGGTCTGAGTCAGTAGGGATACAGTCTCGCAAGGTTGAAATATTGTAAGATAATTAAGTAAGTTATTAATACGAAAAGTGGTAGACCCTTTTTGTGAAGGCGACGTTACCCTCGGCCATATTGGTTTAAGTCAGCAGGGATACAGTCCAACAAGGCCGGGTAAAGTTTCAATAGTAGTTTATTTATAAAAGGTTCAAGCCCTTCTTACTTCCCCCGATTTGATGCTATCTGCCTCAAGGGAAGTCCTAATAAGCTTGAACCAAGTTCTCGCAGGATCTATACACTGAATGAGACAAAAACTTTACCCAAACACCCTTCTAACCCCCTTCTAGGTAGTTAATGTACTTTATATAGACCGTAAACACACGAAGGAGTGAATCAACGAAACATGAAGAAATGTTTAAATAAAGTTCACTTTCAATATAAATAACTAGTTATTAAAGTCATTAATACATACTCAAATAAAAAGTTGCCAAAAATTAAAAATCAAAAGTAATATATATAAAAAGATTTGTCTTAACCAAGTGATGTAAAAGATTTATCCAAACATGCCCTTTGTTTAATAAGAACTCTTACGATCAATCTTGGATCCCGAGACTAATACACACTCTAAAAGATGAAATATGGATGATAGTGGTGGGTGTTGGTGTTGTACTGGTGGTGAACTGATGGCAAGTGTGAGAGGAGTGGTTTGCAAAGGGATACATTTCTCATGAACTAAGCACCACTATTTATAGCTGGAAATAGAAGGCGACCACCGTCCCATGCCCACCTGGCAAGGCCCCCATGGGCTTCACTTTCTCTCCCTTCATTAACTGCAGATGTTAGGTTCTGTGCTAACACGCCCTGGGTGGGAGAACACAGCCCCGTGGTCAGTGTACTTGCTGTACTATATCAGATTCTACAAATCTTAAAGTTGACCACGGCTCGTGTTGAGTTGGCACGACCCCGTGTTGGTTGTCTGTTGTTGTTGTCTTTTTCTTCAAAGAATCTTTGACTGGGCACGGCCTCGTGTCTATGTTTTTATCTTCGTTATTTTTGTTGTTTTGTATGTGAATGGGGTTCGGCAAGTCGTGTCAACCCTTCTTCTTTGTATTTGTGTTGGTTTTGGCTATTAATTTGCTTCTTTTGTTCGTTTAAGTTCTTTTGATCTTGTAATTTAAAAGTAAACAAGAAACATGCTTATTCCAGCATTAGTATCGAAAAATGATTGATTTTATGAATTACTTGATGTAATTTATATGTTGCATTTTGCGGATATGAGTTATCGATTGGTGGGTAATGTAAATGGGTTCTCTTGAAAATGGAGTGTTGTAATTAAAAAGAGATCCTTTACTCAATCCTCGTCCAGAATTACTCGAATAATAGAGGTTAATTACTAAGCATCCATTCCATGTTGATCTTTCAAAAACTATAGGATTAACTGAAGGTAATTACTTATCATAATCTTTTAAAGCTCTATGATCAAACAAGACACAAATAGTACATATAATGCATACTGTTTTGCACTATTTATTTGTCATCATCGGTTAATTTGGTGATTGTGGGGAGAAAGAATACAATAAAAAGGAGTTTGATGTTTTGAAGTCTTTTGTGGAAATTGACTCTTCACGGTCAACCAATGTGAGTGACATTGAAGAGCAAGAATTGATGGAACAAACTCAACGTGAAAAAGCAATCGATAGTTCTAGTTGTGCAAACATATTTTTGCGGACACTCGAAGGTAATATGATTTTCTAACGAATTAGTTAACTTCTCTTGTTGTGATCGCTAGATGTATTTTTCTTGATTTAAATAAATTATGATGTGATTCTTGATGAAGTGGAGATTGGATGTTGAAATTTATTTTCGAATACTGACATTGTGTAATCTGTATAGCACCTGGTACTTAAACTATCATAGTATAGATAAGTATCATAAATTAAAATAAAACTTATGGATTTGATTAAACATACTTTGATGAAGCAATAATAATAAATATGAATTTCGATCTATCCTAAAATTGTATAAACTAAAGTATGAAGTTGTTTGGGAATTTAAAAGAACAACAAAGAAATCTTAAACACAACTCAAAATTGTATGAAGTTGAAATATGGTTGTTGTTTGAGAGGTAAAAAACAATAATAAATGTATTACAACATATTGACTTACCTTATGATGATTATAACTAGTCCAACTCCAAACCCACTCGTGTTTATAAGGTGTCGTAAAACTAGCGTAATAGATAAACAATATGAGAAAGAGATGTAGAGAAAAAGATGTTTATATCATTGATAGGTATGTCATTTAATTTTAAATATATTTTATTTTAATTTTTCTCTTACAACTTAAAAAAGATACGATCTTTTATATAATTATGGATATTTAGTTGTGGTGTGCATATTTTTATCAACGTCTTGATATAATTTTTTTCGAACTAAGTTATTAGTAGTATAGTACAAATAATCGTAGCACAAATGTATATGTTATAAAAGTTGTCTAAGATTTAGTTATAAAGTGACAACATTTACTCTTTCCATATCCTAAAAATTACCGTAAGATTTTGAATATATTGTTCTATCAACGTTTCCATAAAATTTCTGTTGAAAATCAAACAGGTCAATTATAATTAATTTTTTTGTTCTTTACCTTAATCAACCAGACATATATTGTTCGAATAACTTTGGTACCGGTACTAGTGTCTTAAAAAATTCTGAATACACCGTTATGGTGTGCTTATTTTTATCTGCATTTCGATAAAAGTTGTTAGAAAACAAACACATCAAATATTAATTTCGTTGAAAACATCATTATTATCTTAAAATAAATTCTCGTAAAGTTTCGGTATAAATTTCATTGAAAAGGGGTTGTATTTAAAATAGAATATAATTTTTTTATATCATAAGCTATGACGAGTGTCAGTACGGTTGCTTGCTGATGTCATGACGAATGAATTGATTCCGGCCGAATATCGACACTGGTATCGGTATAATCAAAAACAAAACCAAAATTTGTTTTTATGATTTTTAATTGATGTAAAATACGAGATCATTGGGGCTATAAACACTTTGTTTTTTTAGTTTTTCCTTTCATTAAATGCCACTACTATACAAATAATATAACAAATGATATCGAACGACTTCCTACTGCACCAGATAAGGAAATTTCACTAGCTCAATATAGAAAAGGATTTAGCTAAATTACAAAGGATAGAGATAGATAAAACCTTTATATATACTTTTAAGCTTATAATTATTATTCATCCAATATCCAATGTGAGAAAGTTTCAGTATTTAATTTTTGAATGTTTTGATTGATGGGTGGAATTTATAGGTGAATGAGTGATCTTATTTGGCATCCACTATTTTCTTTTTTATGTTTCTATTTATATATATCTAAAAGCTATGGGTACAAGTCTTGATAGCATACAAACATGTATGTTTATTTCCCTTATAATATTTCTAAAAGTAACAATTTTTTTAGTATAAATACCAAATAATCCTTATGATTTACTTTTAGTTTTAATAAACCCTATAGTTTATAAATTTATTTAATTATTGTTATTATCAATGTAATTCTATAAATTTAAATCCGATTGACTTGCGAGTTAACACGCCATAAAACGCATGTGTTGTTCAACTTTTTTACATCAAGTTTTTGTTTGGTTTAATGGTACCGCCGCAACGTGCTTCACTTTTTTACATAAGATTTCAAGTATTATTAACGTCTTTGCTATGATGCGTGGAAATTCTTTTTCGTTTTACATTTTAGTATAAATTTTATGGTTTAACGTTTTTACGTCTATTTTTTAATTTGGTATAACGATCCCACCACAACGCGTCGGTCCTAACTACTAGTAAATTGTCCGTCCGTTGCCACGGTATTCCGAAAAAAAAATATTCAAAACGTAGACCAACTAAAAATATACATAAAAATAAACATGAAAATGTATTATATTTGATGACTCATTTCCGAAAAAAGAATTAAAATTTACGTCAAAGCGTAGACAACCGAAAACGTACATAATAATAAGCATAAGAACACATTATATTTGACCCGACTCATTCCAGGAAAAAATTACGTCAAAACACAAAACAACTTGAATTTATATCGATATGTACATAAAAATAAACACGTAAACCTCGATTAAAAAGTCTTTAGAAAACTAAGAGGTGTTAGATGTCAATGCTGAAAGTTGAAAGATAAAAGTAAAATTATATAAAAAAAACTAAAAAGAAAATTAAATGCAAAAAGAAAAAAATAGAAAAAAATTTAAATCATTATTTACATATGGTTGATAATTTATATATATATATATATATATATATATATAACTAATGAGATAAGGCCCGCACGGTGTGACGGGGAAGAACTCGATTATCGTGAATGCACTTAATATAGCAAGGAAAATAGAAAAACAATATACTCGTAAGATGGCAAAAACGTAGTGCGATTAGTTTGTTTTTCAATTGAATTCGAGTTAGATAACCACGAACATTTCGTAAGTTTCAAGACATGTTATTATAAAAATTCTCTCCACTAAGACTCTTTTTTGGCTTCTTTTTATTTCTTCAGCATTCAAATTTCTTTTAATTTTTTTATTTATTTATCAATATATTTATCTTTACTGGTAAAAATATGGACCTAAGCAAATTATATAACAGAGAACATCTATTTAAATTTGTGCCTTTGAGGAGAGACCAGAGTTATTAACTCTTAAGAACGTGTACCCATGAAGTAAATGTTGTAAGTTTCTTTAAAAATTAATAATTATCAATTATCAATTTGTAAAATATAATCACATATATATCTTACAAAAATAATAATTTCTAAGTCGAAACCTACTAACTCTTCAAGACTTATACTATATGGAATAAATATTGTAAATTCATTTGAAGTTAGTAATTGTCACTTTGTAAAATATAATCACATATATCTCTTACCATTCACCTCTGTACCCGCAACCCTTCTTTTAACCTTCACTTTACTCTTTAACCCAAAACCATTCGCATCGTAAAAATTGACTCATCACAAATATACCCCCCCCCCCCCCCTCTATACTCTCCGCTTTTCTCTCTCCGTCAACCAAATACTACGCCACCATCATCGCGGGTAACCTCCGGTGAGGTTTAGGCGAAGCTTCTTCTTTAAGCGGATAGGATACTACGGCTATTTCAGCCACCTGCGGTGCGACGTCGTATAGGTAATCCCAGCGGCTTTCCGGCAAGCAACGGTGGTCTCCCTCTCGGCACTCATCTTCTCTCTCTCTCTCTCTCTCTCTCTCGTAGGCTTTGAAAACGCCAAAGGGGGCTGTGAATGTCAGCGTAGAGGATCCACCTCCATTTGTAACAATCAGTAGCTTCTGCTGAGAGGGCAAAAGTGTAAAAGTGGATAAAGTCACAGTGCATTTCCCAAACATGTCAAAATATCTATATCACTTTACCTAAGTAAGTTTTTTAATTATATATATAATAAATATATAATATATAATGGGAAACGAATTTAAGTTAACTTTACTCTTGGGACTTGTATTTGCAAATATTTTTATTGTTCCAACTTGCAAGTTTAATTCTTTTAAACGATTTAATTCGTTTTTTAGTGAAGTTTGAACTCTTAATCTTAAGGGGAGCAACATCACATTAAAATCTAACTAGGATGACTTTGTCAATTAAACCCAATCCCCCACCCTTTAAGTATAAGTTTCTTTGATAACTTTTTGATTTCTTAAAAATAATTTAACATGTCTCGACCTGGATTATATAAACACGCTTAAGAATTCATATAATTATATGATACTAATTGTTATTGTAATTCTAACCATATTCATTATCTATAACTACAAAAGGAAGATGGGGAATAGTGTTAGACACTTTCTGTCACTTTTGCATTGGTCTTGCTAAATTACGATTTTATCCCCAGTTTAAAATTACGATTTCACCTCAGTTCAAAATAAAATTTTAGTTTTGCCCCAGCTCAAAATTATGATTTGCCCTAATTTAAAAATTACAATTTTGCCCCCTAGCTAAAAATTACGACTTTACCCTCAATTCAAAATATGGTTTTGCCCCCATTTCAAAATTATGATTTCGCCCACAGTTCAAAATAGCAATCTTGTCATCATTTTTTTTTTGCAAAACTATGGCAGTGTTTTATTTTATTTGGTTGTCATCATTTTTTTTTTGCAAAACTATGGTAGTGTTTTAGTTTAGTTGGTTGACTCGATGTATTTTATTTCTGAGATCGTGTTATAAGTAGCATGTACAAATAACCGAAATTCAGGCGTACATGCTATCAAACTAAGAAATGTTTGGTTTTATGTCCCGCAACACTAAAGACGCATAACACTAGTTGATTTATAAAACTAAGTTAATTTTCGCACTAAAATCGAAAAATAAAAATACAACATTTATTCTATTACTCTTGAATTCACAAAAGCACAAATCATCGACTTCAAAATTGAATAAATATTGGTTAAACTAGAAAAGAAATAAAAAAATATAATACATTGTTATTTTTTTGAAAGGCGTAATATATTGTTATTGATTACAATATGAGTAAACTAGAACCGGTATCCTTTACGTTTGTATCAAATTACAATTGATTATCTTTAACTAAAGAAATTACATGTTATGTCCTTTATATTACCAGATTTTAACATGTTATGTGCTTTAGCCCCAACCTAGTTAATTTTTTTGGTTAAGTCTTACCATATGCCTCTCACATAAGGGCAACATGGTTTTTTTCATCTCAATTTAACATGAATTATATTTTTGTTTGGATTAACTGAAAATTTTAAATATTTTTTTTTTGATTTTATAATTTCAATTTCAAACCATGTATTATATTTTTGTTTGGATTAACTGAAAAAAGTAGCGATCGACTAAAAATGGAGGGGATAAAAGTGATTTATTTATTTATTTGAAAAGACTATGTTGCCCTTATGTGAGAGGCACATAGTAAGACTTAACTAAAAAAATTAATTAGGTTAGGTCTAAAGGACATAACGCGTTAAAAACCGGTAACATAAAAGACATAGTCTGTAATTTCTTTAGTTAAAGATCATTCGTTGTAATTTCATGCAAACATAAAGTACACCGGTTGTAATTTACTCTTACAATTTTCTCGATAATATTAGATATTGATAAAAGGGGGGTTGTTACAATGCAAGGGTTAGGAGCATAGTTGGTAACCTAAATGCAACCTCTCTTAACAGTTATCTTTGACTTGTCTTCTTCGGTATTCTCCTATTAAATGGAACCAAAACACACTCTTTGCAATCAAACTACCAACAATTTCAAGCATTCTTTCTAACTAAACACTCTCTCCAATGGCACACAATCAAACACATTGCGCTCTCGTTTTAAAGCCAATGATCCTAGTAGTCACGATAGCCATGTTATGTAGTTGTGCAATGGCACAATCGTCTTCAAGGTGCACAAACGTGATCATTAGCATGTCACCATGCCTTAACTACATTTCTGGCAATTCTTCGACCCCCTCTTCAGGGTGTTGCACCCAACTCGCAAGTGTGGTCAAGTCGCAACCACAATGCCTGTGTGAGGTTCTAAACGGTGGTGGTTCGTCCTTAGGCCTTAACATTAACCAAACTCAGGCTCTTGAGTTGCCTAGGGCATGCAATGTCCAAACGCCTCCAACTAGTCAATGCAATGGTAAGATACCTCTTTTGAACTTATATAAATACGTATTTTTTTAAGTTGTTAAACTTATATAAAACTAAAAAAAACTTATACATGTTCTAATTCTTTCACAATCTTATGGAATTTAATCAGCTGGATCACCAGGAAGTTCTCCAACAACACCATCTTCTCCAATAGTCCTTCTGGTTCAGGTGGCGGAGCGAATACTGTACCATCGGGCAGTGGTTCATCAAACACTATTCCAACACAGTTTATGGGCGCTCAACTTTTGTTTTCTTACTAGTCGTTTCCTATGCTATTGTTTATTGATATGCCAGATCGCGATCTACTACTGGCTTTTGGTTTATTTGTTAATGTACTCTATTCTTTATTGCCATCATTTTGTATCTTATCATTTATTAAATAAATTTGTGTTAGTTTGGTTGAAATCACGATTCTTGATTGAACTAAATGCTATATTTTCTTTCCCGACTTATTGCAAATATATAACACCCAACCTAGTTGCTGGTTGTCTGGTTCCAATATGTGTTACAAGTAGAAGAACAAGATTGTTTATTGAGCCATCGGTTATTCTGATTTGAATTTTTAAAACTAACATCGAAAGTTCGATTTCATATTAGTTCGAATTGTGAATAAAATAAATAAAGTAAACAAAAAATATAAATAAATAAATAAGTTATACAAAAAATGTAAATAAATAAAAAAATTATAATTCGAATTCAAAATATGGGTCCGGCTCAGTTTGAAAATCACAGACTCAAAGATTTCACCTGACTCGAGTAGTCGAAACCCAAATTTTAGTTCGATTCAAATCTTGAGCTTTTCAAATCAGATTCTAATAAAAACCATCAGGTTATGTGATATGAAAACTTGGATGGTGCAAGGGGTTGGCTACATCAGCACTTGGGGCGCAACACACCACCACAACAAGGGCGTGTGGCAGATCGCGGACGTGGGTTTGGAGTCACCTCAACCCACTGCCATATTTCATATATCACCTTACAAACACAGGGTCCTAAGTGTGAAATGTAAGCCATTCACCGCCTACATGACATTCTTTTTTTCACTTTTCATATTCACCACTAGGGATTAGAAATTTCGTACTGAACACTCTACATACCAATGATTTTGTACCAGTATTGACCAAACATATACGAATCAATATGCAGTTTTGAATATAGCTCAATTTCAGTATCTATACTATGTGGTACGATACCGTTTCAGAACTTTTAACGGTACCGTACCGTATCATACCGACCAAACATACATAGTACAATATTTAGCTTAAGTTTTAGCTAGATTTTAGTATCATCGTACGGATACTGTGCTATACCATACCGTAGGGCCGTCACCGAAATCACACACACTCACACACACAAAAAGAGGCCCTGGGCGAGATAAAAAAAATTGGTCCTTATTCGCAAATCTCCATGTACTATAAACTCATCAATTATTCAGTCACATATATAAAAACTAAAATATAATACAATGATAATTGTTATAAATAGATAAAACATATTAACAAAAATAGTGTAGCAAAAAGGATCGAACTTACTTACTAACCGAACAGTGTGGTTCTCCTAGCGTTATTTGAAGCAAAACTCTCGATCAACTTTTTGTAGTCCATAGTATCTAATATTTCACTTTCAATGTATTCGTCGCCAACCCATTTAGCCTTTCTTGTGACATTGTAGTACGTAAATAAGTCTTCTAACAACTTCAACTTTGAGAAACTTATTATCACCACGGCGTGTATGAAATTATAAAACTTATAATTGTTGATGCACTTTTGTGTGGATGTGACACGGTTCGTTTTGGTTCGAGACCGACGTCGCGACATTCCTCCGTCGTGCAACCCGGATAACGACACACGAATGACGAAGACACGAGACGAGAAAGCTGGTTAATGACGTCATCGCGACATCATCATGAGAATTCAATTAGCATATGTATTTCGATATGTATGGATTCAAAAAGGGATTTATGTTCATTATATATATATATATATAATATATATATATATATATATATATCTCGAAATAGACAACTAAAAGTCTATTTTGATACTAACATAAGCTATTTCGAAATGGACATATAATTCCATATGTATTTCGGTGGCTTCTCTTATGTTTCGTTGTATTTCGTGAGTGTAGGTCCTGTTTCGATGTGGATCTGCTGGTTAGAGTATAAATACCAGTAGATCCTCTATGTTTGGTAGAGAGCACACTTAGAGAGTAGAAGAGCATTTTATTGAACTTTGTACTGTTACTCTACTGAAATCAATACAAGTAATGTTTGAAGTGATATCCTTATGGTGTTGATTGTGTTCTTGCTTTGATTTGCATACAAACTTGGATTTTGCACTTGTTTTTGTGTTCACTAACAAGGAATAGGTGTTCTAATATCCTCCATTAGGGACCTACAACTGGTATCAGAGCCTTGACTCTTTTCCTTGTTGAAAAATCAAGCATACTTGAGAGTTTTAAGTGGTTTTTGAAGATTTTTTGGACAAAAACTGAAAACCCACCTTCTTGGATGATTTTATGGACTAAAACTAACTAAAATGGTGTTGTTTGTTGATAATTTGGGTTGAATACTTGTTAACACACTGATACATCATCAAAAATCTAAATTTGAGTAAGTCTTAGAGTTGGAAATTTGAATTCAATATTTTCCGATGACAATTTTGGCCGAATTCTTGCCGGAATAGTACTTTCCGGTGAAAGATTTCATTGGTTGACCTGCAAAAATCCTTGTGGAGTAGAAGCACCTTTTGTCTCCTACACATCTCAGTCTTTGTCCCTAGCTATTTCGATTCCTTCCTTCGAAATAGCTACTTTGTATTTACTGTGCTTATTTCGAATAGGATATTTCGAAACACATAACAGTATTTTCGACATACACAACTCAATTTCAAAACACACAGATATTTCGATTCATTAATTAAAAAAGGGGTGTTTTGATAATCAATCTTATTTTGTATTTCGATAATCAGTCTTATATATATTCTTACTCTTGTTTCGATCCTAATCCTATTCGAAAATCATTCTTATTTGGAATCCTTTTTGTCACCTTTGCTAACACATTGGCATTACAGTAGCCTTATAACTTAGCTGATTTTGATCAAAATAAGTACACACCTTTGGGGTTGGACACCTGACGCAAATGCGGACAATACGTATACGCAAAAGGGTTTAGCACTTCTTGGGCTCAATCTCCCACACCTTCGCCCTCGACCATACCATCACAGTCGGGTTCGATTATGGCCAGTTAATGGCCTTTTGTTGCCAATCAAAATCATAGTATTCAAAACCTTCTTATGAGCGAAATCGGAAGTAGTAATTGCCCGCCAAAGCTCATGCATATGAACGAGTATCCCGGATGGCAGGATAGGTTCCATAGGTATATTCTAGGGCAGAATACTAAGTTGTGGTTGTGTTTTACTACAAATTTGATCGAGCTCTAGAAGAAGCCGGGTCAAGTCCTACGTCATTTGCGATCTTTCGGTCTACGAGAAGAAGGCATATAATCTAGAGAAGAAAGCCTTTGCAATTCTAACCCAAGCCTTAAACAAAGATATTTTCATCAGTTTGTGAGCTTCAAAACAACTAAGGGGTTGTGGGATGCGTTAAAAGTGAGAGGTTAAGAAAATGCAGCTTCACGTAAATAGAGACATGATCTACTTAAAAAAGAATTCGACGGTTTCATGTGTATGGAAAATGAGTCGCTAGGAGATATGACTATAGCCAATATTGTCACTTACTGAGTGAACTGGTTGCTTTTGGGGTAATATTAACTCCAGAAGAGGTTGTTACAAATTCGTCGATGCATTACCACTTCAATGGAATGGATTTCTAGAAATTTTGAAGTATAATGGCACATTGGCTACAACCAACATCTATGATTTCATTCAGTTGTTGGAGAACAAAAATCAAGAAGAAATCAGGAAAGCAAGGAGAGTTCAAGTGCTACAAAACCCGGACATGTACTATGGAAATTTCGGGGCTACTAACAATGTTGCAAGACCTGCTCAACATGCTCAGTTGCAAACAGCTTTTGTCTCAAATGGCAATCCATTTATAACACCACAACCGGTTGCCTCAGAGTCAAACGTTTAGTCTTATGGAGTACCATCATTCGTTGATCCAAACTATAATAGTCAACAAGCTTGTTATGGAAACAACTCAACAACATTCAATGATGGTTAGTCAACTAATCTAAACACAGTTCGGTTAGACACTTTAAGTTTCTCAAAAGTTGGTGTTGAGGTAGCAAAGGAACATATGGAACTTTTAAACACTTTGGTGAGTGCGTACTGTGGGTTGGTAGCAGGGCAAATTGAAAACATCAATTTAACTCAGACTATCAGCAAATAGAAGGATGAAATGGATTTAATGGATATCAAATGGGCGTTTGCTAGTGCTGTGAGGCCAGCAAAAGACTATATGGAAAGAACCGGTAGAACTGACTTGGAAAGCAAGAAAGATACCATGTATGGTTTTGACAAGCAAGCAATCAGGTGTTTCAACTATGGTGAATGGGCCATTTTAAACAAGAATGTATGATACCAGCTCAACATGGGAACCAGAATCCTTTTAGAAATCGAGCAAACCAATTGAATCAGAACAGCAACACCAATCAAACCGAGAATACTGAACGTACCTTGATGCATGTAAACAATTCACATCAAGTTGGACCATCAAACAACAATCGAGCTCTTGTAGTACAAGTTAATGAAAGTTGTGACTGGTCGATTCAACTGGGTATAGTGATAATGGTGCAACAGCTTGCTATGCTGAGGTGATTAAGCACCTAAAACAAGCATGTGGTCGTGAATCTTCTGAAGATGAAGACAGTTTTTGATACAATGGGAGTTCGGACGAAGAAATCTCAAGTTCGGTGAAGATGTTATGGATGGAGTGACACGTGAAATCATTGATGCAGATGTTGAGAAACTTTTGGGTAAAGCTAAAACGGTGAATGACAGAAGAAATCTCAAGTTCGGTGAAGATGGTATGGATGGAGTGACACGTGAAATCATTGATGCAGATGTTGAGAAACTTTTGGGTAAAGATAAAACGGTGAATGACAGAAGATCAATTTTGGTGGATCAAGCAACCTATTCTCATCACTCTGCTTTCATGGCAAATGTTGGCGGTTCGTCAAATCAGGTATGTATTTATGAACTAAAATTTGATAGATGCGATAATTATGTTGAGTTAAGTGCTAAACTGTCTAATTTGCAATGCAAATATGATGTGACATTTATCCACAATCAAAATTGATCATGGATGTTTCTAAATGCATAAAGGCCAATATGTTTAAATAAAAATCATGAAAAGGAATTTAAAAGGGTAATTGACACATTAAGAGAAGATATTTCTGATCTAAAGAAAGCTGTTTCAAGGAAACAAACTGTAATTAACAATGACATAAACATGCTCGAGGAAACAAAAAGGCTTGTGCTAAGTGTGAAAATGAGGTGATCCAGCTAAAATTAGATAGTTATTCAAACTCTCGATATGTGTTGGATCACACCATAGACATACAGAAAAAGAAAGAGGATGTCACGTGCATTGGATATAAGAAGTGTCCTCTGCCTGTTAGACGCAATTATACCGTGGTGCTTGATAAGGAAGACAAACCTCACTTTGAACCTTTAGTTCCATTAGACCTTGAGGAATTCATAGCTGGGCTCGGATACAAAAAGGAAGTATCCTCATATCCGGATCAATCAGTTAATGTGGAAGTTTCAGCAGCTGAACAAAATCAAGATCCTCTGGTCATTGTTGAGGATGCTGACTCTTCAGATGATGAATATGAGAATACAACACCGACATAGTCTGATGCAGTGACTAAAGAAGAGGACATACCTCTCGAGAATTATATTTTATGTGATCCTCCCGCAAAACCTGCTAAGACTGTCCGGTAGAGTCAACTTCTGTGCAAAATTCTGATAGTGTGAACTTGCTGTATACTTTAATTGATGACAGAGTATACTCCAACAAATATTTTCCAATTAAGAATGTAAATTAATCATTAATCAGTAAAGTTTTGAGGAATCAACAAGTAAGTTTTTAGGAGAGTCGAGTTCACAAGTTGTGGTAACACAATGTTCTCCGATCCCAAAAGCTGAAATTCAAAAACAATAATGGCAATCAGAAGTTACCAATCGAGAAAAATCAGCAAAATCATACTAAATCAGCAGGTAAACAGAAGAACAAGGCGTCGAATTAAATGGTTCAAAAATCGATGACACAAGGTCAAAAGGAACAAAACCAAAGCAAGGCTCAAAAGATGAACTTTGTGAAGTCGAAGGGAACCGACAAACTTGAAACATTTGAAACAAATCTAACGTGGACTTTGTTAATCATGTTAAAATTTTAAAATGAGATGGTCAACACAATACAGGAACTAGTACCTAAAGATCACAAAGTTCATCATTGAGTCGTCAACATGATTCTTTGGGTTTGTTGAATGAAGATCATGTTTCGAGTGTGGTGAATTTGGACATATCATTAGCAACTGTCCTTATCTGCATAAGTTAAAGGCTAATGCTGATGTTCCCCATAGCAAAATTACCAAAAGCGATCTGTTTCATCAAAACAAGATCCACGTCTTGTGAAAGAATATGAAATGAAACAGAAACGTAAAGAAAACAAGGTAATTGAAAAGGCACTCAAGACCGAAGTGGTTCAAAATCAATTGTCTCAGTAAACCAGAATGATATAGTGTCAAAATTAAAAACTGGTAAACCTCAACATATTTGGAAACCGAAAATGGTCACAAATTCAGGGGGAGCATCACCTTTTCCGAACCATCACGAAGTTTAAATAACTTTTGTCGATGAAAATGGAAGACCCATGTCCACGAAAGCTTGGGTCCCCATCTCCAACTAATTGTTTGAGTACATATGCAAGGTGTTCTAGGAGGAACTATCAATAGTCTTTGGATTGTTGATAGTGGATCATCTAGGCACATGACAGGCGACATGAGGCTTCTCTACGACGTTAAATCTATAAGAGGAGGTTATGTTGCTTTTGTTGGAGACAAAGGAGGTTATATTACTTGAGAAGGAATGGTGTCCAACGGGATAGTGAGTTATTATAAGATCAATTTCGTGTAACAACTTGATCACAATCTTCTCAGTGTTTCTCAAATTTGTGATAAGAAGTTCTATGTGCATTTTGATAATGCTGGATGTTATGTGCTAAAGCCCGGTTTCAAGATTCCTGAAGACTGGATTCTCTTATCTGCAATAAGGATTAATGATCTATACGTACTGTATATGAGCCAAGCAATCACCACGTCTGCACAAGTTACCTGTTTTATTTCAAAAGCCACTAAAAAGGAGTCAATATCTTGGCACAGACGGATGGGACACATTCATTTAAGAAAAATGAATCATCTAGTTAAAAATGTACTAGTGAATGGTGTACCTGTCAAGAATTTACATCTGTAGGATGTCTGTGTTTCGTGCCAAAAAGGAAAACAAAGCAAGAAATCGCACCCTAAGACAAAAACAATACCGTGGCTGTACCGCTCGAATGCTTGCATATGGATTTTTTGGTCATGTCAAGCACAAAAGTATCAGCAACGATTTGTATTTCATCGTAGTGACAGATGATTATTCTCGTTTTTCTTTGGTGGTGTTTATGGCAAACGAGAGTGAGACGTTTGAATTTATCAAAAACTTAATCACCACGATTGAGAATTTGTATAATTTGAAGGTGAGGAGAATACACAGCGACAATGGTACTGAGTTTAAAAATCATGCTATGGAGGATTTCTGTAGATCTAAAGGTATACTTCATGAGTACAGTGCCAGATACACTCCACAGCAAAATGGTGTTCTTGAACATAAGAATCGCATATTGATCAAAACTGCAAGGACTATGTTAGTAGAGTCACAGCAACCTATTTCTTTTTGGAGTGAAGCTGTGGCCTCTGCCTGCTACACCATGAACCGTGTCCTTACAGTCAAAAGACATAACAAGACCTGCTATGAGCTCCTACACAAACAGAAACCAGAATTGCAATTTCTTGAACCATTTGGAGCTCCTTGTACAATGAACGATCCAGATGGTAAGTTCGGGGCAAAAGCAATTGAGGGATACTTTATAGGGTATGCCACTCCGAATTTGAGGGTATGGAATGTTGATACTAAAAGGGTTGAGGAATGGTCTGAGTTAGAGTACAAAGACATACAGTGCCTGTCAGGTGTCCTGGTCAGCCTTAGATGTTTGAGTATGATGACTTTTTCAATTCGTTCAATGTGAAGGAAGAAAAGTGGATGCTGCTGCACAAATGTTTTTCGAGAGTGACAATGCAACAGGGTCATCGTTGGTTCGACCTATTATTGTTACCAATCAAGCATCATCTTCGGTTAACAATAATGCTCTCGATAATGAGGACTTTCAGGATGCTGCTGAACTTAACGACTCTTCAGAGGATGAATGAATTTCACGATGCAAATCAAGAAGTTCCTGCAACAGTTGTGCATGGTACTTCTGAGGCTACACCTCCAGTGGACACACCTGCAGCAGCTGAAGCCACTACATCATCCTTTTCTCCTGCTCAGAATCTTGAATTGGTTGTTGATCTTAACTTCGACAATCTGGGTACAAACATTCTAGTTCCTGCTAATCCGAAACGAGAATCCATAATAGCCATCCTCAGCAAAACATCATTGGCAATGTGCAAAGTGGCATGCAGATGAGAAATCAGTCAAGGAACAACAACAATGCTGGTTTGTATGCAAAAATAGAGAACTGGGCTTGCAAAATGATTGGTCCTTCGTGTGCTATGTATCATAAGAGGAACTGAAATCTTGGAAAGAAGCTTTAAAGGATAATTATTGGGTGTAAGCTATGCAGGAGGAACTTCAACAATTCCAGAAGCTAGGTGTTTAGAAACTGGTTGATAGACCTGAGAACCATAAGAAGATTGGTACTCGTTGGGTACTCAAGTGCAAGAAGGATGGCCATGGAGTTGTTGTGAGAAACAAGGCAAGACATTTTGTCAAGGTTTCCATCAAGTGGAAGGGATAGTTTACAATGAAGTATATGCACCAGTTGTGCGTCTAGAAGCCATTCGTATTTGTCTAGCCTATGCTTCCTACAAGGGGTTTAAGGTCTATCAAATGGACGTGAAAAGTGCATTCCTTCATGGTGTGGTTAAAGAAGAAGTGTACATCGAACAACCCCTAGGTTTTGAAGATCCTATTCATCTAGATCAGGTTTGGTTACTCAAAAAAGATCTGTACGGGCTACATCAAGCTCCGAGGGCATGGTATGCAACGTTATCCAACTACTTACTTGAGAATGGTTTTCGCCAAGGTTTGATTGATTGCACTTTTTTCATCAAGGAGAAAGATGGAGATCTTCTGTTGGTACAGGTATTTGTGGATGATATTATTTTTGGTTCAACTAATAATGTCTTGTTAAGGCATTTCGAGCGTGTTATGCAAGAGAAATTCGAGATGAGCGCGATGGGAGAAATGACTTTCTTTTTGGGCTTACAAGTTCAGCAATCAGAGTCTGGGATCTTCATCCATCAGACCAAATATGTCGGTGACATCTTGAGCCAGTTCCAGAAGTACGAAGTGACGCCCGTTGGCATCCCACTTCCGCATAATCATGGGATTAATCCGGGCTTGAAGGGAGAAAGCGTTGACTTTTCACTTTACAACGCAATGATCGGATCCCTTATGTGTCTCACTGCCTCGAGGCCTGACATAATGTATCCCACGTGCCTGCTCGCCCGGTATCAAGCAAGCCCGAAGAACTCAAATCTGATTGCTGTAAAAAGGATTTTCTGTTATTTGAAGGGTAGCCGGACACCGGTCTCTGGTACCCTAAGAATGATAGCTTCGACTTGATCACTTTCAGTGTTCTGATTTCGGCGGCTGCAAAATCGACGAAAAATCCACAACTACTGGATGTCAGTTTTTAGGAAATCGCCTGGTTACATGGCAGTGCAAGAAGCATACTTGTGTGGCTACGCCAACTTGTGAAGCCGAGTACATTGCAGCTTCTAGTTTTGCTCCCAATTTCTGTGGATCCAACAACAATTGTGCGACTACGGTTTTGAATTGCTATCTACTCCTATTTACGTTAATAATTCTGCTACCTTACAAATTACTAGAAATCCTGTGCAGCACTCCACGACCAAGCACATCGATATCAAATATCACTTCATACGTGATTGTTTTGATAAAAGACTTATCGATGTTATTCATGTCCCCACCGATGACCAACGCGTCGACCTTTTTACCAAAGCTTTTGATAGGTCACGTTTTTAGTTTTTGCTTTTGGTAAACGGAATTGACGTGTGCGTATATATACATATTTTTACAATGAATTTTACACACGAACTCGGTTTTAATATTTATAAAAATGATTTATACATTAACATTAAAACACACACAAAAGGACAAGTGTACCCTGTCGTATATGTAGTAAAGTATGGGTAAGAACCAGATGTCGATCCATGGACGCGGGTAGTCGCCTATGTACTAAACCGTTGTCATTTGTCTACCGGTAAAAAGGATATGTGAAATAGTTTTTTTTCTAAAATTATAAAAATATATTTTAAGACATAAAAGACTTTTAAATACAAAAATACAATTTCTTTTTCTTTTGTCTTGTTTTATAAACAATATAAGCATGTTATCAAAAATGTCACAAAGGCACTTGATCAATTTTCCAATTATAAAGACAACTAGTATCCCTTTCAGGAATCCTAATATGATAATTCTTCGGAAAATTAACGCGATAAACACACTTTAACCACCTAAAATTATTCTTTAGCGAGCTATCGATATATTTTCATGTGAATCTTCAAAGATAACTTAGTCATCCGTTGAGAGTTTTCTAACCTCATTTTATCAAGGAAAGCAATACCGATAAACACAATACAACCACCGAGACAAGCATAACGTAGATCATATCACAAACTCATTCATTTTGCAAGTCTTAAATATAAATCTACCAAGTTGGTCATTTTGGCCACAAATATTCAACAAAGATTATGACATATATTAAGAACCCGCAATAACACTATCTAACCCGTTAGAGCCCTTCCGTGTAAGAAAGCATTCTTGATCAAAATCAGATTATCTTTTATTAAACCAATACCCATTTCTAGTTTCATGGTGTAAACATATTAATCAAGTTAACAGCTTACTAATAACTGATTAATTATGGGGTTATTCAACTTATCCTAACTAACCATTTACTAATCATCCAAGATAAACAATCATAATCAAGAATCAAACATCAATGAAACAATATTGCCATATGATCATCAAGATTCAAACATGAACAGTTGACTGAGCTTCATTTTAACTTGATAACAAACTAAATATTGATCATAAAACAAGTGTTTTTCATAGTATTCATAACAGTATTACATAAACATCATCTCAATGCTTGCAAATGTGATCAGAATTTACATTAAGAACAAGAAATCAAACCATAAACAAGCAAGGATTTGATGGATTGGATGAATGATAAGCTTCTTGCAACCTTGAGGCTTGAAACCGTCCTGATCAGAGAGCTCCCGCACATCAGGACGGTTTCAAGCCTCAAGGTTGCAAGAAGCTTATCATTCATCCAATCCATCTCTGAGGTGCCGTGCCAATAGGTTGCACGGTCGTGCGGCATCTGTAACTTCAGCAGAATCTGCAGAATTTGTCCGGAATGCTCGTTAATCCCACTTTTTCTCCAACTTTGTCTGCGGTACGTCGTTTAGGACCTGAAAATATAAAATGCACCGATTAAGTACCTATACGAAGATATTTTAGCTGAAAATGCACAAAACGGGGGCAAAATAGGGAACTAAATTATATATATTTTAACGTATATCAGGAATTAAGGTCAAACAAGAGTAACCCGGCATCGGAAAATCATTTTTGTAAATATTTTACTTAAAAAATTAGTTTATTAGATCAGTTTATGTTTTTACTTTCCTTTATGTTTTGTATTTTAGGGGGAGAATTGTTAGGAAAAATACAAAAACATTTGAAAGTTTTTAAAAATACAAAAACATCAAAAAATTTACAAAACCAAAAAGATTAATAAAATCAAAAATGAGTTTCTTGGAGTGAAAAAGAGAAATTGATGATACTTCATAAGTAGGCCTATCGAGACATTCTTTAAACTTAAAATGAAAAACGATAAGTAGCTCTATTAGTAATGTATCGGTAGGCTCACAATCTTTTTAAAGTGTGCAGGCGATATAAACATAAACAACTGAAGACCGTGTGGGAACCGCTCATTGGCATATGGTATTGGTACTGAAATTTCGTTTTATAGATTGCCGAGGTTCTGAGATACGTGGTCTTTATGGTCTTTATCATCTGTCTATTATGGTTGTTTCTTTTACCAAAAACAACGGGGACACAAGTCTAGAACTTCCATGATACCATACATACGTGTACATACTATAGATACATGTATATAATATATGCTACATACGACCTTTCAATAAGTGAAAAAAATATCACATTAACCCTCGAATAAGTGATTTTAAATCACATCCATCGTCCAAGAGTCAAGTTCGTCTCTTTGTCGGTATGTTGGTACTAACCTGTTCACGGACTTGCTTCATGCCCTTCATCTATTTGAAAATCAAGTTCCTCATTAACAAGTGATTCTATCACATATGGCTTGTTTTCATCCACAAAATAAGTGAGTATCTCACATCTTATACCGTCAAAACAGATGATAAATGGTATACTCACCAGTAAGATGAACTTCCGTGCAAACCTTGATACGGGAATGTGTCGTGTGTGGATGAATACAGGTTGGTAAGTATAAATCATACGTAAACGTATCCCCAAGTTATACATCTGATTGTTGAGCTTAAGTGGACAAATATATCGATAATCATTATAAGATGCTTATTTAAATGCTATCTAATTGAACAAGGGTGTTTTGGCATGACCGTACACTGATATGATTCCCTTATCCTCGAAACTCGCAAAAAGAATGTCTGTGAATATTTATTTATTGCTTTCCGTCTTTACATTTGAAATATTAAAAAATTCCAAAAAGATTCTAGGTGTGTTTTAATATAAAATTTATAAAAACTAAAAAGATTTTGGTTCTATCTTATTTTTGATTGACCGATGTTGGAACTCGAATCTATCCCACATAAAATCTGATTGAAAGCCGGAAAACAATCGCATCTTCATAATGGTCGAAGTAGGCAAGTTTTGAAAGTTAAAGAACTAAAACTGAACAATTTTGAAACTTTCAAAATGTTGTCGGTTGGTAGTTGAATGAGAATTGGTCTCATGTGTGTCGTCTGTTAAATATTGTTTAAAATCAACTCTTAATGAGATTTTCATCTAAAAAATCTCTAAGATTGATTAAATCCATAAAGGTTGTTCTTATTACGTGTTTAGCTCTGTTGTCTGTGTAGATGTGGCATTCGCACCAGCTAAAGGCAAAGAGAACGTGCAAGATGACAAGCTGTGGAGTGTCGACATGACATGGATGCAATCAGCGGATCAAGATGATCAAGTTGCAATTGACCATTCATCAACACCACGAGGATCTAAACCCTTGAAGATATACATTCACAAGCAGCATTCAAGGAGGAGTTTGTTGATGCACATCCTGATTGTGACACGTGAAGACATTTGAAGATCCTATAGCGTGAAGAACGAACCCTCACCAGCAACATCCAAGGGGGAGTATATTGATGCATTTTTGTGTGGATGTAACACGGTTGAGTTCGGTTTGGTTTAATACTGACGTCGCGACATTCCTCCGTCGTGCAACCCGGAGAATGACACACCAATGACGAAAACACGAGAACGAGATAGCTGGTTAATGATGCCATCACGACATCATCATGACATCACCATCACCATGATGATGTCATCATGGGAATTCAATCGTTATATGTATTTCCATATGTATGGATTGAAAAAGGGATTTATGTTCATATTACATTATATATATATATGTACATATATATTCATATGTATTTCCATATGCATGGATTGAAAAGGGATTTATGTTCATATTATAATATATATATATTATATATATATATATTATATATATATATATATATATTATATATATATATATATATATATCGAAATAGACAACTAAAAGTCTATTTCGATACTAACGTAAGCTATTTCGAAATGGACATATAATTCCATATGTATTTCGATGGCTTCTCTCCTATTTCATTGTATTTCGTGAGTGTAGGTTCTGTTTTGATGTGGGTCTGCTGGTTAGAGTATAAATACCAGCATATACCTCTATGTTTGGTAGAGAGCATACTCAGAGAGTAGGAGAGCATTTTATTGAACTTTGTACTATTACTCTACTGAAATCAATACAAGTGAATGTTTGAAATGATATCCTTATTATGTTAATTGTGTTCTTTCTTTGATTTGCATACAAACTTGAATTCCATACTTGTTTGTGTGTTCACCAACAAAGAATAGGTGTTCTAATATCCTCCATTAGGGACCTAAACTAATTTTCGTTTTGCAAAATGAGAGTTATTTATAACACAAAGCCATATAACAACTAAAAATGAAAAACAAAAGAAACTATTAGGCTTGTTGTCAAAGTGTATTTTCCTCCGTTGGTGACTTGGTGGCTTTAATGGTTTCCGCAAAGAGTATTATATAATATAATAATTGTTGAAGCTTGTTACGCACTAGTACTCGAGCCCATGTTTCGTGGAGGTGTGGTATGAGATCCAAGCGATGATGTATTTATTATATAATATATAGATGAGTTATTATAGATTATGTAGACTTTAATCTAAAGTACGATAAAACTAAGCAATTAACATGATTAAATAAGCATGTATAGTCTTAATTGTTAGCTTTAGCTATAACAACGTAAGTAAAAATAATTAAATTTGTTGCCTATAATATTAAAAGTTTAATTAGACCATGTATGCTTTAATCTAAATGATAGTAAAATAAGCAAGCAACACATTTTTTGGGGGATTCTATTCACACCGGGGAATCTGTTCCCACACTTTGACAATTCAATACGAATCGTATAGGCTTATACGATCCGTATTGGATAAAGTTAAGATATGGCAAACTGACAGCTTCAGAGGATGTCTCGCGGCTGGCTTCTACAGATCGTATAGGCCTATACGATCCGTATTGAGGCCCTGATTTTTTGAGGTTCGTATTTTGGTGTGTTGTGTTTTGTTTTTGGAATTTTGGGTTGGTTATTAGTGTTTATTGTTGGTTATTTTTGTGTTAATGAGTTTTAAATCTTTATTATTTTTTATTGTTACGTATCGTATTATAGCGTATCGTGGCGTATCGTATCACATTTTCTAACTTTTTAATACTTTATAGTGATGTGTCGTATGATAACATATCATCCTTGTATCCTATCGTGTTGGTACGTATCGTATTATAGTGTATCGTATCACAGTTTTTACTTTTTAATATTTTATCGTGACGTGCCGTATGATATCGTATCATCATTGTACCGTAACTTTTTATATTTTTTATGTTGACGTATTCATGACGTTTGATATTATGACATCATAAATTATACGTAACCAAGCAATACAATCTAAACAGTCAAAATAAACAATCACGAATATAAAAAAATAAAACTGCAAATTTAACTACATAATAAGTTTGTATATATACATGACATCGTCCAAAATACATAACCAATCAAGATATAAAAAAAGTACAACAATCCTAAACCGCTGGATTCGCATCCTGACCCTCCTGAGTCGCGCTAGAGGGCCACGCCCCCTGAGCCGTGCCTAACGACCCAGCATCCTCTCCAAGGCGAGGCAACAACATGGGTATCGACAATGGGGTATGACCACGCTCAATAGCCGCCTTTATATCGCCCTGGATCGCCTACATGAGAAGGGCCTCAGTACGGGAATGATGGGCGTTATCCGTGCCTACAGCCGGCCTCCATCTACTATAACGCAAGCGCCACAGCCAGTGGCAGCTGGTCGTACAAAATGTGTTGCAGGTATTGAGGCACCCCCTACGGCTGCGGTGGCGGTGGTGGAGGTGGTGGGTGAGCCAGGTCACCAGCGACATCGTCGTCATCGTCATCGTCGTCGGCATCACCACTTACCGGCTCTGGGCAGCTCCTCTCGTAACTCGTCTGGGAGGTCAGCGGGGACAAACTGTTGGCCGTCCTCCGCTATAAACCGAAGCCCGAGCCCAGGGAAGTTACACATGATGTGCATGCTAATCAGCGTATGTCGTGTCAACCTTGTCAGCTCAGCCGTGCCACCCGGTGAACAGAGGGTCCTACTAGGAACAAGGCCCAACAACATGGTAATGCGTGTGATGTACCCCCTCCCTCGTACATGTCCTGTCGGTGGTACGCCGCCGCGAACCACTAAGCTAGGCAGTGATGGAGGGCGCACGTCTCCCCCCATATAAGACACTACATGTAAAACAGATCCCCCAGATTGCACCACTCATGACTCTGCTCGCGTGGTGCAATAGATGTGGCAATAAGCTTGTGTAGGTAACTGAAAAGGGGGTCTATGATATATGAGACCCTCGACTTCGAGTGGCCAAACGACCCCTGCCGATCACTTGCAAGAACCTGACAAGTGTCGAACGGGGTAACACATGGACGCCCTTTGTGTAGAGGGGGTGTCTGTCTCCTCCAAAGTATAAATACCGCTATGCACGGCAAACTCTCTCAGCGACATGTCATGCCACTAACTCCCTAAACGAAAACTAACCTCGACCCACGGGTCCTCGGGCTCCACATTCTCCTCTGGCTGGTGTGTAGGCCTAGGAGCAACTCAAAGGATGCCAAGAACTCGTACACCATCACCCGATAGGAGGGAAGTATGCCAGCAGGAACAACCTATCACATAGTGTGGTTAGTATCCATTTCATATACATAACAAATAAACAAAGTAAAAAACTAGTATACTTGTCCCGCGCAGTATCATTTCCAATGTAATCTCGGGCTCTTGCCGCTCGTCCACCTCTTCTAGGGTCGTCCAGTCAACGGCAACATGGCCGCCGATCTCCATCCGACGAAACTTTTCATGTCTATAAAAAAGCCTCGGACCATCCTCGAACGCTAGATTAGGATTATCTAGCAACCAGTCAACATTTGGGCCACCGCACCCACACCCCCGTCCACGCCCACGTCTACGTCCCCTACCACCAGCCCCCACCCCCACACATCCTCCACCACCCGTCCCCGCCCGACATCGCCATATCTACCATGTCCTCCACCTACACGTCCGCCACCTCCACCTCCACCACCCGGCCCCGCCCTCGCCCGACAACGTCACCATATCAATCTGAAAAATATAACAATTTTTAATATTAAATATAACCTTTTTATTATATTTGTAAAAATATAATAACTTTTAATATTAAATATACTCTTTTTGTTATATTTTTTAAAAAATATAACAATTTTAATATTAAATATAACCTTTTTATTTTATTTTTTAAAAACATAACAATTTTTAATATTAAATATAACCTTTTTATTATATTTTTAGAAATTAAAAAATATTAAATATAACCTTTTTATTATAACTCAAAAAATATAAGAGTTTTTAAT
Source organism: Scalesia atractyloides (assembly GCA_947069175.1). Taxonomy (NCBI): domain Eukaryota; kingdom Viridiplantae; phylum Streptophyta; class Magnoliopsida; order Asterales; family Asteraceae; genus Scalesia; species Scalesia atractyloides. The sequence continues at coordinate 50,894,826 of CAMTDV010000116.1, forward strand.
ATTATATATAACCTTTTTTATATTTAAAAAAAATATTACAATTATTAATATGTTTTTTAAATGTGACAATACTTTTTTTATTTTTAATATTAAATATAACCTTTTTATTATTTTTTAAGAAAATATAACAATAATTTTTAATTTTTAAATATTAAATATAATATTTTTAATCATTTTTTAAAAAGCATAACATTTTTAAAAGTATAATATTTTTTACAAAAATAATATTTTAATACATATTTTTGTATTTTAAAAACAGAAAAAAAATAATAATAATCATTTTTGGGCCTATACGCATCGTATGGGCCCATACGTATCGTATTATCCCATAATTTTCAAATAAAAACTTTAGTTTTTTAAGTAATATGATGCGTATAGGCATACACGCATCGTATTACCTCATCGTTCAACGAAAGAAGCCCAAAATATACGGTCTTTAAACCCAATATACACAAAATTATGCGGTCAAAATCTAAAAATGAATACGTATAAATGACAGGGTTCGGAGATACATACCTTACTTGTCTTTAAACTCGAATCCGCACCGTATCTTGACCGTATGTGTATCACCATATATATGTGTGTATTTGGTTCGTACAAGAATCGTATAGGATAATAACCTCCTGTTAATCAAGGGGTTATATCGTTTTGCAATCTAATACGCATCGTTAGGTCTATACGATGCGTTTTACCTTCTTGTTTTTTTTTTAAATTCAGGGGGTAATACGCATCGTAAAGCTTTATACTATGCGTATTACCCCCTGACTTTTCAAATAACCCCTGGTTTTTTGAGAAATCAGGGGGTAATACGTATCGTGTAGGCCTATACGATGCGTATACGCCTGAAATATGACACAACTTAGGCCTATACGATCGTGTTGGCCATAATACCAAAATTGATATTTATCGTGTTTTCCTCGGTCTGACGCGTATACGTGTCGTATTTTGACGAATATTGGTGCATTGTGTCATTTTATGAAGTATGCATTCAATACGCGTCGTTTCGGTGACATTCGGTTGCGTGTGATTATCGTAGTCTATGATTACATACAATTTTGTTTGGAATGCACTTGTATTGTAAAGTGTCGTGTTATATGTATACGCGTCTTAGAATATCAGTACTTGCGTATTTTGACGTATATTGAGGTATTTTTTGACATATTTTAACGTATTTTAGCGTATTTTTGCGTGTGTTGACGTATTTTAGCGTATGTTGATGTATTTTAGCGTATTTTTGACGTATTTTAATATATTTTAGCGTATGTTGACAAGTTTTGACGTATTTTAGCGTATTTTGACGTATTTTAGCGTGTTTTGATGTATTTTAGTGTATTTTGACGTATTTTAGCGTCTTTTGACGTATGTTGACATATTTTAAGGCATTTTAGCGTATTTGACATATTTTAGCGTATTTTGACGTATTTTAGCGTATTTTGACATATTTTGGCGTATTTTAGCAAAATCAATACAAATGGAATACATTATACAAATAAATTATTTATTAAAATTACACATTAATCAAGATAATGCACTCTCTTCTCAATATTAGGCTTCGTTATCATTTCATACCACGCTAGGCGTTCCATGTAGTCTTGCGTCCAAAGTGCTGCTTCTTCGCCTCGGTGTCTTACCTAGTGATAGTTCGGTGGCGGAATTGGATAGTCCACGTCAATTTGGACATGGATGAAATGACCATTGTTAACATATACCAGTGTAACCACCTAATAGGGGACACATGCACGCTTAGGATGATAGAAGGGGAATAAAGTCGAACAACCTCTCATGTCTAATATGTGAACAATCACATCAAACCTATGAGCAAGAAGGACTCCTGCCTGAGGCATCTCCATCCAATGCTCTATGGGTGCTCTTCCAACTACGGTAAAATTTATTCTCTTTAGTTGCGCGTCGTAGTCTCCCGCTAAATCACTGTCTAAAATGTACTTCCACATATCTTTGTTCACACCCATCAACTCTTCAACTAGTTGGCTCCGAATAAACCCAAAGTAGTCTTGTTCCAACCCTAAACCCACAGCCATAGCGCGAAACCCACAGTTTCCATCCTGCTTGACATCTTTTATTCTTGAAATGTGGGGGTCGAACACTTTTAGAATTTGTTTTTTAATTTGAGAACATATTCAAGCGTTTCATCATCAGTGATTAACGAAAACCCATGGTCCTCGCAAGGCTCTTTTTTCCATGAAGTCGTTGAACGACTGCGTCGCATTACGACCTTTGAGACATTGCAGATGTAATGGTATTAGAGAATCTTGCGACTGTACAAAGAACTTTGTCGTTAAGTTACACCTACTTTGTTCGGAAGGCCCAACTGAGCTATGTCTAACAGGTTGTTCTCTTCTTTGTTGTTGGATCTTGGACGTTGGCCGCCTGCGAGTGTTTTCTTGTACGAAAACGGTTTTTTTTGTCACTCATAAATGGGTTTATCACCGGCTTGATCTTCGATATGATGCTTTTGTTCACTTGCGGGGGTTGGGTACAAATTTTCTATTTCACATCTTCGAATTCTTTTTCTACATCAACCTCTTCATCATCAACAGTTGATGGATTCAGGTCAAGTTTTCTCCAGAAAATGTCTATATCATTGAGCTAAATAATGCGTTCTGCAAAACAAAAAAAGCATTACACAAGCATATTAAATTTATACAATAAAACATTTTTTAGTCTATAAGTACCTCTACTTTGCAATTTCCACAGGCTACGGGCATATAACAACCCGTAACCTGTGTGCAGCTGGCAGCCACATGTTGATCCAAATGACCGCAACGTGCATAGGCTCCGTGTTAGCTCGTTTTCTAGTAGGTTAAGAGCATGGATGGAAACTTTACAAAGTAGGTTGCAAAACAAAGGAATCTCAAGGTGGTGGTTAATTCGCTTGGTGTGACTATCTTCCAAACATTTCTTTATTTGCGTATATTGTTTTAGTACCAAAGTGGCCACCTTTTTCACCAGGGTTTCCAAACTGCATTTTAGTGTATTGAGTTGTTTCTTTAATGCAGCATGTGCACCTTAGCTCTATTTGTCATAGTTTGGTAAAATGTTAGCGTTTAATTGGTCCATGCAGATACAAATTTATAGCGGGATGTGTTTAACCCGTTCTCCCATAGGTAATAAAAAATATCTGAAAAATATAAACATATTCAAATTATATATCTATTTAAATGAATGTATTAACTTAAGAGAAAACGTACGTTTACGTTGTTGATTGAGAAGGTTTCTATGAAGGTTGGTGAGGTTATAATCGTATAACTCCTCGTTAGCAGAACTACACATTGTTTTCCACTGACGAAAAAAGTTCTCACAATCTGGTTGAGTAAATAAATTCTTGCAGTGCTTTACGATATTCTGTAAGATGTGGAACCTGTACAGATATCTGTGTGCGGCAACGAATATTTTTTACACGCGTTTATCAGTGCTTGGTCTCTGTCTGTAAGAATTACACGTGGCTCCATACACTCGTGCAACATGGACCTGAAGGATCCAGACGTACGCTACCTCCAGCACGTTTGAAAGAAATACATACACAACACAAAAGATTTGGTTTGTCGACGTCATACCCACAACTTTCAAAAAGGAAGATTGTACATGTTAGTTTTCTAGGTCGCGTCGACCATAAGCACATACGGGAATGCTCGCCACATTTCAAAGGACTTGTCGTGACAGAAAAATATATTCTGAACGACATTGGTGGAAGTCGTTGTATGTAATAGGCCATCTTTTTTTCCTATAGAATGTGTATGAAAGAAATACATACACAACACAAAGATTTGTTGTCGACTCATACCCACAACTTTCAAAAGGAAGATTGTACATGTTAGTTTCTAGTCGCGTCGACATAAGCACATACGGGAATGCTCGCCACTTTTCAAAGGACTGTCGTGACAAAAAAATATTTCTGAACGACATTGGTGAAGTTCCGCTTGTATGTATAGCCATCTTTTTTCTATAGATTTGTCCCAGTCTCTGCATGGAGTCGTTTTCTTATCAAACTTTGAGGCCCTAATCTTTTGGCAAGCGTTGTATATGTCCTTCGGAACACATTTGTTTTCAGGGTTCTGTTCGGTTAAGGCTTTCCAGATTGTATGGGGCTGTATGTCTTGATCTGTCAGCTCTTGCACCAGTCCAAACTCATTAGGAGTAAGTCTTCAGGCATACGCGTAACCCTCCAGATGTTCAGCAGGGCCGTGGTTACGCTTCTTTTAAAATGTCTGTAGATAATCTATCTGCCAAGCTCGACGACTTTGGTCGAGACTACCTATCACCATAAAAGGGCATGCGCTTTTTTTTGTTGCCAGTTTTCCTAACCTTGGCCTTACTCTCATGCTCGCCACTACGACAACATTGGAGCCATATCCAATGATTCTTGGGCCGTCTATAACAATAACGTATCCGTTGGCTAAACCTCTTCTTTTTACTCAACCTTCCAAATCAATGCGGGATATAAAATCCTAAGTGAAAAATAGATATAACATTTATAAAAAAAATTTAACAAAACAAATATAACATTTATAATACATTTTAAAAAAATATATAACATTTATAATAATTTTTTGAGTTAAATGCCAAAATGGTCCTAAAGGTTTGGTCACTTTTACCACTTTAGTCCAAAACTGAAACATTTTAATCTGGGTCCCTGTGGTTTCAATTTTGTTGTCATTTTCATCCAAAATCCAAACTGGGACTGATTTTTTAGTTAACTCCATGCCTTTTTATGTTTTCCTCCCTTTTAATGAAGGACAAACTGCTCTTTTAATGTATTATTATAACATATTAAAAAATGAAAACGACAAAAAGGCATGTGGTTAACTGAAAAATCAGACCCAGTTTGGATTTTGGATGAAAATGGAAACAAAATTGAAACCACCCAGATTCAAAAGATTTCAGTTTTGGACTAAAGTGGTAAAAGTGACCAAACCTAAGAGACCATTTTTGTATTAATTCTAATTTTTTAACAGATACAAAATTAATATTTATAATACATTTTGAAAAATATATAACGTTTATATAAATATTTTTAACAAAATCTATATCATTCGTACCTGATCAGTTTTGTACGAAACTTCAGGGTAAGCGGGTTGCTCGTCACCCAATGACCCTTGCGCATAAGAAGGCCCACCAACGTCTTGTTAACGCCCGAGGCACCACTAACGAAAAAGTTATTGCCATAGTCTTTTGTCCGTACGAGGCACCATTACTGGCTTCATAATCCGGACATCCATAACCATGATCATCGCTAGGCACAATAACCTGAAAAAAACCAACACTTAAATGATAACGGCACATCTAAAAGCCTTCTTAATAATAGGTAAATATTTTTTTACCTCGTTCAGATCTGGCAACAACGGTTGGCGGGGCACAACAAACTAAAAAAAACCAACGGGTAAAAAGTAATGGTAAATATAACGCCGAATATAAAAAAAAGTAAATAAATACTTACCTCATTGAGGTCTGGAAACAACGATTGATTATCATGGGGACGAAAGCCGGACATGACCTCCTCCGCGTGATCATCATTTCCTCTCCCATCGTAAGAATCAGGAACAACAGGCCCCTCTTAATACAAACGGTGTGCTAAGTATTTCATAAACAAAACAAGTTAAAAAAATGATATACCACACTGCTTCCCGAAATAAACGTGCTCGTGTTTGTGTCGATTAAGGTTGAACCAAGACATGGTGGAATCTCGAATATAAAGAAAATACGAAGAGAAAGGAATGATTTTTGTGAATCATCTTCGTCTTCCTCGTGACCAAGCAGAAAGCAAATTTACAGGCCAATACAAGTCGTATAGGCCTATACGACCTGTATAGGGCTGACATAATGTTTCTGTCAATCACTTTATGTCACTGTTGAGTGACACAAAGTAACCCCGTACCCAATACGGATCGTATAGGCCTATACGATCCGTATATAGTTTGCATTTGAACCCTATCTGTCAGAGTTGGCAGACAACCTTTTACTAATACGCATCGTATAGGCCTATACGATGCGTATTAGAAAGGCATGCGAAGACAGTGTTAGCCTTTGACTGACATTGGAAATTGAATTTACCCTAATGTGGGTCGTATAGGCCTATACGACTCGTATTTGTGGTGTCGATTTAAGTTTGCAAAATATGCCAATAATACGACTCTTTTTTAACGATAAATTTGGATCACTAATGGACTACTAGAGTATCATCGTACTACTAGCGGAACCACCCGATCATATCCATCCCCACTAGCCAATAATAGCCAATAATATTTATACACCAATTCAGGAATAACCCCAATAAACTGGGAAAAACCCTATGTGGGAATCGAACCCAAAACATCATGGTCCTTTAGTCTTATACCATCTCTAAAATGACACTAGGCTATAATGTCATGGATCAACACAATTAAATAACATATCTAGAGTTAAAGTTATAAGTTAAACAAATAATAAGTAAAATAATAAAAAAGATCTAAACTTTAAAAAAAAAGATAAAAGAACAAATATTTGTTAAAAAAGAAATAATTAACTTTATTAACTTCATGGGCTGTTTGATAACTTTATTAAAGTTGGTGTTCGAAACATAAATCGATTGTAAAAAAGAATTATTATTGAACTTTCTTAGCATAAGTATATTAACTTTTAGGGGTATAAACGTAAATCGTTATAAAAAACACAATTCACGTTGCGATGAGAAATGTGCGTAGAAACCAAACAGTAAAGACTAATAAAAACGAAATATAATATAAAAATAGAAGAAAAAAATAATAACGTAGCGTTATGATCCAATACGCTGAAGATTACCATATTGACATGTTTTTATTATAATAATAATAATAGTAATAATAATAGTTTCATTAGTTTTAGATGCTTAACAACTTGATGACTAAAGAATTTAAACATGTAAAAAATAATGCTAATGATATTATTAAAACTAAAGGATCAACAAAAAAGAAAAAAAGTAATTCTATAAATAAAAATTAATCCTAATTTTCTCTCATTTAAAGAGGAGAGTTGGTTGGTGAAAAATTTGTATAATACACTATTCACGTTTCCTTTTGCATACTTTTTATTTATACCTCTGTTTAAACTTTTTTGTGCTCCACCCCTTACATTTGCTAAAGTGAAGTAATGTTAAAGAAACACCAGTTGAACCTAAGAATATTTGGGGACAAATTACTTATAACAAGTGATTTATGCATAAAGAGTTGTTCTTTGCTCGCTCTTCAGAGTGATCTCACTTTGACTGGTCTGCAAAACTAGCAGCCCCGTTAGTCTTGTCACGGTGAAAAGGTGGGTTTTCTCCGTGACCACACTCCGATGTGATAATAAGTATTTGATGATTGTAAGGTAAACAAGTGGGCTCGTAAGTATTTCGTTATGTGATTGTGTATATCTTTACCTTGTGGCTCAAAACTTATTTTATAGCCGAATTGAGGTGGCCTGAGAAGATGGGCTGATGGGCCTTGGGCCCGGTCCAGACGACCAGAGAGATCCGTTCTATCCCTCTACGACGAACATTAATTGCTCCCTGCAGGAGAAATAATGTTATATGTCAAGAGGTACGTTTTGTCGGATGTTGGATAGTGCCACGTGTAAAGGCAACCATTTCTGATGTCAGACCTGCTATCAGCCGAAACTGGAGAATGTGTGACAGTCACTCGCGTATGTATGGTTGGTGCACAGTCTGGCGTCTACATTACTGTTCATGCGATGCTGTCAGACGAAACATGCCGAGCGACCATTGGTCACAGCTCTGTCACTCCGTACCCTTGTATATAGTCAACATCTCTTTGCGCTTATCCCTTCTGCGAGCTGTCAGTGCTTCCTGGCCAGCGCAGGGTTGCAGGGTAAATCCTTTTGTCTACAAGACTATGAGTAGCTCTCATGTTTGTCTTGTCCTTGTAGGGTTTTAGGACTTTGCGGCTAGAGGGTTGTTTGCTTTGAGCAGGGTTAAGTAGCCTGCGCGTGTAAGTCTAACTCATCATTGTGCCAAGTACACAAGGTTCATTGTGTGACTTGTTGGTTTTGGTCTAATTCGCCATTGCGCTGAGTGCGTAAGGTTTATTTTCGCTCCTGTTGACATTGGGCTAATTTGCCGTTGCGCTGAGTGCGCAATGTTCATTGTGTGACCTGTTGACATTTGTCTAATTTGCCGTTGCGCTGAATGCGCAAGGTTCATTGTGTGACCTACTTGTTCCAAAGGAGGCGCACCGTTGTACATTGCGTTCAAGGTTATCTTTGTAACATGTTGTTGAGGGTATGGTTCCTTGCGCTGGCGTAGGGTTTTTGGGACCATACCTCTCCAGATGTACTAGATTTTAAATTAAATTTGATTTATTAAAATTGTATTCTTTAGATTTATATTTATGTAATTCTAATTCTGAAAGTTATATTGTTTTCTCTATTTAAATGTAAACAATTTTACTAAAGTGAAGCAAAATAGTACCAATTAAACTTCTGTCGCAAAACGCGAAGGAGCCCTACTAGTTGACCAACAAAAGATAAAAACGAACAACAAAGAGGATCAAAATCAGGTGGAATATATGGAATTTGTCACTTGTTTTTTTCTTTTTTACCACTTGGCTAAAACAACAAATAGCTTTAGAACTAAAAATAATATTATTATACTTAATTTCTTATATATATGTAATTAAAAATAATTGGCCCCTCAATTGTTTGGGCCCTGTATTGTGGTCTTACTGGTTAAGTATGATACCAAATTATTAGGGGTGCAAACGAGTCGAGTTGAGTCGGAGCTCGAGCTCGATTAATTTATGAGAGCTCGAGTTATGAGAGCTTAAGCTCGGCTCTTTGGTATTTTCTTAAGCTTGAGCTTGGTTCGTTTATTATCTATTAATTAATATATTAAATTATGGTTGCAAAAGTCGATAGGCACCCCTTAGTCAGTTAACCGGGGAGTTGAGAGTACTCGACCTAAGCGGAGAGTACTCAGACATGCTAAATTATAAAGAAATTAGTTTTCTGAAATTAAATATATGTCAAATAACATAATTTTACTAATATTTATAAAAAAATACGTGAAAATAATATTCATTCTTTTTTTAATATGATAAGCCTAAAAGTTATGTTTTCTTTTTCTTTAAGTCAAACTCGGCCTGAGTTGATCTACTAGATCCGATTTTGTCCGAGGTTGAACGCGTTTGATCGATTTAGAGCAATTAGTCGGCGTTGAAAGAAGTCGTCTCGACATCCTACCTTGTAGCGAATACTCAGGGAGTATTCGGCCTTGGAGACCTTGTTTTACAACCATATATCAAATTTCTTGTGTTCATCTCGAGTGTTCTTGTTCTTCAAAACCCTTGTTCTTCAAAACTTCTTTTCTTCTTTTGATTTTAATGGCGTCCAGGGTTCAGAAGACTGTTTCTGCTGTGGAGGCTTCGACTTCTCTGCCAGTAAACAAGATGCCCCGGGCCACTTTTGACCGCATTGTTTCTGGCCACCGGTTCGCCCAGAGCTGGGATGCCCGGTTTCCTGTGGTCGGTGATACAGCCGCCGATGCTCCGGCCGGCTATATCACCCTTTTTCCAAGATTTTTTTACTGACGGTAACTTCCGGTTACCTGTCACAAATTTTTTTCTTGAAGTTTTGCACTTTTACGGTTTCCACCTCTCCCAGATGAATCCAATGGGGATGGTGAGGGTGAAACATTTTGAGTTTTGTGCCGGTCGACCGGATCTGGCCCAACCGTCGACCGTTTTCGTATTTTTTTATCAACTCCATTGCTCAATGGGGTTTTATTCTTTTCAACACCGTGAGCAGGCACGAAAAGTTTTGCTCTCTCCTCCAAAGTCCTTCCACGATGGAAGGCAAAAAAATTTACGTGAAATCCTGTGTCATTCCCTCGAGATGCACTTCCGGGGGCCTGAGGAGATTCCGGCATAGACCCTTCCTATACCAGTGGCTAATCCCTTGTATACGGATTTGAAAGAGATCTCGGCAATCCAATTGCCGGAGAGGATACTGGTGGCGGACGGGATGAGCCTAATTTGGAACCCGGCGGCAAGGAGAAGACGGTCTACATGGAGGGGAATAGGAGTAAGTGTTGTTGCACTGTTGTTGTACAGTCTTGATTTCACCTTATGTGGGCTAACCATGTGTTTCTCTTTTGCAGGGGCGACATTGTTCTTGGCCGCCTTTCAGAGGAAATAAGGGCGGATTGAGAAGATCGCCTTGGGCCCAGATGAGTTGACCTAGTATTCGCAGGTCCTGGACAATTTTGCACTTCCCAGGAATGCGAATCTCGTTGCCCCTGCGCCTCCCACTGGTAAGTCTTTGATTTGTCAAGTGTTAACATTTGTTGTAGAGTACTCATACCTTGTTTTACCATGGTGCAGGGACCTTGAAGAACCTGGGTATTGGCCCGGATCATAAGAAGAGACGACACGCGAGACCGGACGCAGCGGTTGAGAAGGAGGTGACTAAACCCGAGGTAGGCCCTCCCAAAGGTAAGTGCATTGTGTCTGACCGTTGGAAAGCGTATGTAGTAGTGTCTGACGCGTGAGATGGTCTTGATCCTGTAGGTGTGAAGAAGCCCGCGCCAAAGCCGGTGGTTATCCCGACCGCCAAACCTGCTGACCCGGTGGACGTTGAGTCCAGCCCGGAGGTGCCTCTCAAGAGGAAGAGGCATCCGAAGGAGGACTTCGCTGCGCAACCCCCAAAAAGGTTGCACGGAAGGTGATAGGGAAGAGGGGGAGTCTAGGAGCCCTCACCGCCTAAATTTCCCTAGGTAACTTTGCAATTTGTAATACTTGCACCATGTTTTTATAAAATATTTAGCTGACTATTTGTCATCCCGCGGGTGGGGGTGAGCCTGTTTTTGTGGAAGCCAGCACACTGGCCGCACCCAAGGATACTCCATTGCCTCCACCTGTGGGTGAAGGCGCGCAAGCGTCTAGCGCACAGGGTGGGGAGTTTGTTGTTGGGGTGATGGAACCTGAGGTGGTGGTGGAAGAACCCCACGTGGTGGTGGAAGAGCCTCACATGGAGGTGGAAGAAAACGTGTAGAGACTAACGTGGATCCCGTGGTAGTGGGAGATCCGCACGTGGTGGTGGCAGAACACGTGCGGGATGTTAATGTGGTGCCCGTGGTTGCGGGTGATCCGCACGTGGTGGTGGAAGAACACGTGCGGGATTTTAATGTGGAACCCGTGGTGGCGGTGGAAGAACCTCGGGTTGTTGATGATGGGTGTGAGTAAACTGATGCTCCACAGAGGGTGCACATGGAGGAGCCGGCACCCGGAGGTGAAACTGGGGGATCTGATGGGAACCCTTCCGCAGAAGGGTCTCCAATCCGCCTGGGTGAAACCCTGGGTGATTATTATTACAGCTCGTATTCTGCGGCTCAAGTTGAAAAGATCCACACCCCTATGTGGAAATTAAAGAAAGGAGATGATTTCTCTCACTGGCCGGCGTGCCGTGAGTGGTTTAAAGGAGCCTTCCCTCAGCGGAGGTGCGTGCACTTGCTGAAAATGAAGAAGAAACCACGTATCGCACGTACCTCTAGGCAGCAGCAAGGTCCGCCTCGTTTACTTACAAGATTGTTCGTGAATGGCCGGGCCTGCTAAAAGAAAAGAAATATCTCGAGGCTGCCCAAGCGGACCTAGGTAAGGATGCAGGCAAAGGAAACTGCCTTCGCCGACTGCCAGCTAGTCAAGGAACGGGCCGCACTGGGGTGGAAGAGTAGGGCCGAAGCCTCTGATGCCACACTTGCGAAGGAGCGAAAGTTGTGGAAAGTGGCATGTGCAAGGGATATTAACGAGAGGAGGTCGTTAAGGGATGAATTGGCCCGGTTACGCACAGAGGTAGAGCGCGAGAGAAAAAAGAAAGAGGTCGTTGTTGTTGCGGCCGCGGAGGCTCGTGTGCAACGCGAGCACAGTGAACAGAAGGAGGTAACCACTTGCTTCTACACTTATTATTTTTGAGGTCAACGAATTATGATGCTGACCTTATTGTGTATGGTTCAGGTTAAGCTTGGGCCGCTCTGTAGAGCGCCAAGAAAGACCTTCAAGCAGCCTTGGTTGAAAAGGCTCAGCTTCAGCGCAAGCTGCAATCAGCTGAAGCCAAGGTGGACGCGGGTGAGAAGAAACTGGAGGATTCTGAAAACTCCCGCGCCATCTTCGAGTCGTTGGTGGAGTCGCTGACCGGCAACATGTTGTGGATGCAAGAACATGGGGTTGTCAATGTAAGTACTCCATTGTTTTTTTAGTCATACTGTGTTGACTCTAACCCTGATTATGAATTTGCAGATCGCGAATTCCATTTTGAATTCCCCGGAATTGGACGGCGCGGTGGCCAAGTTGGTGGTTACTGCGCACCATGACGGGTACGCGTAGGGTTATGCTGAGTGTGCGCAACACGCCACTCATGCAATGGATGTTCAATGGGACAACAGCCGCGCTGCCACTCATTGCGTTGATACTGGAGCTGCCTTCTCCCGGGCACAACAAGAGTACAACCATCTTGACATCCCGACCATGGAACTGGTGAGCTAGGCGCTCACACACAACGACTTCGTGGATCGCTTGAAAGACATATTCCCGGAGGAAGCCGAGGCCGCTGCGGATGAAGACTAGCATAGGATCCTTGTTGTAATATCTTTGTAGGATTCTCTGAATGTACTGCGCATTGCGTAAGTTTGTAAATATTCTTTTCTTGAATGAAATGTTTCTTTCTTGTTACAATATTTGCGTTAAGAAAAGTCAACGTTGTGTAGGTAGTGAATTTTGGTTCAAGAGTCATTGTGTACCGAGGTGTTTTTGCGTAGATCCAAAGTGGTTTCGCATATTTGTAACGAAACATTAAGATACAATGATTCAACCTTTGTCTTACTAATCAATGAGGCGTAAGAGCCATAGACAAAGTAGACAACAGATCGTGAACTTGCTAATTTTCATGTAGCACCGTCTTAGCTGCTGCGCGTTCCATGTCCTAGGAATGTGTGTACCGTCTAAGCGTTTAAGGGTGTAAGCACCCTTTCCTAGACTTCATGGATAATGTAGGGACCTTCCTGTCACACCCCGACCCGCAGCGGAATAAGAGTCGGGGCATAATTGGGTTATCACCAAAGCTCATGATATTTACTAATATGTTTCATATTCATTAAAGTCAAAGTTACATTCCAAATAATCCAAACATGTCCATACAATACAAAGAAAATAACCAAATAAAATAGTTCCAAGCTCTAAATCATTTTATTCTTCTAGTCCAATCCTATGTGTTTCTGACTACAGCTGGTTCATCTGTATCATGTGTAAAAATGGGGGTTTTTGGGTCAACATAAGTTGGCGAGTGAACCTTGTTAGATAAACATTTATTATTAATTTACTTGTTAGTTTATCAATGAAAAATTGTGCATAATCATAAATGAGCAAATGTAAATAATCAAGCAGTAGCAATAGCAATCACAACTATAACATACAATAACATATGATAGCATACATTAACATACCAACATCATACGATAAATAACATGAATGAAACTGTGCGATCAAGGCTCAATCAAACGGAGCCGATTGTATTGCATGTACTGAAAATGATAAATGTCTGTGCGATCAAGGCTCAATCAAACGGAGCCGATCGTATGTTGGCACGCCAGGTTCACGCTCATAATGTAATGGGGAACTTGCTCAACGCTCATAATGTAATGGGGAGCGGCGGCCTATGAAATTGCATGTACTGAAAATAATAAATTGAATCTAACAATAACCACAAAAACAGTTGAAACAAGCTGAATACACATGTTCATGATATGATGTATGCACAATGATTTAAATATAATATATAGCAAGACACATGATACACCCCAAAAACGTGATTAAAACGGTGAATTGTAAAGATTCACTCACATTGGGTGCGTTTGATTGGAGATGATGAGATGCACATGAGTCGGGAGAATTGAACAACGAGAATTACTAACCTAAATAATAACGGAAAAATATAGTAAATGAGTGGATTTTATTAAGGATCTTAATGGAATTTTTAGATATATTTTTGTGAGTTTAAGGCTATTTTCTATCTTTAAAAATATTATTTTTAAGTATTTTTAATTGATTTTTAAATTAAATTAAATATATAAAAAAATATAAAAAAATTGTTTATTTTTGCATTGACCGTTGACCGTTGACTTGTTGACCTGTTGACCGGTTCGGTCAGTGTGCATGTATGCGCTGGGTGAGACTCGAACCCGAGACCTCCCGTACGCGTGCACGCAGCTCTACCAACTGAGCTACGTGTCTAACCCGAAATAATTCTGTTTTTAATTATACTTATATATTAATTCAATTTAAACAAAATTCTTTTAATTTCAAAAACATTTTAATTCATCAAACTGGTGCCAGTAACAGGTTTCGAACCCGGGACTTGTGCTTTAACATCACACACAGTCCACCGCTGGACTGTGTGTCTAACTTGGTTAATATACCAATTTTTATTATACTTAACAACTAACGAGGATTAACCCGGTTCAGTTTTAAACAAAAAGGCATTTTATTACATAAAGGGTGCGTGTATCAAGAATCGAACTCGGGACGTATGCGTGTTTTATTTGCACACAGTCCACCGCTGGACTGTGTGTCTAACCCGTTTAAAATACCAGTTTTAATTATTCTTATAATGTTATCGCAGTTCATCTTCTTCGTTAGATTTTACAGGCAGAAGATTACACCGTTATATCTTGTTTAGTTCGATAGATAAACATTGTACAAACTAATATGAAATGGCAGAAACGATAATTAGAGGTAAACATACCGGTGAACGATTTATTACAGAGTTCCGGCAAAGCGTCGGTCTCTGTTTTTAAGAACTTCAACTGAGCAAATCAATTAATCGTTTTGATTAGCTAATCATGAAATTGAAGTGCTAAACAAACGTTAACAGTGTGTTTGAAGGTCCTTACCGACTCACAGATGAAAATAGAGATTTCCAGAACTTTTCCGGCGAACAGAAATTATCCGATGACGACGTCTGAATTTGATTTCAATTGGAAGGTTTGAGTCAGAAATAGCTTAAGAATCGATAGACCACGAAGGTATTGAAAGACTTACTATTTTGATGAAGAATACGGTTTTCCGGCGACTTGCAGAATTTTTCCGGCGAGTTGATTTAAGCTTTGTGATGGACTGAATGTATGACGAAAGTGAAATGGAAAGTTTGTATGATGTTTCTGAGTCGCGAGAGGGGTCTTGATTGAAGTAATTCAGACATTGATTATTTTCGGTTATAAAAACCGATCATGATCAAAATTGAAGTTCATTCAAATCCGAATTGATTAGGATCGTCGGTGCACCGCAGTAATTCGCGAGTAATCAATCGTCTTTGGACGATTGGTGACCGATTTCGGTTATGGTTTGGCATTCAGGTTGTTTTCTGTTTGAATATAAGTTTCATTTGTTTCCTAGTGATAACAGAAAACAACAAGTGGCGGAGTGGTGATGTGTGTGTGTGTTAAGTCTTTGGATTTCAAATTTCCGGCTGACCCGGGTTCGAGCCCCGGCAGCAACATTTTATTTTTATTTATTTTGTTTTCACTTTTTATCAAATATAATTTTTATAGTTTAGTTTGTTTTATTAATTATGTATCATTAAAAATCGAAATAACCATAAATACACAACGTGACATTTATAACTTGATATTCGATTACAAAACGGAGCGGGTTTTGGAAACCCGTTTTTGACAAATGTTACAGTATCCCCTACTTTTAGGAATTTCATCCCGAAATTTAAGTAGTAGTAGAAAAAAGATGTGGGTATTTTCGCGCATTGAGTCTTCACATTCCCAAGTAAACTCAGGTCCCCGTTTCGACTCCCAGCGTACCCTAACAATTGGAATGCGACTTTGTCGTAAACGTTTTTCTCCGAAGTCCATGATCTCTACAGGTCTTTCAATAAAATGCATAGATTCATCAATCTGAATATCTTCCAACGGAATGTGGAGGTTTTCATCAGCGAGGCACTTCTTCAAGTTTGATACGTGGAATGTGGGATGAATCCTGTTGAGTTCTTCTGGTAGATCAAGCTTGTATGCTACAGGTCCTACTCTTTCGAGTATCTTGAAAGGTCCTACGTAGCATGGTGCTAGCTTTCCTTTTTGACCAAAACGAACTACTCCCTTCCACGGTGATACTTTTAGAAGTACATGATCACCAATGTTAAACTCTAAAGGCTTCCGTCGTTTATCAGCATAACTCTTTTGACGACTTTGGGCCGCTAGAAGATTGTTTCGGATTTGATGGATCTTGTCTGTGGTTTCTTGGATCAATTCTGGACCAGTGATTTGAGCTTCCCCAATTTCGTGCCAACATACAGGAGATCGGCACTTACGACCATATAAGGCTTCAAAAGGTGCCATGCCGATGCTTGAATGATAGCTGTTGTTGTACGAAAATTCAACTAATGGAAGATGAGCGTCCCAATTTCCCTTGAAGTCTATGACACATGCTCGAAGCATATCTTCAAGAGTTTGTATGGTGCGTTCAGATTGACCATCAGTTTGAGGGTGATATGCGGTACTGAGATCTAATAGCGTACCCATAGCGGCTTGTACTGCTTGCCATGTTCGTGAAGTGAAACGACCATCACGATCAGAAATAATGCTTAACGGTACCCTATGTCGGCTTACGATTTCGCTGATATAAATACGAGCTAGCTTTTCGTTCTTGAAATCTTCGCGGATAGGAATAAAGTGAGCTGATTTTGTAAGTCGGTCAACTATTACCCATATAGTGTCATACCCACCAGAAGTGCGAGGTAACCTGGTAATGAAGTCTATGGTTATGTTTTCCCACTTCCATACAGGTATTTCAGGTTGGATCAGAAGTCCTGAGGGTCTTTGGTGTTCAGCTTTCACCTTGGAACATGTAAGGCACTTTGAAACAAAAACAGCCAGGCCACCAATAGGTATATCGTAAGTCTTGATACATCTTATCGGCTCCTGGGTGTATAGAGTATCGCGTTTTATGAGCTTCCTTCATAAGAATTTCACGAAGATTGTTGTGGTTAGGAATCCATATACGATCTAGATAATACATAATACCGTCAGATTTAGTTTCAATTTTAAGTTCAGCTCCACAGGACATCTCCTTTCGTACATCATCTTCCGTTACTGAAACGTGTTGGGCTTCTCGAATTTGATCTTTAATGTCGGTTATAATTTGCGAACATAGAAGACGAATGGAGTTCGCATAACCCTTTCGACTAAGTGCATCAGCCACCACATTTGCTTTGCCAGGGTGGTATCGAATTTCACAGTCGTAGTCATTTAGAAGTTCGACCCATCTTCGTTGCCTCATGTTTAACTCCTTTTGATTGAAGATATGTTGATGACTCTTGTGGTCAGTGTATATTTCACACTTAGTACCATAGAGATAATGTCTCCATATCTTAAGAGCGAACACAACGGCTCCAAGTTCTAGGTCATGGGTGGTGTAGTTCTTCTCATGCGTCTTGAGTTGTCTCGAAGCATAAGCGATAACTTTTCCTCTTTGCATTAGAACGCAACCTAATCCTTGCCCTGACACGTCGCAATAGACCACGAAATCATCACAACCTTCAGGAAGAGTGAGGATTGGTGCATCACAGAGTTTTTGTTTAAGGGTTTGGAAGGCTTCTTCTTGCTTGGGTCCCCATATGAAAGGTTTTCCCTTATGAGTTAAAGCCGTGAGTGGTACAGCAATGCGAGAGAAGTTTGAAATGAAACGACGATAATAACCAGCCAAACTAAGAAAAGATCTTACTTCAGTTGGTGTACGTGGAGCTTGCCTTGTACCGCTTTGATCTTTGAGGGGTCGACATGTATTCCCTTGTCATTGACTACATGTCCGAGGAATTGCACCTCTTTTAACCAGAATTCGCATTTGGAGAATTTGGCATAAAGCTTTTCATTCTCTAGAAGTGTAAGGATGAGTCGAAGATGACGCTCATGATCAGACTTAGACTTTGAATAAATAAGAATGTCGTCGATGAAAACTATAACAAATCGATCAAGATAAGGTTTGCAGACTCTGTTCATTAGGTCCATGAAGACTGCTGGAGCGTTGGTTAAACCAAATGGCATGACCATGAATTCATAATGGCCATAACGAGTTCGAAATGCGGTCTTTGGGACGTCCTCTTCATGTACCCTAAGTTGATGATAACCAGATCGAAGGTCGATTTTGGAAAAGTAGCTGGCACCTTGAAGTTGGTCAAGAAGATCATCAATGCGAGGTAAAGGATAGCGATTCTTGATTGTTAATTTGTTGAGCTCTCTGTAGTCGATGCACATACGAAACGATCCATCTTTCTTCTTTACAAAAAGGACAGGTGCACCCCAAGGCGATGAGCTAGGACGTATGAATCCCTTGTCAGTCAACTCTTGTAATTGACTGGCTAGCTCTTGCATTTCAGAGGGGGCTAACCTATAAGGAGACTTTGCAACTGGTGTAGCACCAGGTATAAGATCAATACGGAATTCGACTTCTCTAACTGGAAGAAGTCCTGAAATGTCGTCAGGAAAAACTTGTGGGAAATCTTTTACCACAGGGATGTCTTCAAGTTTCTTCTCCATGGTTCCCTTTTTGATGATATGAGCTAAAAACGCGACATAATTTTTGCGAAGATATGTTTGAGCTTGAAGACAAGACATTAAGCTGAGCCCTTTCGACGAGGTTTCTCCAATTGAAAGAGGAATACGTATAAACTTTTCGCGACATACAACTTCTGCCTGATGTTGACTAAGCCAGTCCATACCGATTATGATATCAAAACTTCCCAACTTCATAGGAATAAGGTCAACTAGAAAATTATGGTCGTTTAGAGTAAGAGTGCAATTACGTGTAATAGAGTTCAATGAGATCGGTTTCCCGTCAGCAACTTCTACTGTTATGGATTCCATGAGCTTATCACGATTTTGGTTTAGGATAGGTTCAAACTCTAAGGACACAAAACTTTTATCCGCGCCAGTATCAAACAACATGGATGCATATCGACCATTAATAAGGAACGTACCGTTAACCACATTGCCGTCAGCTCTAGCCTGATTAGCGTTGATATTGAAAGCTCTTCCTCTTGCAGGTGGAGGAGCTTGGTTTGCTTGATTCACCGGGTTGGCTTGGGCCTGAGCATGAATAATGTTACCAACCTTGGACATGTGTTTCTGAAATGGCTTGGGTCTCCGCAATTGTAGCAAGCCCGCATAGGTTGAACCATAGGATAATTGGGTTGGTAATATGTTTGGGCTAAATGTTGGGTGGGTGGTAATAGTAGGGGTTGTTGGGCTTGACCCATTATTTATTGGTGGGTTTGGGTTGAAGGCTGGTGGTGGTTCGTTCGCTGAGGCATGCGGCAGGTTTGAACAGTATGACCTGCGCGACCACAGCCGGTGCAATGTTGGCAAGGATAATCAGGAGAATGGTGATATTGGCACATAGTATGGTCTTTTGTATGGTGCAGGTGAAGGGGCAACTTGGGTAATGAGTGCAGCAGGAATAGGGAAATTGGTTTGTGTAACGGCGAAGTTCCTGGTGTTGTGCTTCCTCTTGTTAGCAAACTTAGAGGAAGAGATGGAATGGTTTGAAGTTTGACCCTCAACAGGGGCTTTCCTTTTCTCTTCTTTAAACTTCCCGTTGCGAATTCGATTCTCGGTCAGTTCAGTCGCTAGCTCCATAGCAGCTTCAAGTGTTACCGGTGAAATGCTGAGAACTGAATCTTGGATTTTCGAGGGAAGTCCTCGAATATAATGCTCGATCAAACGATAAGTTGGGGTAAACAAATTAGGAACCATTTGGTTCAACTCTAAGAACCTCTTGTTATAGGTGGTGTGATCTCCCTCCTTCTGCTTTAAAGAATGAAATTCGTCCTCCAACTTTTTAATTTCACTCCTAGGACAGAAACGCCTAGTCATGATTTCCCTTAATTCCTCCCAAGTTAAGGCCATTGCATCATCAATTCCCCTCTTCTTTTTCAGTATTCCACCAGGTAAGAGCTACCCCAAATAATCTTTCGGTGGCGTATTGAACCTTGCGATCCTTAGGACAATCGCAATTGAGAAAAGTGTTTTCCATCTCCTCAAACCAGTGGAGAAGAGCAGTGACACCGTCGGTCCCTTCAAATTTAGGAGGATCACAAGACTTGAAATGTTTATATGAGCACTTGCTGGTAGGAAGGTTGTCGATGTTCTGGTCATGTTGTTGGGGAGGATTAGTGGGGTTTGTGGCGAGAGCTTGTTGTACTTGGACTACAATGTCAGGCAGTATCGTGGCCATTTGTTTCGCGATTTGTGTGGCCAAACGTTCGTGAGACCTTCCTGATCTTTTACCCCCTCGTTGTTGTCTGGACGACATCTACAGGAACATACATACGAAGATTGTGAGTTTATGGAGTCTTTTTAGGTGTCATGTGTCTTTAAGAAAAATGAAAATAACATAAATATCAATAATGCAACTACATACATAGGATGTCTTGGGTTTGCTCATGTTGGGCCTCAAATGTCCCCCATACCTTCACCTGTATAGTCATGTGGGCCCCCATGACTATTGGCTTGGTAGGATTCACATTAGTATTGGCGATTTAACACTTGCATCACCCGAATGCAAACCACAAAATATGTTTACGAGATGTATGGTCGGAATGTGTCCAGGTGTAGACATAATGACAACTCAAAGTGGGGTAAGCTCACCCGACGTTTGGTATAGCATGCTTTGGCCTAATAGGTATTTCGTACTCTCATTGTTAGTCCCCAGGTAGGCAAACTGGTCCTTTATTTTGGATTTATACGAATGCCAGCCTAGACAGGACGTTCCGACTACCGGTACTGGTACCCTTCCAGTTATACATGCCCGTCATGAGAACTCACTTTGATGAGATTTGAAAACACAAAAATCATTGTAAAAGCAATCATGATGTGGTGTGTGCTTTCATGGATGTGATATGTTATGAGAATATGATTCATGATAGGTATTATATGATAATATATACTTATGAACATGCTTGCATAACATTGAATGTAACATTTTAATATAAAACATATAAACATCATGAAATTTGGCATGTAACACACAAAAATCTTATAAGTTTCTAATCAACTATAGTATAGGCTCTAAGGGTCTAATAACCTATCCTATATCCCTATAGTCATGGCTCTGATACCAATCTGTCACACCTCGACCCGCAGCGGAATAAGAGTCGGGGCATAATTGGGTTATCACCAAAGCTCATGATATTTACTAATATGTTTCATATTCATTAAAGTCAAAGTTACATTCCAAATAATCCAAACATGTCCATACAATACAAAGAAAATAACCAAATAAAATAGTTCCAAGCTCTAAATCATTTTATTCTTCTAGTCCAATCCTATGTGTTTCTGACCGCAGCTGGTTCATCTGTATCATGTGTAAAAATGGGGGTTTTTGGGTCAACATAAGTTGGCGAGTGAACCTTGTTAGATAAACATTTATTATTAATTTACTTGTTAGTTTATCAATGAAAAATTGTGCATAATCATAAATGAGCAAATGTAAATAATCAAGCAGTAGCAATAGCAATCACAACTATAACATACAATAACATATGATAGCATACATTAACATACCAACATCATACGATAAATAACATGAATGAAACTGTGCGATCAAGGCTCAATCAAACGGAGCCGATCGTATTGCATGTACTGAAAATGATAAATGTCTGTGCGATCAAGGCTCAATCAAACTGAGCCGATCGTATGTTGGCACGCCAGGTTCACGCTCATAATGTAATGGGGAACTTGCTCAACGCTCATAATGTAATGGGGAGCGGCGGCCTATGAAATTGCATGTACTGAAAATAATAAATTGAATCTAACAATAACCACACAAACAGTTGAAACAAGCTGAATACACATGTTCATGATATGATGTACGCACAATGATTTAAATATAATATATAGCAAGACACATGATACACCCAAAAAACGTGATTAAAACGGGGAATTGTAAAGATTCAGTCACATTGGGTGCGTTTGATTGGAG
Source organism: Scalesia atractyloides (assembly GCA_947069175.1). Classification (NCBI taxonomy): domain Eukaryota; kingdom Viridiplantae; phylum Streptophyta; class Magnoliopsida; order Asterales; family Asteraceae; genus Scalesia; species Scalesia atractyloides. Next base: position 50,916,824 of record CAMTDV010000116.1, read on the forward strand.
ATGATGAGATGCGCACGAGTCGGGAGAATTGAACAACGAGAATTACTAACCTAAATAATAACGGAAAAATATAGTAAATGAGTGGATTTTATTAAGGATTTTAATGGAATTTTTAGATATATTTTTGTGAGTTTAAGGCTATTTTCTATCTTTAAAAATATTATTTTTAAGTATTTTTAATTGATTTTTAAATTAAATTAAATATATAAAAAAATATAAAAAAATTGTTTATTTTTGCGTTGACCGTTGGCCGTTGACTTGTTGACCTGTTGACCGTTCGGTCAGTGTGCATGTATGCGCTGGGTGAGACTCGAACCCGAGACCTCCCGTACGCGTGCACGCAGCTCTACCAACTGAGCTACGTGTCTAACCCGAAATAATTCTGTTTTTAATTATACTTATATATTAATTCAATTTAACCAAAATTCTTTTAATTTCAAAAACATTTTAATTCATCAAACTGGTGCCAGTAACAGGTTTCGAACCCGGGACTTGTGCTTTAACATCACACACAGTCCACCGCTGGACTGTGTGTATAACTTGGTTAATATACCAATTTTTATTATACTTAACAACTAACAAGGATTAACCCGGTTCAGTTTTAAACAAAAAGGCATTTTATTACATAAAGGGTGCGTGTATCAAGAATCGAACTCGGGACGTATGCGTGTTTTATTTGCACACAGTCCACCGCTGGACTGTGTGTCTAACCCGTTCAAAATACCAGTTTTAATTATTCTTATAATGTTATCGCAGTTCATCTTCTTCGTTAGATTTTACAGGCAGAAGATTACACCGTTATATCTTGTTTAGTTCGATAGATAAACATTGTACAAACTAATATGAAATGGCAGAAACGATAATTAGAGGTAAACATACCGGTGAACGATTTATTACAGAGTTCCGGCAAAGAGTCGGTCTCTGTTTTTACGAACTTCAACTGAGCAAATCAATTAATCGTTTTGATTAGCTAATCAGGAAATTGAAGTGCTAAACAAACGTTAACAGTGTGTTTGAAGGTCCTTACCGACTCACAGATGAAAATAGAGATTTCCAGAACTTTTCCGGTGAACAGAAATTATCCGATGACGACGTCTGAATTTGATTTCAATTGGAAGGTTTGAGTCAGAAATAGCTTAACAATCGATAGACCACGAAGGTATTGAAAGACTTACTGTTTTGATGAAGAATACGGTTTTCCGGCGACTTGCAGAATTTTTTCGGCGAGTTGATTTAAGCTTTGTGATGGACTGAATGTATGACGAAAGTGAAATGGAAAGTTTGTATGATGTTTCTGAGTCGCGAGAGGGGTCTTGATTGAAGTAATTCAGACATTGATTATTTTCGGTTATAAAAACCGATCATGATCAAAATTGAAGTTCATTCAAATCCGAATTGATTAGGATCGTCGGTGCACCGCAGTAATTCGCGAGTAATCAATCGTCTTTGGACGATTGGTGACCGATTTCGGTTATGGTTTGGCATTCAGGTTGTTTTCTGTTTGAATATAAGTTTCATTTGTTTCCTAGTGATAACAGAAAACAACAAGTGGCGGAGTGGTGATGTGTGTGTGTGTTAAGTCTTTGGATTTCAAATTTCCGGCTGACCCGGGTTCGAGCCCCGGCAGCAACATTTTATTTTTATTTATTTTGTTTTCACTTTTTATCAAATATAATTTTTATAGTTTAGTTTGTTTATTAATTATGTATCATTAAAAATCGAAATAACCATAAATACACAACGTGACATTTATAACTTGATATTCGATTACAAAACGGAGCGGGTTTTGGAAACCCGTTTTTGACAAATGTTACACTTCCCACTTAGGCGCGAGTTTTCTAGGACGGTCAGCGTCGGACGCTTCGTTGTCGCGTAGAACAAAATCACCGGGTAGGAAGGTACATATGTGGACTCGCGCGTTGTAGTATTTCTCAAGTTTGGACTTGATTTTGCTTTATTGATAGCGGCGTTTTCACGCCTTTCTTCTAGTAAGTCCAAGTCAAGTCTGCGCTCATCTTTGTTGTTGAGGCTTTGTGCACCTAGCATGCATGGTGATGGGAGGCCTATCTCTGCCGGAATTACTGCCTCCGTCCCATACAAAAGGCTGAAAGAAGTTTCGCCTGTACTGGTTTTTGGCATGGTTCGATGTGCCTAAAGTATGCTTGGCAACTCATCTACCCAGCCTCCCCGCGTCGTAGCCAGTCTCGTCTTGATCCCCTCGACGATGCTCTTGTTTATGCTTTCCACTTAGCCGTTCCCTTGGGGGTGCATGACCGAAGTGAATACATGTTCGATATGCATTTCCTTCATCCATTGTTGTAGTTCTTCGGCTGCAAAATTGGGACCGTTGTTGCTGACTATGCACAAGGGCAATCCAAAGCGGCATACAATGTGCTCCCAAATAAATTTCCGGACTACAGTTGTTGTGGTGGATGCGAGGGGTTTGGCTTCTACCCACTTGTTGAAATAATCGACTGCGACGATTATGAACTTCACCGCGCCTGGGGCCTCTGGGAAAGGTCCCACCATATCGATTACCCATTGCTGGAAGGGCCATGCTATTGTCATTGGGACCAAAGGATTCTTGGGGCGCAATGTTTTTGGAGCATGGAGCTGGCATGATGCGCACTTCCGAAGTGTTTCAACCGCATCTTGGTGCATGCTAGGCCAATAGTAGCCGGCGTTCATGATCTTTGCTATGACCATGCGCGGACCGGCGTGAATTCCGCATAACCCTTCATGTATTTCGCGGATCAAGCACTGCGTCTTGCGGGTCCACATAGCGGAGCCGCGGCCTAAGGTATGACCTCCGGTATAAGATATCGTCCACCATTTCGTAGTTAAGTGCCTTGTTCTGGACCTTTCTTTCTTCCGCTTTGTTTTCGGGGAGGGCACCGTGTTGCAAGAACATGATTATGGGAGACATCCATGAAGGATTCTCCAATTCGATTATGTTGACTTGACGCAAAGGAATAGAGGGATTCCCCACTTCGATGATATTGACTTGACCCCTAGCAGCACCGTTAGTCTCATCACGGGAAAAAGGGTGGGTTTTTCCCGTGACCACACTCCGGCGTGAAAATAAGTATTTGATGATTGTAAGGTAAACAAGTGGGTTCGTAAGTATTTGGTTATGTGATTGTGTATATTTTTACCTTGTAGCTCAATACTTATTTTATAGCCGAATTGAGGTGGGCTGAGAAGATAGGCTAATGGGCCTTAGGCCCGGTCCAGACGACCAGAGAGATCCGTTCTATCACTCTGCGTCGAACATTAATTGTTCCCTGCAGGAGAATTAATGTTCTATGTCAGGAGGTGCGTTTTGTCGGATGTTGGATAGTGCCACGTGTAGAGGCAACCATTTATGATGTCAGACCTACTATCAGCCGAAAGTGGATAATGTGTGACAGTCACTGGCGTATGTATGGTTGGTGCACAGTCTGGCGTCTGCATTACTGTTCATGCGACGCTGTCAGACGCAACCTGCCGAGCGACCATTGGTCACAGCTTTGCCACTCCGTACCCTTGTATATAGTCAACACCTCTTTGCGCTTATCCCTTCTGGGAGGCTGTTAGTGCTTCCTGGCCAGCGCAGGGTTGCAGGGGTAAATCCTTTTGTCTACAAGACTATGAGTAGCTCTATATTTTGTCTTGTCCTTGCAAGGTTTTAGGACTTTGCGGCTAGAGGGTTGTTTGCTTCGCGCAGGGTTAAGTAGCCTGCGCGTGTAAGTCTAACTCACCGTTGTGCTAAGTACACAAGGTTCGTTGTGTGGCTTGTTAGTTTTGGTCTAATTCGCCGTTGTGCTGAGTGCCCAAGGTTTATTTTCACTCCTGTTGACATTGGTCTAATTTGCAGTTGTGCTGAGTGCGCAAGGTTCATTGTGTGACCCGTTGACATTGGTCTAATTTGTCGTTGCACTGAGTGCGTAATGTTCATTGTGTGACCTACTTGTTCCAAAGGAGGCGCACCGTTGTACATTGCGTTCAAGGTTATCTTTGTAACATGTTGTTAGGGTATGGTTCCTTGCGTTGGCGCAGGGTTTTTGGGACCATACCTCTCCAGATGTACTAGATTTTAAATTAAATTTGATTTATTAAATTTGTATTCTTTAGATTTATATTTTTGTAATTCTAATTCTGAAAGTTATATTGTTTTCTCTATTTAAATGTAAACAATTTTACTTAAGTGAAGCAAAATAGTACCAATTAAACTTCTGTCGCAAAACGCGAAGGAGCCCTACTAGTTGAGCAACAAAAGATAAAAACGAACAACAAAGAGGATCAAAATCAGGTGGAATATATGGAATTTGTCACTTGTTTTTTTCTTTTTTACCACTTGGCTAAAACAACAAATAGCTTTAGAACTAAAAATAATATTATTATACTTAATTTCTTATATATATGTAATTAAAAATAATTGGCCCCTCAATTGTTTGGGCCCTGTATTGTGGTCTTACTGGTTAAGTATGATACCAAATTATTAGGGGTGCAAACGAGTCGAGTTGAGTCGGAGCTCGAGCTCGATTAATTTATGAGAGCTCGAGTTATGATAGCTTAAGCTCGGCTCTTTGGTATTTTCTTAAGCTTGAGCTTGGTTCGTTTATTATCTATTAATTAATATATTAAATTATGGTTGCAAAAGTCGATAGGCACCCCTTAGTCAGTTAACCGGGGAGTTGAGAGTACTCGACCTAAGCGGAGAGTACTCAGACATGCTAAATTATAAAGAAATTAGTTTTCTGAAATTAAATATCTGTCAAATAACATAATTTTTCTAATATTTATAAAAAAATACGTGAAAATGATATTCATTCTTTTTTTAATATGATAAGCCTAAAAGTTATGTTTTCTTTTTCTTTAAGTCAAACTCGGCCTGAGTTGATCTACTAGATTCGATTTTGTCCGAGGTTGAACGCGTTTGATCGATTTAGAGCAATTAGTCGGCGTTGAAAGAAGTCGTCTCGACATCCTACCTTGTAGCGAATACTCAGAGAGTATTCGGCCTTGGAGACCTTGTTTTACAACCATATATTAAATAGAAAAATATAAAGAATAGACTTTTTAGGCTTGATATGTGAAGCTCGGGCTCGTGCTTGATTACTAAATAAGCTTATTTTAAGTTTGGGATCGGCTTGTAAACAAGTTTAAATAAGCTCGGCTCGGCTCGTTTACACTAAGGCTCAATAATGCTCCACGAGCCTGGCGAGTTTCACATGTCGGGCTCGAGCTCGGGCTCGATACATAAACAAGCTTTTATTTTAGGCTCAAGCTCGATAAGACTCGGCTCGTTTCGAGCTTTTTCTTGAGGCGATCTCGAGTAGCTCGCGAGCCGTTACCAATACCGATCTCATTCTCATTCACCACGACAAAACATATTATCTATATCAACATAAACCATGAGGGGGAATAGTGCTAGGGGGTCTGGCCCCCCTCATTAATCGATTCTTTTTGTATTTAACTTTCAAACTTTATGTGTGGTAATATAGATGTTTAGCCTCTTCCTTTTTTTTCTTTTTTTCCTTTTTATTTAACTTTCCAAGAACCAGAAAACTGAGAATTACAAAACAAAAACCACCCAAGAACAACTCCACTAACCAATCCCCACTGACCCATTCCATTGCGCCCAGCTCATGTTTTCCCCTTTTGCTCTAGCCGAAAACCATATAAAAGACAAGTCTTTAATACTTGCCACCACAGTATTAACCTCCACTCTCTTCTGATTAAACATTCCCATTTTTCACCCAAAAAGAAAATATCCTTCCCATTTCCCACCTTTACTTTAGCTTATCAAAAACGTTTATATTATGCTTTTGAAAATCTGCCTCCACCGCCCCTATTTGTTTCCAAACCCCCGCTAGAGCTTTCTTCATCGGAATCATGGGCGGACCTATCTTAGGCGAAGGGGTAGCCTCCGCTACTCCTTGACGCTCCGACGGTAGTGTAAATTTTGGAAAAATTTGACGTTTTTTCGATTTTGTTACCCCTTTTTATAAAACGTTAACCCTACGAATATTTTCTAGATCCGCCACTGATCGAAATAATACAATAATGCCTATTGCATCTGTGTAATGCAATTATGACCCGAGCCGAAAGCTTTGATTCATTATGCTTTCAAATGGTTACCAGCATAATGACTCCGGAGAAGGTTATGATAAAACGCAGTGTTATCATCACCGAATCAGATCCATTTTGCTCTAGATTTTTGATACACATCTTTAAAAAACGTCCTCTTTTTCAGCTTCCCTCCAGCACTTGATCTTATTTTTTATTAATCTTAATCTAAACGATATCTCCTGGTCAGCTGTCATACTAGACACCGATTCCCCCATGACAGACTCAACAATTTCTTTCATCTCAATTTTATCCAGCCATCTATTAAAGAATCTAAAAGGACAATGGTCCGAATAAAGCCGAGGGAGTGCTTTTAGTTCTGCCTTTGGCCACCTCATCATGAAATTGTTACAGGCTAGAACCTCTTTTTTTTTTCTTTTTAGTTTTGTTTCTTTTAGCTTTTACGTGTTTAGTATTAACATTTACAACCCTTCAACTTTTTAAAAAAATTAAAATCATTTTTTACGTGCTTATATTTATATACGTGTCGGTATAAATGCAGATTGATTACGTTATTTTTTTTCTTTTTTCTTTCAGTAAGTTTTTGTTTATTTTAGCCTTTACCTTTCAACATAGTATTGACAGTTGCAACCCTTCAACTTTCTAAAAATTTTATAATATTCTTTTACGTGCTTATATTTGTGTATGTGTCAGTATATATTCAAGCTTATTACGTTTCTTTGAAAATGATAGGCTCAGACATAATATGTTTTTTTGTACGTTTTCATTGGATATACGTTTTGGCATAAATTTTGTTTTACAACAAGTCGGGTCAAATATAACATGTTTTTATTAGACTTTATAAATTCGACTTACTTTACATTTCGGCCACATCGCAATGCGCGGTACCATTTTTAACTTACAAAAACATAATTTTTTACTTATTTTTATGTGTGTGTCGGTACAAGTTCAGGTTGGTATTCGACGTAATTTTTTTTTCACAAATATGTCAGGCCACATATAATACGTTTCCGCGCTTATTTTTATGTACATCTTCAGTTTATCTACATTTTAACGTAACCTTTATTTAAAAATAATTTAGGTCTTTATTACATAAATCTAAGTTCCTTTACATTTAAACCCGCACATCCGCGCGAGAAATTTACTAGTTTACTAACATATAGAAGTTAGACCTTCCATTGGAGTTTCCTGCAAAAACTAGTACTGTTATTATAATTTATAGCAATTAATTAATTATATTATATTTTGAATTAAAGAAATAAGTGTAAATCATCAGGAAACGAATCGCACGTGTCTCATCTGGAACAATCCTGCGTGTTTAACTCGCAAACAAAATGATCATATCGATTTAAATTCATATTTTTATTTTTATTTTCTTTTTCCTTTTCTTTTTCTTGATTGTAAAACGTGATGCTCTTCAAATCCCTAATCCCATTAATCTCTTTCAAAATTCAGCATCTGGGTTTTCTTGATCTTGCATTCCACCATCACCACCGTGTTCTTCAATCAATAAAGCACCGATCTTGCTCAACAAACTTCACAATCTTGAAACAAAACCCTAGAAGAAGATGAATAGGCGATTCTGGACATTTGATACTTTGGTGGGTGCTTTTCTTGATCTTTTTATAGCATATTTCTTACTTTGTGGATCAACAATTGCTTTGTTTGCTGTTAAGTTTCTGGGTTTGTTTGGTTTGAGTTTGCCAGTTAATGATAACAATGGATTGTTTGGAAACCCTAATTCTGGTTTCAGAAGTTTGCTTGTTGATTATCCTACTGATAAGGTATCTGCTGTTCAGTTTTCTGCAAGTAGAAAGTTTCCTTTTGATTCTGTCTTCTTTAGGGCTCAAAATTGTAACTTGAATGGTGAACTAAATGTTGATAGAGGTGTTGGTAATGAGTTTATGGAGTTAGAGGGTGAGGCGTCTTGTGGGTCGAAATCCGATGGGCAAAAAGTTAGGAGTAGAATTGGGGATTCGGGGATTCCGATGGATAAGGAAAGAGGGTTTGATGTGAAAGGAAAGGGGGCTTTGAATTACCGGTTACGGGGCGGTTTTAGACGGAGACGAAAGGCGGTTTTCGATAGTGGGATGCAGAAATACTCGTCTGTATCGTCTTCACCGAATTGGATTACATGTGTTGATCAGCAGAGTAGCAATGATGACGATAGCGGTGGGCGTGATGGAAGCTCGATTGTTTCTGGTGCTAATAACAGTAACTGTGAGTATTCTCTTTATCTGTTTTATAACGCAATGCACAAACATATTAATAGCAGAGAGCTATTGGTAGGGTCTGGGAGGGTGTGATGGGGCGCGCTGGGACCCCCGCTCTAATTTTTACTTTTATTTTTTAATTTTTTTACAGTATAGTAATCCGGATAACGCAATGTCAAACACTCCTAATTTGTTGTTTGGTTGGTTTTAGATGAAGCGGAGACTCCGGTGAAATCAGATAACAGATTTGAAGGTATTGTGTTCGGTGATCCTCAGAAAATGATTCCGGTTAATGAAGCTGATAAAGATAAGATGATTGTTATATTAACGCACGAATTAGAAGAATCAGAGGCGGCACGATCAGCGCTTTACGTTGAGCTTGAGAAAGAACGAAACGCGGCTGCAACTGCAGCAGACGAAGCGATGTCGATGTTTCTTCGTTTACAAGAAGATAAGGCGTCGATTGAAATGGAGGCGCGCCAGTATCAAAGAATGATAGAGGAAAAGTCGGCTTACGATGAAAAAGAAATGAATATTCTGAAAGAAATCATTTTACGGAGGGAACGAGAAAAACATTTCTTGGAAAAGGAAGTTGACGCATATAGGCAAATGTTACGCGTTGAAAACGATCAGTTTAACGGTGGAAGTAACGAAGACTTCACTCAAGATCCTGAATTTATGTTGCAGCAACTTAGCATGAACATATCCGAAAAGAAAAATTCAAGATTGTTTGAAGATGTTGACTTTCCGAAAACAGAGGAGCCCGAGAAAACTATACCCATTGTAGAGGAAGAAAAAGGTTCGGAAGTTAATGCATCGCGTGTTGGTGAAACTGACTCGCATGATGTCCATGTGATTGACAACGAGTCAAAGTCAACTGGAAGTAAGAAGAAACAAATCGACCGAAAACCGAGTGGTTCAGAGACGAGTAGTGGGCTGCCACCTGTGAGCGGGTCAAAGAGTAGTTTAAGAAGGAATTCCATGTCAGCATTGGATCACGAACGAACGAAACTTGATTCGGAAGTTGAATGGCTAAGAGAACGATTGAGGGTTGTGCAAGAAGGAAGAGAGAAACTGAACTTTTCCGTTGATAATGTTGATAATCGGGAAAAAGAAAGTGTGCAGTTGCAGCTTTTGGAGGATATAGCCCGTCAGCTTCAGGAGATTCGAATGCTGACGGAACCTCGAACATCGCGTCAAGCTTCTCTACCCCTTCCTTCCTCTAAGGTAGGTTGTTTGACCTTTTTTTTCCATATATATTCCTTATTTGACGTAGCTTACCTTATCAAGTCAAATTTATCTTCAAAGTCAACTTAGGCACTTAGGCCCGTTATGTAGTAATTTAGGAAATTTATCCACAATTGGCAGCCTTCTTTTTTAGGTGCAAAAGCGATCCCACATAGGAAAAAAGAAGTTAAATGCCTGTTTACTTATTGCTTTTAGAGTGGAACCTGTAACCGATCCTATCTGCTAATAAATCATATGCAGCAAGTCAACTATGAATGTATAAAACTAGTAATGGAGTGGTTTGACTAATTAGGAGTCAAGAGGCTATCTATTGTGAAATACGATCAACCAAAAACAATAATTAATTCGTGTATACGCCTAACCCGGATAAAAAGACCATGACGAAAGCTTGAATCAAATATGAATATGACCTTTAAATGTTCCTGCGTGCCAACTGATAATATAGAAACAAAGATGAAGTAGAGTGTAAAAAGTAAAATTGAAGCAGAAAAAACGATGGATTCCGTAGAGATATGTAGCATTGGTAAAAGGACAGTACGCTAATATCTTTTTAATAGCTTTTATAATCTTATAACAAACATAAAAAGGCAAACAAATTTAGCATTAAGAAAACTTCAACTATTTTAACAACCATATCCCTAATATACATGTATTTCACTTAATTATTTATAAGAACTATGCAACATTTCAAAATATTTGTTCACTTGAAAAAAAAAGAAAAGAATAATTACGAGTTATGTAGTTTTCTGGTTACCCAAACTAGACCTCCAAGTTAAACTGTTTTTAATGATTTTTATAGACAATAATGGTTAGAGAATAATAAATAAATATGTTATATTATATTAAAAATGATTGTATCAGTAGTTAATACAATGAATGTTTAGGATATTATTTGCAAGAAAATAACCAGAGAAGCACAAAGCATGGAGATGTGGGCCAGGCGAAAATGAGGAAAATAGGTTAAAAAGGGCAAACGTCGTGGATCGAGACCAAGCCTCTCACATAAAACACTAAGGCACACAAGGACACTAAGGGAAAAAGTAAATATAACACGGTGCGTTATAAGGAGGATAGGAAACAAAAATAAAATAACCCACCGCAGGCATAAGCCAATAGGGTTGTTACTGTACATCCTCTTTGTAATTGTGTATGTATATAATGTGCCTGTTTATCTCCCCATTGGTTGATTTGTAACATTATAGTGATCATCTGGTAATGTTATAAATGAGAGGCAAGATTTGGACGTCAAATTTGGCAATCTTGAAAATTAATATCACCTAACTTACCTGTGTTAACACTAATAGATTTGTTGCTATTGATGTGGCTTCGTTAATATATATGATAAGGCTTTAAGCGTATTTCTGTGTTTCTATATGTATCTAAATTCTAATGTGTTTTTTATGGTTAAATTGCTTTTTTTATCAGTTTCGTGTATTCGTGTTATATATATATAGACGCACATGTACGTAAATACACGACTTAGTTCAAATGAAAACTATAAGATGTTTAGGGACCAATTTTTAGCATTTGATCATGGAGCGACAAGAGGTTACCCTCGTGATTCTTGGAGTGAATGAAACATAGGATATCTTAATCCGAGGTTGTTAAACAGGGCCGTCTCCGAGAATCTTAAAAAAGTTTTAGGCCCTGGGCGAGATAAAAACCGGGCCCTACCCGCTCTAGTAAAACAAAAATTCAGGACCGTTATTGCGTCCCTCGACAATTCGATCAAACCCTATTACGGGCACTATAGCAACCCAAACAGATTCAGGTCAGTTTGAATAATTTGTAAAAAAAAATTATTTTAAAAGTTGAGAGAAAAACAAAATATGTTTATGATTAATAATAAATATTAAAACAATAAAAGAATTTAGTTGTTTACAAAATAGAAAAAAGAAAACTTAAGTGAATGAATGAAAGGGTTGTAGATCTGCAGGCATTAAAAGAGATTCTTGCAGCATTAAAAGAGTTCAAATTTAAAAAAACGCTAAAAGCCAGTCTCGAACACCAGACCAGCGGCTTAAAAGGCATGGCGACTACTATTGGACTGCAGGTGGTAGCTTGTTACGAGCATAGAGTTTTAATTCTATATAATATAAAAAAATATTTACGGTCCCTTTTACGTTTTTGGCCCTGAACCAGTGCTCACCCGACCCATGCTCAGGGCCGGCTCTGTTGTTAAAGGCTCAACGCGCAAAGGTGAGCTGTCGCCTATGTGCCAGGTGCTTAACCCCCCCCCCCCCATAATATTGGAATACATTATTTGTAAAATCTTTCACTGGGAAATACGCAATTCGTGGAGCTATAGCGTATTCAATGTGAATAAAACGTCTTTTTATATCTAGTGGTTCTCGTTTTTTTAAGAAACCAATGGTCTTTCTTTATGAGATCTGATGATGAATAATCAATATTTTGTAGGGTTCTTCTACGAAGAAAAAACGATGTAGAAGTGTAAGTGTATCTTCGGGACACGCGAAAAGCTCTTGAAATGCTCATCAAGATTTTGAAGCTTTGAGCTTTGAACCTCAAAGCACCTATGGAGCAGAAAGGACCACGAAGTCAAGCAAATTTGATTTAGCGTTGTTGTGAATATTAGATTCAGTTAGCATGTGGTTAAATAAGCCACTGGGAAAACACACCTTTGGCTGTTACAGTAGTAAATGTTCTTTTTTTTGTACATCTTCTGTTTGGTGTCAGTTTTCCATTAGCATCTTCTAAGAAGTCAAATTCAGTGGTTAGTGAGATGTCACGAGTGGTGTGGATGTTGTCGATGGCTGACAATTTACGAACGTGGCGGTTGGTGAGTGGGGAGGCAGAGAGAGGTGTCACCAGCAGTATGAATGTCGATGATTGCTGATGACGGTGATGTTCGCCGCGGTTAGTGATAAGGAAATATATAAATTCACTATTTAACCCTTAAAACATCAAGGAATAAATTTTCAACATGTTTAACAAGAAATTGTTCCAATTTTCAAACGTGTATATTACTGGTAACTCGATGTATATTACTGGGAACTCTGGTGTGATCCAGTGGGTTCAAGTCTAATATGGTTGGGCCCATAAGGCTGATCCCGAAACCCCCCTTTATATAAGGGGTTTCATACTCTCACTATCTTAGTCTCATGAAGCATTCAAAATTCTATATACTTACATCTATATTACATCTAGTTTAAGTATCGACTTGAGCGTCGGAAACGGAAGAAAGAGAAGCCATCATCGATGAGATCGATGTAGTATACGTATCGACTTGAGCGTTGGAAACGGAAGAAAGAGACCATCATGGGATGAGATCCATACGAACCGCACGAGTTACCCTCGTACACTGAAATGGAAGAAGAAGCCATCATCAATGAGATCGATACTACATCTAGTATACGTATCGACTTGAGCGTCGGAAACAGAAGAAAGAGACCATCATTGATGCGATCGATACGAACGGCACGAGTTACCCTCGTACACTAAAACGGAAGAAAGAGAAGCCATCATTGATGAGATCGATACTACATCTAGTATACGTATCGACTTGAGCGTCGGAAACAGAAGAAAGAGACCATCATTGATGAGATCGATACGAATGGCACGAGTTACCCTCGTACACTAAAACGGAAGAAAGAGAAACCATCATTGATGAGATCGATACTACATCTAGTATACGTATCGACTTGAGCGTCGGAAACAGAAGAAAGAGAAGCCATCATCGATGAGATCGATACGAACCGCACGAGTTACCCTCATACACTGCTACCCGAGTCATCGGCTCTAGTTTCGTAGATTTTTGGAGAAAAACGTTTTACATGTTTTAAGTATTTTAAGTAATTACATAAACTTTAATATGCATTAGTTATGTTAAAAGACTTTTTCTATTCATATAAGTCAAAATAATATGATTTTTTTTCTATTTATTATAACTACTATACATACAACGAGTGAATAAAACGACTTAGGACAAACGCTATTGAATCATAACGTACCTTTTTTTTTTCAAAATAATAAATGTATCTTTTTTATATAGGCTCACTCTATTCGGACATCGCCTATTTGGACACCCTTGAGCCCTAGAAGGGTCGTCCACTGATTTTTAGGGGTTAGCAGGTGCATGGCAGGGCGTACAAATTTATGTGCGTAGACGGGCCATCTAGACTTAGACGACCCGTCTACGATCATGATTTTTTTAGTTGGAAAATGGGTGTTTTGGTGGGGTAAATTGGTTGTTGGAGGTTGAAAAAGGGGTGTTTTCGTGGGGTAAATTGGTTGTTGTTGGAGGTTGATTTTTTTATGGTGTAATTTGAGATTTTTAAAAAGTTTTGTTTATTGTATAAAAATAAGTTAGCGTTTTCGATCGTTTAAATATTTAATTGTTTTTACATTGTATTTTTTTAAATAAAATATTAAATTTAATACTGTTTTCAACTTTTTAAGAAGAATGCAAGAAGTATATGTTGTTTCTGTATTACATTTCAACGTCGATTTAACACAAACAATCATCAAGTAATCGAACAACTGAAAACAAAGTTAAACATAACTTTGTACATCCATAACAATATGTATCTATACAGCTGAATACTAAATACAAAAAGTCTATGCATGCGAGTCAGAGTCGGGATCGGGATCTGGCTGCTGCGGCTGCTGCTGCTGCTGATGTGGTGGGAGCGGTATGGCAGGTAACCCCTCTCTCTCGTCTATCCTGTGCCTCCCGAACCACCCAGCCCATGAGATCCATAAGCCTGTCGATGCCGAAATCCATAAGCGCGTGTATGCTACACCTCCCGGGCATGACCTGGAATAACATGCTGGGGAAACTGGGGCGCCCCGTGAGGTGGTGTGGCGGTGCCGGTCCGTCTAAATCAACCGGAGGCTCCTGGACGACCGCTGCCTCATTTACCGGCGGATAGACTGGATCGAACTGATCTGGCCGCGCCTCCGAAATCCATGGCTCACCTTAGCGGTTTTAAACCGCTCGCCTAGCACGCCGAACCTCTTCACCAGCTTCATCCCCCGCAAGGTCTGAAAACCCATCCGCGTGGACGATATGGCCGGCAGCAAGTGTGGGTCAGTCTCCGGCAGAAGACCCAACGACCGGGCAATCACGGTGACGTACGCCCTGCCGTACAAAAAGTCGCGCTCCTGTCGGTGATGGGCGGAGCCGAAGTACTGGGTGAGACCATGCGCAAGTGCGCACGGCCTCCTGTACAATAGACAATAGTAGAAAAATAAATCGGTGCTCGTACACCACTCACGGCTGTGTCCGCGAGCGGTAATAGAAGTAGCGAGCATCCGATGTAGATACCTACACATAATATTAGCAAAATACGGAAATTAATTAATAACAATAATAATCAAATAATTACCGTAATAAACATACGTACCTGTACTGCGGGTCGGCAACGTGTGAAATCCTCCATTTTGCCCTGACATGCTCCCAAGTGTCATGGCTTGCGACCACCTCCCAAAATCCCAAAAGAGTGGGTCTATCCACCACCACTAGCCACTCCGTATAAACATCCGTAGCAATCTCCTCCTGCAGGTATATACCACTATGAACGGCAAACTCAGCAAGCGTCATCGAACGCCACACACCGGCAAGCCTAAATGAAACCTCAGGCGGAGGGGGAGGATCCTTTGGCTGGGGAGGCGTCTGGTCGACCCGTGGAGGGTGGAACGTGAAGGTCGACAGGAACTCGATGAGCAGCTCCCTACAACTCGGCGTGCCAGCCAAGTCAAACAGACGGTGCCACGGGGAATCAACGGGAACGAAAAAACGCAGTCTCGGCGTCTCACCAATCGCGTCAATCGCATCCCAGTCGACCGCTGCGTGCGATCCGACGTGCATCCGGCGTAGCTTCCCGCAAAAACAGGCGGCCTCGGTGTCGGGCGGGAACTCAAGATAGGGTGGCCCTGTAGCGGATCCGACGACGCTGGCGGCGCCCGTCGCGGACCATGCGAATGTGGGTCCCCGTGTATCGGATCTCCAATCTCCTCAACAACTAATCTGCGATTATATTAACAATGTAAACAAATAATAACAATAAACCGAATATTAACACATTATATTAAAACATTAAATTATATAAGTTAAATAAAAGAAAAAAATAAACTGGTCGTCTATAGGGGTCGTCTAGGGGAAGACGTCACGTCTTGTTCAACAAAAAACCCACATATTTGAACATGACAGCCCAAAAAACCCCAAAATTCATCAAATTCAAACACAACCTACGGTCTAAATGCATAATACACTAAAGATTAATGAAGGTTAGGTGAAAAAATATACACCAGAGATGCTTGAATTCCTCAAAAATACGCTCCAACTACGGTAGAAATGGTAGAATACGTGTGTGTGTGTTTGGTGTCGTATATGGCTGGTCGTCTAGGCTGGCTAGTCATATACGACCAATAGACGGGTCGTCTAGACCCAGACGACACGTATGGAATAAATGGCGAATTACCATTTTACCCCTGAGTGGCCACCCGTCTAGGCCAAATTCAGGGGTAAAATGGTAATTAACCACTCTGAGCTGTAAAAGACTAAGGTGGTTAATTACCATTTTACCCCTGAATTAGGCCTAGACGGTGGCCACTCAGGGGTAAGATGGTAATTACAAATAGACGACGCGTCTATAAAAATGCAGAATTACCATTTTACCCCTGAATGGCCACCCGTCTAAGCCTAATTCAGGGGTTAAATGGTAATTAACCACCTGAGTCTTTAATAGCTCAAAGTGGTTAATTACCATTTTACCCCTGAATTAGGCCTAGACGGGTGGCCACTCAGGGGTAAAATGGTAATTCGCCATTTACCTTTAAATTTCAAAAAAAGTGTCCACTTTCAAAGTTGCGCTCACTATGTTCGGGGCTTCTAGGTCTAGACGTGTCGTCTAAGAGTACAATATTACCCTCTTGCCCCTGAAATCAGCCTAGACGGAGTGCAATCCAGGGGTAAAATTGTCTTGTGGAAATTAACAGATGGGTCGTCTAGGTCTAGACGAGCCGTATATGACAATTAATAACATTTTTTGTATAACTAATAGGATTTTATTTAATTAATATGAAATTTGATATAAGCCGACATTCCTTCAATATACACAAGGCACAACAATTAAACCATACAAAGCCCATCTAAAAACCAACAAACTCCGGATATTGAAAAACATCAGCAATCTTACTCTCCGAACTCTCACAACCCAAATTTCAATACTCTTGGTGCCGATGGTGGGTTGTGAGAGTTTGGAGAGTATGATTGCTGATGTTTTTAGATGGGTTTTGTATGGTTTAATTGATGTGCCTTGTGTATATTGAAGGAATGTCGACTTATATCAAATTTCATATTAATTAAATAAAATCCTATTAGTGTTATTAATTGTATAAAAAAAACTTTGTATTAATTATAAAAAATCGTATTAGATGTACAAAAACCCTCATTCTTCCGATTCATTGTCGACATAATTAATACTCGGGTTTGGATTTGGGGGGTATTCATTATCGACGAATACCATTCTAGACGGGGCGTGTACATGTCTAGCCGTTGTTCTGTAGCGGCGCTTTGGTAGGTCAACCACAAATCGTTTACTGTCGGCATTGGAAACTGGCCTTCCAGCTTAATATGTATGAAGTGGTTCTTGTTAACATGTGCAAGCGTTATCGTTCGTGGTTCTCAATCCGTCGGAGGTTGATTATCGGGAAGAAGGTGGAACAACCATCGATGCTTAACAGGTGAACCATGATACCATACCTTTGTGCGATAAGAAGCCCTGCGTGGGGGAAGTCCATCAAGTGAGTGGGGGGACAACGCTCCGCGGAATCCCAGATTAGGCTCTAGCGATGCATGTAAAAGTATCATTCCTCATATGCTTCAAATACTGGCGCCCAGATCAATGCATTCTGATCCATCTCCTGTTGAAGGTCTTTTCGAATGTGGCTCCACGCACGTTCTCCCATACCCAAGCCACAGCCACAGACCGAAACTCACAATGACCGTCTGGCCTCACATCTTGTATGCATAAGATGTACGGGTGAAACAATGTCGGAAGGAGAGGCTTAAACCATTTTATTGTTGACACATACTCGTCGCCCACTATCAATGGAAAACCGTTATCGTCTCGAATCTCTCTTTGTTTAGAACTCGTTGAACGGCTTCGCCAAACTTTGGGTTTTTGCGACTTGATGACCGACTGTTGAGTGGCCTGTGACGGAACGTATGAGCTATGGCGGGGGGCATCGTATGTACTTTATTGGGAACCCTGGGACGGAACGTACGAGCTACGGCGGGGGGCGTCGTCAAACCGAAGTTGTGCTTGCTTTGTTGTTGGTCGTCCACGAGTATTTTGTTGGACAACTGGTGGTTTCTTGGTGGATTTGGTTGGGGTCAACACGCTTTAATCTTTCCCAGCAAGCTTTTTTTCTGAGCAAGGGGGTGTGACTCTAATTGTTGCCGAACAATGTTCAGCTCTTCTACCACGTCAACGTCATCCGTTGTCAATTTACATGGCTGAAAGTTAAGCTTCTGCCAGAATATGTCTACGTTTTCGAGTTGAATCGGACGCTCTGCACTGTTAAATAATGCACAGTTAAAGTCACGTGAAACGGACAAGTAAAACGAGCATCACTTCACGTTTAGCAAGTATTACCTGCACGTACATACTTTTCCAGCCTGCAAGCACACGACAACCCACAGCTATACCACATCTGACATCCACAAGATGAAAGCAAGCGCTGCAACACGTCTAGTTTCCTAAGTAGCGCACTGTATGGGAAACTTTTCCACGTAGGTGGTCAAATAACGGTTTTTTGTGGTGATTCATTATTTTTTCGATGCTTTCTCGAAAGCTCCGCCTTATTTCGTCGTATTTGTTTCAACTATATCCTTGACACAACCTACTATACGGTCCAACGGGCTCCTATCTTGGACGTATCTCTTTAAATTCGCGTGTTGACTCTCAACTTTGTTTGTGGTACGCTGCCCGAAGTTGTGACTCTGATCAGTCCACACAAAGACAAACATTTTCTTGTGGTCTTTCGTAGGTCACATTTTATTACAAAAACTTACTTGAACGTTTGCACTCCACAAGTCGCTTTTGCAAGTGGTGCAAGTTGTACTCGTATATGGGTATTGATGGAGACTCACACAATCTCCCCCAGGATGACAAAAAGTTTTGCCATTCTTCTTCTGTGAATGCGCTCTTGCGGTACTTACAAATATTCTGTTGAATGTGAAACCTGCAGAGATATCGAGAGGTGTTTAGAAAAACTTTAGCACGCGCTAATTAGGGCCAGCTCTCTATCTGTTACAATAACACGTGGCTGCATACATTCCTCCAACATTGACCTGATCCTCTCAAGCACCCATATAAAGTTATCACTACGTTCTTTGCAGATAACGACATGCGCGATACAAAACGAATAGTTGGTGGGCGTCATACCAACTATCTGGACAAATGGCATGTTGTATACGTTCGTCTTGTACGTGGAATCGATCAGCAAAACGTACGGGAACGCACGCCACATTTCACTCGAGTAGGGATAAACAAAGAAGATCTCTGTAACGACCTCTGTTTTGGGTTCCTCCCATGTCTCGTAAATAATTCGTTTGTAATAAGGATGTTTTCTAGCGACTGCATGGGAGTCCGTCCGTATCTTGTTCAGCCCTAATCTTTTGAACTGCGTTTTGAACCTCTTTCTGAAACATGGAAACTGTCGGGGAACTGCTTCCTTATCGTTTGAAAAATTCTGCGCGGCTCCACATTTTGTGCTGTCAACTGCTCGATCAATCTGTATTCAGCAAACCTTCGCACAAACGCGTGGCCCGACAGGTCCTGACAGAGTTCGTGGTTATGTTCAGTTTTTCCCCCTTTTATCCCCCATGTTTCATATGGATGGTCTCACACACCACTAGGTAAAACGGGCAACCTGTTTTCTTGCTTCCAGCTTTTCTAATCGTCGCTGTAGTATGGTGCTCACCACCACGATTACATTCAAGCCATACCCTCCTGGTCCTTCCACCAATTTTCTTTGATCGTCGGGTCACAATAACAAAACCATCCACCTTTGCCATTTCCAGTGCCCAGTTTTTTAGCTCATCCAGAGAATTGAAAACTTGTAACATCGATAACGTTATGTTAGATTTTATGTTTACTCAACTGCACAACATAAATAATAAGTTTTGATACCGTCTCTGTGAGGTACGGATTGCCTGCGCATGGGGGTGCCTCACCACCATATCCTCCACCATCAGGATAGACTTGTTGATCGTACAAAGAATGTGTTGCATTGTAACTTTCGTAACAGTCTCCTCCGTATCCATCCGGATCGTGTTGTTGCACGTACGAGTATTCACACCCGTATCCATAATCTGGAAACCCATGTTGCGCAGGATAACATGGCGCATCAACTTGGTACGAGTCGTCCACATAGGATGTTTCATCAACGGGCAAGGAAGCTCGTTCAAATCTATAAACGGTCTGTTTTGATTTCCTTGTACACTTGACACAACCTCCTCTTGCTCGTTAGAATTGGGAACAACGGTCTCCCCCTAACAACGGTATCATCATTAGTAAATAATTAAAACAACAACTAGTTTAACCTAATAACTGTTACTGGACTGGCTTCGGGCACCCGTGACTCGCCAGAATACGGCCCAAAGAAATAGCTACCGTCCCAGTATGATAACATTTCACCACCTTTGAATGATATCAGAT
Source organism: Scalesia atractyloides (assembly GCA_947069175.1). Lineage (NCBI taxonomy): Eukaryota > Viridiplantae > Streptophyta > Magnoliopsida > Asterales > Asteraceae > Scalesia > Scalesia atractyloides. The sequence goes on from CAMTDV010000116.1 coordinate 50,937,045, forward strand.
GAAGTAATATAAGCCAAAGAAGAAGACACAGAGAATTTCGACGACGAAATGCAAAATTTCTGTGACATCAAATGCTCTGCATGGCTCTATTAAACAAAGAAATATACGCCCCGTCTATGTATCACTTTACTGCTTTACTCACATGCATGCAGACAACCAAAGTCAAAATCAACCTTCAAGACGGGTCGTCTAGGCCTAGACGACCCGTCTTGGGCAGGTTATCTTCGGTGATCGTATAGGGCTAGACACCCCATCTGATGTGACTGATTTGACATTGTACGAGGGCAGGAATGTGGTCGGAAAAAGGAACCCTAGACGCCCCGTCTAGGTCTAGACGACCCGTCTAGAGGGTGTCTAAATAAGTAGATGGGTGGGTCGTCTAAAGGGTGTCTAAATAGACAGATGAGTCTGTGAGTATGTATAACCTTTTATATATCATAATCAAAGTTTCAAACAAGGTGCTATTGCTATCTTCAAAAACTAATAACCATCATATCGAAAGAAAAAGACAAAGTAATCATAGCCATATGAATTCTTTATAATATCTGTATAACACATAGAAGATCATTTATAACTTTCGAATGACTATGAATTCTTTTAGCTAAATTAGTTTTTAAAATAAAACACAATCATAATTAATTTATTTACAAATAAATCGTTCAAAATTGTTAACTCTACACAGAGTTCAAATTTGTTGCAAATTTACTTAGATCATTAAAAGGGCAAAAACGGTTGTACTTTCCAGATATCTCAATTTCCATCTTTTTGGCTTTGGCCTAGGGCTCAAAAAACCCCCTAGCTAGAAACATCAAGATACAGTCGGAATGCTTATGAGAGCAACAAATTTAGGGCTTGAACGAGTATTAACGAAAATTTTCTCATTCTTGTGAAAGGTCTGTCCGAAATTGTTCCAAAATCCGAATAGCACCCCCTGATCACAACTAGGATTACAGCTTGCGCTTAGTTTTATTGTAACTTTGATTGATAGTTGTTTCGGACACTTGTATTTATATTGAAGTGTGACATATGTGATCACATTTATGTTGTTTTTTATGTTATATACATGTAAGAAAGGAAATATCTTCATGATTATCATGTGTATTTGTTTAAACATGTGAATAATTGTAAGCATCGACATGTAAATGTCAATAACTATTATTATGTGTTTAGTTTCACGTTAATTTGAGCTTGAACTAAACTATGTCAATGTAGCCAATTAAAACGGTTATCATAAATTAAGTTTACAATTTCATAACCATGTATAAAATTGGTTTTTGTTGTTTATGTCTTTTTTATTCGATCTTATTTTCGTGTGTGTCATTAGTTTCTAGTTGCAATTTAAAAAAACAATTAGTTTCTAGCTGTTGCTGCTTTTCTTACTGTTACTATTACGTTTATTATTATTATTGTTATGAGGAGGTATGGTCCCAAATGACCATATCAATGACCAAAAGTCTACAAGGATAACTTTGCGCGCAACGTGCAATGGTGCGCCTTCCTTGGATCTCATAGGTCACACAATGTGTCTTGCGCACTCAGCGCAACGGTGAATTAGACCAGCCTTCATAGGTCACACAATGAGCATTGCGCACTCAGCGCAACGTGAATTAAACCAAAACAATAAAGTCATACAACGAGCCTTGTGTACTCGCCACACAACGGCAAGTTAGACTCATGCGCGCAGGATACTAGACTTGCGCACAACAACATTCCTCTAAATTGCGAATCCCAAAACTTCGCAAGGACAAGACATACATGAGAAGCGCCTCATAGTCTGGGACAAAAGGATGTACCCCTAACACCCTAGCTAGCGGAAAAACCTTGACAGCCTCGCAGAAGGGGTAAGCACTAAGAGATGTTGACCTTACCACGGGGTACAGAATGGCAGAACTGTGACCAAAGGTTACTCGGCAGGTTGCGTGTGACAGGGCCTATGACCAGTAAGGCAAGTGTCAGACCATACACCAACCATATCTCTGCTAGTGACTATTTCACCTTCTCATTTTCAGCTGGCAACAGGCCTGACACCAGAAGTGGCTGCCCTTACACGTGGCACCACTCAGCATCCGATAAAGCACACCTCCTGTCAAACGGACATTAATTCTCCTGGAGGGAGCATTTAATACCTGACATAGAGGGATAAAAAGGATGTCTCTGGCTGTATGAGCCGGGTCCAAGGCCCACCAGCATTTCTCCTTGAACATACCTTTCTCGGCTATAAATAAGTATCAGATCTCCAGGTAAAAGGAATGCTTTTTACATGCTCATACATACACTACAACAAACAATCCTTTGCTTACACTTGCAACCGCTTGCTTACCATCCCACATATACTTATTCTCACGCCGGAGTGTGGTCACGGAGAAAACCCCACCCTCTTCCCCGTGGCGAGACTAACAGTGTTGCAAGTTTTGCAGATTAGCCGGAGTGAGCTTGCAACCCGAGAAGCGAAGGGAGAGGTTAACCTTTTATGCAGAATCACCCTGGTTGTGACTTGTATATCCCCGGATATCACTAGGTTCCACCGGTGCTTCTACATTGGCGCCATCTGCTATATTCTCACTATTTCCAATTTCCAACCTACCATTTTTCGCCCTTCCAAACCTCATCTCCTGATGGCTGATTTTCCAACAACCACCCAGAGGCCCTCGAGGCGAAGGCAAGAACCCGGTTCAAGCCTCTCGTGTCGACCGGCAAGTGAGGGAAGATTCCTCCAAGGATACCGGAGCTTAACACGGCCCTGGCCGAATAAACATCCCGGTCACCCCCGGAGCCCAGCTAGAGACTCCCTTTATCCCAATCACGTCGGTCTTACCTCCGGGTGAAACACCGATGTCATGGTTCATAAAGTCTCAGACGCCCTGAATGCCTCTATGCACAACTCTATGCGTAGATCAAACACCCGTGTGTCCCGTACAGCCCGCAGAGTCCTGCACCGAGGATTCTGAGTTACGACTCGCCAGCAGGGGCGAGCGTACCATATAGTCTCCATCCACTGGAGATGGAGTACACACAACCTCCACCTAAACTGAGTCCCGCTCTCTTAGACGAGCGTCTGTCCACTCACGGTTGGGCCCGCGTCCTCAAGGGGAGCGGTACACCCAGCGTGAGGAGTACAAAACCTACGGTGAAGGTGATAGCGCTAGCGTTTTTCACCGGTTACCCAAGAATCATACGGCATACAGAACCGCCCCACGTGGCGGTTACAACCCGGAGGCCGAACGTGATTATAACTTGATTTACCGACCGACATACGCGGACCGAGCACTCCAAGTTCATCAAGGAGATAGCTCTCGCACCATTGGAGCGCGCAAAGCGCCCTCCAACATCGGCAAATACAACGGGTTGACTGACCCGGATGACCATCTGGGTCTCTTCACTGGCGCAGGACTGATTGGAGGATGGACACTACCAATGTGGTGTCACCTGTTTGTTCAAACCCTCACAGGCGCGACACACCTATGGTTTGATAACTTGCCCATGGGCAAACTCGCGTCCTTGAACGACTTGAAGGACAAGTTCCTGGCACATTTCAACCAGCAAAGGCGTTATGTCAGAGATTCTTCTCGACGTAATGAATATCTGGCGGTGGGATGATGAAAGTCTCGAAGACTTCATTACCCCCTACAACAAAAAGGTACTGGAGATAGGGGATGCGCATGAAGACCTGATTCGTGCACAGTTCAAATACGCCGTACGCTGTGACGAGATGATCAAAGTCTTGTCAGGGACTACAGGTCTCCCTAAGAGCTGGGAGAAACTCATGGCAGTGGCGAAGGTCTATGCGCAAACAGAGCACAATCTCAACAACAATAGGCCTCCCTACCTTACCATCGTCCCCAAGACTTGAGCAGAAGTTTTAGGAAAAAGAATAAAGGGTGGGGGCACCACGATCAGAACCCTCCCCACACACCAGTCGACGCTCGCGCGGCCATTAACAAGCTCGCCATTCAGCGAGCAATAAATCAAGATAATCGCGATCGCCAATGGACCCCACTGACGAAAACACCAGTGGGGGTCCTCAGTACAGAAGACCACCAATTCAAACAACCACCGCCGATGCGCAACAAGAAGGGTCAAGACCCCAACCTCTTCTGCGATTATCACAAAGAAACGGGGCACACAACCGACAATTGTATCTCCCTTTGCATGGAGATTGAGAAGGCACTCAAAAGTGGGAAGCTCAACCACTTATTACAAAACGTGCGCAAGGAGGTGCGCCAAATTACTTGAGGCGGCGAGGGTCCGAGTAACAAAAAACGAAGGTTTTCATATGGTTCAAGGTGGTCCTTCGCGCAAGCGTAACCACCAGAAGAGCTGCACATCTCACTGGCGGGAGCAGCAGGTCATCTTCCCCGTCGTCGTGGGGGTCCGCAAGAAGACCGACCGGTAGTGATAACTGGCATCTTTGGTCACTACTCACCGACTACATATTCATAGACTCTGGGAGCTCTATGAACATTATACATGAACAATGCTTGAAGCAACTTGACCCGGAAGACAAAGCACGTCTGGAGCCGTGGATTTCCCACTAACTAGTTTCTAAATGAGGCTGTTTTTCCTTTGGGGCGGATTTCTTTTCCCGGTCACCCTCTCCGATAGGTGCCACACTTGCACCGTCCAAGTCAATTTCATGGTCATGCCCGCAACCTCACGCCATGACGTACTATTAGGACGGCGTGCCCAGAGAGACTTCAGCATGGTTACCTCCATTCCACACGCAGCTTGCGGTTTTCCCGCAGAAACCGGGGTGGCTATCATGTATTCAAGGAAGGAAATGATGTTTGTGGATGAGGAACCACCAATAAAGCAAACCAAGCCATCTTCCGTCGGTGAGCAAAAAAAACGGGTACTTAACAACAAGTACCCGGAAAAAACCGTGCTCTTGGGACCCGCCATAACCCCCGCAGTCAAGGCGCTGTTGAAACAGTTGTTCCAAAATTGTGATATTTTCGCATGGTCACCGGCGGACATGACAGGGGTGCCAAGGGAAATAGCTGAGCGTGCACTGCACACTTTCCCTTAAGTTCACCTATCGTTCAGAAGAAGCGCAACTTTGGGCCCGAAAAGACCCGCGCTCTGAACGAGCAAGTCATGGAGCTTCTCCAAGCAGGAATCATCCGAGAAGTCCGTTATCAGACATGGGTAGCCAACCCAGTCATGGTTCAGAAGTCCAACGGCAGTTGGCGCATGTGCGTCGATTTCAAAGACCTCAACAAAGCATGTCCCAAGGAGTGCTAGGCCTTGCCGGAAATCGACAAGAAGGTGGACTCTCTTGCTTCATTCAGGTGGAAATGTTTCCTTGATTGCTACAAGGGGTACCACCAGATCCAAATGAAGAAAGAGGACGAAGACAAGACCGCTTTCCGAACGGACAAGGGCATCTTTGCTACACAAAAATGCCCTTCAGACTGCGCAATGCAGGAGCCACCTATCAACGCTTAATGGGCCATATCTTTGGGGATGACATTGGTGAAACCGTGGAAGTATACATTGATGACCTAGTCATCATGAGCTCGGATGAGGAGAAGATGTTGGCAAACATCCAAAAAACGTTTGTCTCTTTGCGCAAGGCAAATCTGAAGCTGAACCCCAGCAAGTGCTCTTTTGGAATGAGGAAGGCAAATTTTTAGGATTCATTGTTACCCACAATGGCTTTAAAGCCAATCCTGATAAAGTGGAAGCGATTCAGCGTATGCCATCACCCTCAACTATCAAAGAGATGCAACAGTTGCAGGGCGGCTGGCTGCGCTGAACAGGTTCCTGGCCAACCACGCAATGAAGTCCTTCCCATTCATCAGCACTCTGCGGAAATTGTGTGAAGAAGAACAAGTTTTAGTGGATTCCAGATGCAGAGAAGACCTTCACCCAAATGAAGGAATGCTTGATTCAGCTACCAACGCTAACCGCACCGCAGAAGAAGGAGCCACTGATGCTCTACCTTTCCGCATCAGATGTCGCTCTGGGAGCAGTTCTGCTAGTAGAACGCGTAGGAGTTCAAACTCCGATCTACTACGTCAGCAAAATGCTTACCGACCCAAAGACCCGATATCCCATGATGGAAAAGCTAGCTCTAGCTTTAGTCCACGCATCCCGGCGGTTGCGCTGATATTTTTCAGGCCACGAAATAACAATTCTTTCGAACTACCATCTAGGCCCAATTTTGTCAAAACCGGATATCTCTGGTCGCCTAGCAAAATGGGCGATCGAGCTTGGCGGATACAATGTTGTGTATAAGCCTCGACCGGCAATAAAAGGTCAGATATTGGCCGATTTTATCGCAGAAGTCTCGCAAAATAAAGCGCAGGAGTGTGAAGAAGTACATAATCCAGCGCCGGTTACGGACACCGCGCATGGATACTACACACCGATGGCGCATCCAACGACGATGGCGCAGGGGCCGGTCTTCGCCTAATAAGCCCCGTTGATCAAGAATTCACCTATGCCATCAGGATGGATTTTAAAAGCACGAACAATGAAGCTGAGTGCGAAGCGTTCCTGGTAGGTCTTCGGTTAGCAATCAAGATGGGTGCACATAATCTAGAAGCCCACGTTGATTCACTCCTAGTCGCCAGACAGGTTAACGGTTTGTACGATGCAAAGGGCGAGGCGATGGTCTTATATCTTGAACAGGCGCAAGCCTTAATAACCAAATTCAAACATTTCAAGATAACCAACGTTAACTGAAGCGAAAACAAACATTCTGACGCTCTCAGCAAGCTAGCCGCTACAAGCTTCAAGCACCTTGCGCGAGAGGTGCGTATTGAGGCACTAAAAAACCCTTTTGTTCCTTTGCGACAAGTCAACATCATAGAAATGGGAAATCCATCCTGGATGTCTCCCATCATCATTTTCTTGCAACATGGGAGCCTTCTTGAAAACAAAGCGGAAGCAAGGAAGGTCCAGAACAAGGCACTCAATTATGAAATGGCGGACGGTATCTTATACCGGAAGTCATGCCTTGGGCCGTTCCTCCGCTGCGTTGATGCGCAAGATGCCAAGTACTTGATCCGTGAAATACACGAAGGGTTATGCGGAATTCACGCCGGCCACGCATGGTCGTTGCAAAGATCATGAACGCAGATATTACTGGCCTGGCATGCACCTTGATGCAGTTGAAACATTACGTAAATGCGCATCATGCCAGCGCCATGCTCCAAAGACACTGCGCCCCAAGAATCCCTTGATTCCGGTAACAACAGCGTGGCCTTTTCAACAATGGGAATCGATATGGTGGGACCATTCCCAAACTCTCTGGGAGCAGTGAAATTCATAATCGTTGCAGTCGATTATTTCATAAATGGGTAGAAGCCAAACCCCTCGCATCCACCACAACAATTGTAGTGCGAAAGTTCATTTAGGAACACATCATACGCCGATTCGGGTTACCCTTGCACATAGTCAGCGATAAGGCCCCAATTTTGCAGCCGAAGAACTACAACAATGGATACAAGAGATGCATATCGAACATGTTTTCACTTTGGTCGCACATCCCTAAGGAAACTGCCAAGTGGAGAGGATCAACAAAAGCATCGTCAAAGGAATCAAGACAAGGTTGGGAACAGCCCGCAGAGGTTGGGTAGATGAGCTGCCAAGCATCTTATGGGCTCATCGAACCATGCCTAAAACCAGCAAGAGCGAAACCCCTTTTAGCCTTGTGTATGGGACGGAGGCAGTGATTCCTGCAGAGATAGGCCTCCCATCACCGCGCATGTTAGCTGCGCAAAAAAATAATGAGGGGAGCGTAGGCTAGACTTAGACTTGCTAGAAGAAAGGTATGAAAACGTTGCCATCAACGAGGTAAAATATAAGTCCAAACTGGAGAATACTACAACGCGCGAGTCCGCATATTCACCTTCTTACCCGGTGATTTTGTTTTATGTGACAATGAGGCATCTAATGCTGAACGTCCTGGAAAACTAGCAACCAAGTGGGAAGGTCCTTATGTTATTCATGAAATTCTGGGAAAAGGTGCATACACCCTTAAGCGTTTGGATGAAACAAGCATCCCCAGGACATGGAATGTGCAGCAGCTAAGGCGATGTTACATGTAAACCCCCAAGTACATAGTCTCTTGTCTATCTAAAAATGCGGTCCTTGTGCCCAATTATGTAATACAGATAAGAGTTACTTCATTTTTCTTTTATCTTAATGTTCGCTACAAATGCGCGGCACCACTTTGAGTATACGCAAAAACAACTTGTTGCACAATGACTCGCAAAACATAAATCACTATTTATGCAGCACGCACAAAAGCTGATACCCATGCGCGAGTTCATTACCAGTTTCATTCGCTATACTTGCACAAAGTTGGTCCAGTTCACGTAAATATTGTAACAAGAAAGGAATATTTCATTAAGAGATAAAAAAAGTATGTACATAACCGCGTCATACGCGGGACAAGCAATGATCCTACAAAGATATACATCAAGGATCCTACACTAATCTTTGCCATCAGCAGCGACTTCAGCGTCTTCCGGGAAGATATCCCTCAAACGGTCAACGAAGTCATCATGGGTAAGATCCTTGCTTACCAACTCCAAGTCAGGGATCTCAAGGCGATTATACTCTTAATGCGCCTTCTCGAAGAAAGCTCCAGTGGTCATGCCGTGAGTGGAGGCATGGCTAGAAGGGGGTAAGCACTAAGAGATGTTAACTTTACCACAGGTTACGAAATGGCAGAACTGTGACCAAAGGTTACTCGGCAGGTTGCGTGTGACAGGGCCTATGACCAGTAAGGCAAGTGTCAGACCATACACCAACCATATCTCTGCCAATGACTATTTCACCTTCTCCATTTTCGGCTGGCAACAGGCCTGACACCAAAAGTGGCTGCCTTTACATGTGGCACCACTCAGCATCCAACAAAGCACACCTCCTGTCAAACGAACATTAATTCTCCTGCAGGGAGCATTTAATACCTGACGCAGAGGGACAAAAAGGATGTCTCTGGCTGTATGGGCCGGGTCCAAGGCCCAACTGCATTTCTCCTTGTACATACCTTTCTCGGCTATAAATAAGTATCAGATCTCTAGGTAAAAGAAACGCTTTTTACATGCTCATACATACACCACAACACACACAAGCCTTTGCTTACACTTGCAACCACTTGCATACCATCCCACATACACTTATTCTCACGCTAGAGTGTGGTCACGGAGAAAACCACCCTTTCCCCGTGGCGAGACTAACAGTGTTGCTAGTTTTGCAGATTAGTCGGAGTAAGCTTGCAACCCGAAGAGCGAAGGGGGAGAGGTTAACCTTTTATGCAGAAACACCTTGGTTGTTACTTATATATCCCCGTATATCACTAGGTTCAACCGGTGCTTCTTCAATTATTATTATTGTTATTATTATTATTATTATTATTATTATTATTATTATTATTATTATTATTATTATTATTATTATTATTATTATTATTTAAATCAATCTTCAACCAAACTCTTTGAATTTCCTTTATAATAAAGCTAGATATAGACACTAACTACATACTTAACGTAGACACGATATGTTACTTACCATAGCTATTTAGGTTGATAGGTTTTAGGTCGGTCAGTGAGAGGGGAGGCATAAAGAGATGTCATGAGTGCTAGGTATGTTGTTAATGGGTGATGACAGTGGTGTTCGTGTGTAACACCCCAAAAACGGGTTTGGTAACCAAACCACGTTAATATTAAAGAGCGGGTAAAAGACTATTAGCAGTGAAAGTTAAACTATAAACAAAATAACTAGGAACAAATAAACCTAGTTAAAAACATGTATAAAAGTAACCAAACAATGAGTTGTAGTCTCATTCATGATCAAAACTAAACTTGAGGGACCAAAGCTGCCAAAAAGGGAACTTGTATTATAAATATAAAAAATTTAAAAACATAAAACACATAGTGAACGTGTGTGTGTGTGTGTTCTACGGCTGGAGTACAAGGAGCAAACCCTTGTTCTTCTTTAATCATCAAATGAGGATGAATTGAGCTCGGAATCGATGCATGAACGTATAAAAACGTTCACCTAATCGAGGGATCATAAGGTATGTCTCAAAACTTAGATTGGTGAAAAATCATAACTTGAGACAAGTTGAATACTTGCAATTAGATAGTTGGATTATGATCCAAAGATGAAATTAAGTGAATGTGTATGCTTGATTTTGTTAGACTTAAAGAAAATATGCACAATTTGATGAAGGATTACTTGTTAGGGAATAACAAGTAGATTATGAAGTTGGTTTTGAGTATATGATGAAATTGATGGTAAATAAGTGTTCATAATCATCATATTTGTATGTATGTGTAAAATATTTGAATAAATTAGAGGTTCAAATAAATGTTCATACATTACTTGAAATGGGTTTTAATGATATGATGAGATAGATGTTAAACACATGTTAATAGATACTTCAAATCATCATAGGAATATGAATGTTTAAAGTATTTGGCTAAGTTTAATGTTTGGGAAAATTCTATATATATGATGCAGTGGGTTGTTTCTTGCCTAAGATTGATAGATTGGCATAATGATTGAAATTTTATTGAATTAATGTAACAAATTGTATGGGAAACATAACTTAAATGGTGGCCTAGAAATGATGCCTACCGAATAATTGGTGAAAGGTCTAAACGAGTTTTTCGAACTTAAATGCGCATTTCATATGCTAATAGACAGTTGACTCTTAAAAAGTCAAACAAACCAATAATAAGATCAAATGGTAAATTTTGAATAAAGTTTGTAATGTGGGATAGTATTGATAAATCATGACTAATCTAGCCATTTTTGCAAATAATAGATAGTTTGACGCTTGACATACTAGGTGGAGGCTTGAGAAGAAGCGGGTCAAACGAAACAACTACGCGGAAAAAGGCATAATCGGAGTTCAAGGTAAATAAAGCTTACATCTTTGAAAATAATAGATTTACTTATGTAGTTTTATAAGTGTTTGGGGGTATTCGGGACAAGATTTCAAAATATGAAGTTCCAACACGGATAGATACGGGTTGGAACAAGTGAAAAAGGTATTAAACCATATTTGATGGTAAAAAGGGGTAAAATGGTAATATAGTCATGTAATGACAAATAAACAAGAAATTCTGAAAAAGATACCTTATGGAGTAAACCATAAAGAAATAAAAAAGGGTAAAAATGGTAATTCGGTAACGAGCTGACAAAGAAACACTAAACTTTTTAAAAAAAGGGCACTTTATGCATAAATCGTAATGGGTCGAACAAATTAAGAAACGGCCCTAATTAATATGATTATAAGGTGTAAACCGAAAATGGATTAAAGGGTGAGATGATAAATTAATACTATCTGAAAATGATAGATGGTCATTTAGACCAAACGAGTCAAATGGTGATATTATCACCATTTGACAAAAAAATATCTAATGGTCTTTTGTTGAGTTTTTGTGCTCATAGAAAGAATAGAGTATGATTAGCATCGCTATTACATAGCAACTAATACAACATGATATTAGAACGGATCAATGCTATGAGCCGAGCCAGGTATGTGTAATGGGTTAAACTCTTAAAGAGGACTTATGGTCCGTTGAGTTTTAAATGAGTCGTGAATGAATAATTGATTACCTAAGGTAAGGTAAATCTAATAATCTATTTGTAAACATTATGTTCTTAAGAACATAATGATTTTATATAGATTATGGTTAAATGTTCATTTTAGTCAAAACATGATTTTGTAAGTCCTTCGTCGTAAAGAAGGGTCTAAGTTGACCAAAATGCACTCGAATGATGAAATAAGTAAAGGACTATAATATTAGTTTAAAAATGAGTTTTACAATACGATAGACCTCTTTGGTAATGTAAAAGTGAAAAGCATAAGCCGTTTTGGCTTAATGCCTCATATTAGGTCTTTCTCGTAAAAATGTCAAACCGAAGGGTAGAATGGAAAATATAACATTTCTATAATCAATCCACCACAATGATAGTTGTGGTGGAATATAAATAAATATTTTAGTATGAAAACGAGAAATAAAGTAAGAGGAAGTAAGATTTAAGTTTATACGTTTAAATCTCTTAATGGGTCAAAATGAATATACGCATAAACCAAGAGTGAATGCGTAATTCATAAGAATTAAGAATCCGAGTTGAGGATTTCAAGTTAAATATGTAGGTAAACAAATTTTCAGACAATTGGAAATAGATAGATATTTTAGTGTGGAAATGCTAAGATAGATAAGGTTTGGTTGAAATAAGCGTCGGATTACGCTAAACCAACCAAACAGGTCAAAATAATAAATAAACTAAATAAATAAAGGTTTAGTTGAATAAGGCGAAGTATTTCGCTAAGGCAACTATACGGGTAATAATGGAGTGTTTATGCATACCGAAATGGATGCGTAAATGTATAGTTTGATTAAAATGGGACAAAGGGCAAAATCGGAAAATATGAGCATAAACCAGGAATGAATGTGTATTTCATAAAAGTTAAGAATCTGGGATTTGGAATTTGGGTTAAATATGTAAGAAAATATTTTACGGACATTTAGAAATCAGTGTCATAGGAAACAGATGAAAAGGTAACAAGTTATGGAAGTTATCGTAACAAACGGCAAAATTTAAAAAGGCTGCAGCAGGCCACCGTAAGCTACGGTGGCTATTGAAGCTTACGGGAGGCATGCTGTGTTAAAACTGAAAGTCTTAACCGTAAGACAGGAAGCTAGGGCTGTAAAGCTTGACCGTAAGCTACGGTGGTCACCGTAGCTTACGGTGGAGTCTGAAACGAAAGTTTTGTTTTCATTGTTTTAGGCCTTCGGGTTTATTCGGTTATGTTGTAAACTATTTATAACTAATGTATTTCATAAGTTATGAAACATAGGTGATGATTGGGAGCACCGGAGGAGGACCAAGCTCTACGAAGAACCGAACACGATCAAGGACGAAGCTTCCGCACTTGGTTTTGTTAAAACAAAACTAATCAATGATAACATGTTAAATTGTTTAAATATGTAGATAAAGTTTTAATAAACTTGAAAATTTGAGTGACGTGTATTCGCAATTACATGTTGAAACACTAAATATTTATAGAAAATTCAATATATTAAGTGTCACACCCAACCGATGGCGGAAACATCGGGATGAGACGAACAAATTGCTCAAAACTTTATAACGCTATGTGACAATATAGATTAAATTCAAATTTCATTCAAGACTAAATTGTCATACAAAAATTCCAAATAATAGTCAACAATTGTTTCAAAACGACCTAACATCAAAATAGATAAATTAATCTAGGTGTGTATCTAAGTCCACCTAAATCTTGTTTCATCTTGTAACATCACCTCATCAATCAACCTGCAACATGTATTAAAATATATCAACAAAAGTTGGCGAGCATACAAGTTTTGTTACATATCATAATATAGAATAAATTTGTTTAAAGTCTAATATCCAACATGAACCACAATATGCAAGTTTACTAGCATGCTGAAACGGTGTACTATATGTTCAAACCCAAGAATCCAACGCGTTAAAATAGCCAATCCCAATAGAGTAGCGGGAGGTTAACATGTTTAACTTAACAATACTCCAAGTTTCGTGGGCGGTGCGTTAATCCTATAGAGCTATAATTGTTAAGGTAGGCTAGCAAAGTTAATGAAGCATATATCGACACAAATAGTTTACATAACATACAAGTCTAACAAGCATCAAGTAGTTTCATGTTAAGCATGGATAGAGATTAAAATAGTTTAAGTGTCGTGTGATTTTTGTACAATGTACATGTTGCACCCAAAGTGTAAAAAGGAAAAAGGGATCGAGTATGCTCACTGTTTTGCAAGCTTTCCCACTTGAAATCCCGCGAACGTTGTTGGTTGATGGATTAGTTTCGAGCACCTTGTCCTTCTACATGAAGGAACATAGGCATGTGAGTATTGGGAATGAACGGAGGGTTATGGATCGGAACTAAAATAACGTGAAATTAGTATTATGAAAGTAATCATCTTATACTCATAACACTTGTTCTTGACACTATAGAACCTCAAGGGTTTGGTATGTTTTTATGGATTCAAAGATCCATTAGAATCGTAACAAGTGTATGGTCTTTAGATGATGTAACCTACTATTTTGACAAATGACCACTTGTTCATCATCAAGAGTTCGATTACTTTGATAATATATAAGTATTATATAGTGTACATTAAGTCATATAGGTCAAGCATGAGGTAGGAGGTTGAACCATCCATTTAGGAACCTCTTTGTAGTTTACATAAGTCAAGTAGGAGGTGGGAGGATTTACCATCCACTTAAGACCTCTTTGGATTCACCACTACACATGTGTCTTAGACACAAGGACGGTCATGAACTTATAAGTAAGGAATGAAATGAGACAACTAAGCTATGAAAATCATCAAGTAGTGTGTGGATTCAATGATGGATAGCCCAATCTAGTCCAAGTATCACACATTCATCAAGCTTAACTTGAACACTACTTGTGGGTGTAAACCCTAGTCGAAAACAGAAAGTTTGTGAGGTTTTATATTCTAGTTTGACATGTCTCAGCCTTGTTTTTAAGCCTAACCAACCACATATAGTGTTGTAAGCATTAGGACATAGGTTGAGATGAGTTGAACTCAAGTTAAACAAGTTTTATAAAAGTTTGAAGAATATATATCAAAACAGTCCACTTTGGAGCCTTTTTCGTGACATTCCATGGCCTGATTTTCTATGGAAAAGCATTGGAGATGTGCACAAGGTCAAACCAAGCAAGTAGGAAAAAGAATGGATGAAAAAGGTTAAGAAATGAGTGAGATATGCTCACTTTTGTAAGAGATAGAAATTCTGCTCGAACCTTGGATTCACAGCTGATTAAAGGAAGTTTTGAGAGTGTTTTAGTGATTAGAAAAGTGTAAAAATGCTTGGATATGCTTGGGTTTTATAGGGAAGTGATTAGGTTAGGTTTTAGTTGAGTTAGGTAAGTATTAAAGGCCATAAAGTATGATTAAAGTTAAAAAAAAACCTTCAAAACCCGCCTAAAACCTTGCTGGTCGCGGCCTGTTGGGCTGATTGGTTGCAGCGAGTGAGTGCATAAGGGGTTAAAGATCTGGATTGTTTCAGATGTGAGGCTGGTGGTGGAGTGGTTTTGTGCGCGTTTGATGAACCAGGTGACCCGGGTTTGAGTCCCGCGGTCACCGGTTTTATTCAATTATTATTATTTTTTTATTAAAAGATTATTCCACTTCTAATTATGCACATAAATGGTCCCTGCAACTTCTAAAATCATTAAATTACCAATTGGACCCTAGACTTTATTTTTTTATGATATCACCATTAAATTACTAACTTATATTATATATATAAAGAGATAACTTTTTAAATTGTAAAAAGTTTAATTAATCTAATTAATTAATTTAATTTCTCGATTTAAATAATGAACAAGTAATCGTATACGTAACGAGTTAAATTAGTTTAGTTTAACGACTATCGAGTGTCATTGTGTAATAACTAATCAAGAATCTTGGATAATATGATGCTCCAACATGATTAAAATAGTTTCGTTCTCATTATGATCAATAGTCTCAATTACAAATAAAAAAACGAAAGTCGATTACGAAGAGAGTACAAGGTTTTTAAAAATAAAAAATACAAGGGACGCTTTCTAATTATGGAAATACGAAAAACCAGGCGTTACAGTCTCCCCTCCTTTAGGAAATTTCGTCCTGAAATTTAGGAAGAAGTAACGAAAAGATGCGGATACTTGGTCTTCATATCACTCTCGAGTTCCCAAGTAATTCAGCGCCACGCTTTCCTTCCCATCGAACCTTTACGATAGGAATTCGACCGCGCCTTAGTTTCTTGATATCTCGGTCCATGATTTCGACAGGTTTCTCCACAAAATGCAAGGAAATGCGCAGATTTGGTGAGACGGTCGATGATTACCCAAATGCTACCATGACCAGAAGGTGTTCGAGGAAATTTGGTTATGAAATCCATAGCAATGCTATCCCACTTCCAAACAGGGATTTCGGCTGATTGAGCAAACTAGATGGACGCTAGTTTTCAGCTTTGATTTTCGAACAAGTAAGGCATTTCGAAACGTAGATGGCAATGTCCTTTTTCATACCAGGCCACCAATAGGATGTACGAAGATCATGGTACATCTTATCTGCACCAGGATGAATCGAGTACTTGGATTTGTGTGCCTCGGTCATAATGAGTTCATGAAGATTGTCGCGATTTGGCACCCAAATACGATCAAGATAGTATTGAAGTCCGTTTGATTTCGTCATGAGTTGATCCATAGGAGCACCTCATACTTCGTCAATTAGACTTCCTTCGTTTGCTGACGAGTATTGAGCTTCACGAATACAAGGGTGGAGATCGAACAACGAACGCTACTAACATGAGCCCTACAACTAAGAGCATCAGCCACGACATTTGCTTTACCAGGATGATAGTGAATCTCGCAGTTGTAGTCGTTAAGCAATTCCACCCAACGTCGCCGACGCATGTTTAGTTCCTTTTGGTCAAAGATGTGTTGTAAGATCTTATGGTCGGTGAAAACCACACACTTTGTACCATATAGGTAGTGTCGCCAAATCTTTAACGCAAAAACAACTGCGCCAAGCTCGAGGTCGTGGGTAGTATAGTTTTTCTCATGTATTTTGAGCTGACGAGAAGCATAGGCAATGACTTTGTCTCGTTGCATGAGCATGCAACCAAGACCATGATTTGAGGCATCGCAATATACCATGAAATCATCATTCCCATCAGGAAGAACA
The DNA here is from genome assembly GCA_947069175.1 of Scalesia atractyloides. Taxonomy (NCBI): domain Eukaryota; kingdom Viridiplantae; phylum Streptophyta; class Magnoliopsida; order Asterales; family Asteraceae; genus Scalesia; species Scalesia atractyloides. The sequence goes on from CAMTDV010000116.1 coordinate 50,953,775, forward strand.
AGAATAGGAGCGTTAAAAGCAAGTTCTTGAGAGTTTGAAAAGATTCATCTTGCTCAGGACCCCAAGCAAAAGGTTTCTCTTTTTGAGTCAACGAGGTGAGAGGAACAACGATTTTTGAAAAGTTCGAAATGAATCGGCGGTAAAACCTGCCAATCCTAAGAAAGAACGGATTTCAGAAGGAGTTTTAGGCGCTATCCAATTCTTCACTGCTTCGATTTTGGAAGGGTCAACATGGATTCCTTTTTCACTAACAACGTGTACAAGGATTTGGACTTCTTTGATTCAGAATTCGCATTTGGAAAACTTCGCGTATGACGATTACTACGCAAAAGTTCGAGTATGAGGCGTAAATGTGTTCATGGTCAGCCTGCGTCTTTGAATAAATAAGAATGTCGTCGATGAAAACGATTACAAAGCGATCCAAATATGGTTTACAAACACAATTCATAAGATCCATGAACACGAACTTGTGATGTCCATAGCGAGTGCGAAATGCAGTTTTGGGAATGTCCTCTTCGAGAACACGAAGTTGGTGATAACCAGATCGAAGATCGATTTTGGAGAAGCAAGTTGCGCCTTGAAGTTGGTCAAATAGATCATCGATACGCGGGAGAGGGTAACGATTCTTGATGGTGAGTTTGTTAAGCTCTCGATAGTCGATGCACATGCGAAACGAGCCATCATTTTTCTTGACGAAAAGTACAGGAGTACCCCAAGGTGAGGTACTTGGTTGTATGAAACCCTTATCGAGGAGTTTTTGGAGTTGAGTAGATAACTCTTGCATCTCAGAGGGTGCAAGACGATAAGGAGCTTTGGCAACAGGAGTCGAACCAGGTACGAGATCAATACGAAAATCAACGTATCGAGGTGGAGGAGGACAAGGTAAATCTTCAGGAAAGACGTCAGGGAAGTCGCGCACTACTGGAACATCACTTACGCTTTTTCCCTTGCCTTTTTCTTCCACAACGTGGGCTAAAAAGGCAAAGTACTGTTTACGTAAGTACCTATTCGCTTATGTGCAGGACATCAATTTCAGTCCTTTCGAAGGTCGGTCTCCATAGACGCGTAAGGTGTCACCAGAAGGAAGAGGTAAACGAACGTATTTCTCGTGGCAAGCAATTTCAGCATGGTTCTTGCGAAGCCAATCCATGCCTACTATGATGTCAAAACTACCAAGTTGCATGGGTATAAGGTCGATAGGGAAGGTGTGCTCGTTATGAGTGAGAAGACAGTCACGAAGAACGGAATCGACTAAGATAGACTTGCCATTGGCAACTTCAACGGAAAACGACTTAGGCAGTTTAGAGCGTGTACAATTTAGCAAAGGTTCAAATTCAACAGACACAAAGCTTTTGTCCGCACCAGTATCAAATAGCATTGAAGCGTAAAGGTTATTGAGGAGAAACGTACCATTAACGACTTCATTGTCGTTGCGCGCTTGGTTTGCAGTGAGGTTGAAAGCTCGTCCTTTAGCAGCTTGTTGTTCCTGATTCAATTGAGGGCATTGAGGACGAAGGTGATTTGCGTCACCGCATTTGTAGCAGGCTCTAGCTGGTTTAGCGTTTTGAGCTTGTTGGGCTTGTGGCGCAGGATTGTTCTTACAATAGGCGGTGTTATGGACAAAACGGTTGCAAATGGTACAATGGCAACAATTGACGTTGGCAGGGTGATGATAGTTGCAGGTAGTACACTTGGGGTGAATCCCAATGTATGGCTTTCGATCGCTTGCAGGTGTAGCAGGGTTTAGGTTAACAGCTGGTACAACCGCGTTACAACTAGGGTTCGATTGCTTTCGCTTCTTCCCCTTGTTGCCACTTGATTATTGGGTAAGTTAATGGGCTTGTTTGGAGGAAACTGTGGTTGAAGTTTGCTTATCGCGAATGCGATTGTTGTTTAGGGAAGCGGCGAGGCGATAAACGGCTTCGATATTATCGAGTTTGGCTGCCTCGATGGTATCTCGCATAGCAGGAGGTAATCCATGGAGGTACTTGCGGATTTTGCGATCGAGGGTCGAAACAAGGTGAGGAACAATGAAATTGAGTTGCTTGAAACGGCTGGTGTAGGCTTGGTTATCGTCGCCAACTTGTTTTAGAGTCCAAAATTCATCTTCCAGCTTTTGTTGCTCGTGCGGGGGACAAAATTCCTCCATCATGAGTGTCTTAACTTCCTCCCAAGGTAAAGCATAAGCCTCTTCATTGGAACGAAGATTCCTGTCGTTTGTCCACCATTCTAGAGCTCGGGCTTGGAATACCCCTGTCGCACTACGCGTTTTGAGCTCTTCGGGACATTCACTATTGATGAACATGACCTCTATGCCGTAGAACCACTCGAGCATAGCAGTCACCCCTGTCACACCCCGACCCGCAGCGGAAAAGGTGATCGGGGCATGATTGGGTTATCATCAAAGCTCATGACATTTATTAAGCGTTTCATATTCATTAATACAAGTTAAATGGAAATCTACAATAAATGTTACAACATGATCTATCTAACAATCTAAACTTCTTTGTTCTCTTCTAAGGCATATCCTATGTTTTCCTTGCTTCAACCTGTTCACCTGTATCATGTGTAAAAAGGTTTTTGGATCAACATAATGTTAGCGAGCGAATCCTATGGAAAACATTTGAACAAATTTATTTAAATTGATTATGAAATATGTGCACAACCAAACATGAGTAAAATTAGATGTAACTTAATCAACAATCATAAGATATTAAATGAAACACTCATGAACAATAATGGAATAATTAGAGGCACGCGATGCTCAACTCGTCTCTCACGAGGAACTGAGGGGCCTGATGAATGAATTGCATAAACATGATAATATGAATGACACAACTACAAACAATATAAACTCAATGATACACACATGAACAATAATGAATTTGAATTGAAGCACGCGATGTTCTACTCGTCTCCCACGAGGAACTGATGGGCTTAATGTATGAGTTTCATATAATTTGACAAAAGGAATATAAGTAAATCACAACAATAAAACAATCTAAGTTTAGGTCATGATGTGGTATGGCACAAGTTTAAATAAATAAATTAATTATTTTCATAACACATGACACACCCCAAAACGTGTAATTTAAAAGGGGGAGTTGTAAGATTCACTCACAGTGGGTGCGTTCGGTTGATGACGTTGAATGCACGCGAAGTGGTTTTAACCACGAGTGAGATTTAACCTAGATAAATCGCATTATGGTTTGGTAAGTAAACGGGTTTTATTAATCTATTTTAGTAGGATTGTTGGGTGTATTTTTGTGAGTTTGAGGCTATTTTCTAACCTTAAAAATGTTATTTTTAAGTATTTTTAATTGATTTTTAATTAAAATAATTAAATAAAAATAATAAAAAAATTTATTTTTTTTTCTGACCGTTGACCGTTTGACTGACCGTTGACCGGTTCAATGGCATGTTGTTGTGCGCTGGGTGAGGCTCAAACCCGAGACCTCCCGTACGCGTGCACGCAGCTCTACCAACTGAGCTACGTGTCTAACCCGTTATATATCTGATTTTAATTATATATATATATTAATTAGATTAAACCGAAATTCATTTTATTTTAAAAACATTTTAAGCGAAACGGTCGTGCACTCCACAGGTCTCGAACCCGGGACCTGTGGTTTAATCTAACACACAGTCCACCGCTGGACTGTGTGTTAAACATGTTATCTATTTCGATTTTTATTATACTTAAATACAATTTAGTTATTTCCTTTTCTGCCTTATTAAAAAGAATAGATAATTGTTCGAGTCGGTGCAGAAGACCGGACTCGAACTCGTGACCAGTGATATAAACAAACACACAGTCCACCGCTGGACTGTGTGTCTAACTTGGTTATTATTCCGGTTATTAATATATTTAACATATACCAGTGGCGACTCCGGTTCAGTTAAACAAAAAAAATGGTTTTTATTAAGGCAGCGTGTGTTAAACCGGAATCGAACTTGAGACGTTAGCGATTTATGTGCACACAGTCCACCGCTGGACTGTGTGTCTAACCCGAGTAATTTCTTGTTTTTAATTATACTTAAACGTTCCATGACTTCGTCTTCTTCGTTGAGATATAACCAGAAATCGGTGACAGACTGGTTCGAAATTTTAAATCGGTTTCTTAGCGTCTTACAGTTCATTAAGGTGAGATAAGAGTGAAAAGAAGAAGAATTTAGGCGAAGAGGTATACCGACTGGACTCTCTGTTTTCCGGCAGAAACTCCGGCGACAGAAATCACCTCCGGCGACGTGTTCCTTGTAGCAGCGAGTCTCCAGGAAGCTTATAAAGAGTGTGGGTATCTCCGGTATAAGCTCAGAGGCTCAGTGAGGTTCAGAAATGAGAAAAACGGTTTTCCGGCGACGAACAGAAAATTTCCGGCGAGAGAGTTTTGGCCTAGAAAGGGTGTGGTTTTGAGCGAAAGGTTTGCAGTCGGTTGTGGGTGAATTTATAATGCAAATCGTCGAAGCACTTGGTCTGATTTCCGACTGTATTCATCGATTTAAATTTTCCGGCGGTTATAGAAAGGTGTCGCGGACTTCAAACATCGGTTATAACCGATGTCTTGTTAATGGTTTACGTTATAACGTAAATTGTAGTTAAGACTCGCGAGATTTCCGGGATTCCGACGACTGAACTGTTTGGGCGCCGGTTTTGAATTCGTAACGTTACTTTATGATTTAAATGATTTCATTATATAACAAACAAAATCCGCGGCGCAGTGGTTTGTGTGTTGAGAGATAATTCTGTTTGCTGGTTCGGTACAGACCCGGGTTCGAAACCCGGCAGAGTACTTTCATTTTTATTTTGCGATTTTCAGCAGTTTTTCAAAAACTAAATATATATTCCCGTATAATAATTGATTACGGATCGTTTAAAAATATTTTGGGCATTTAATTCGCAACGAAATTTTTGACTGACTGTTCGGTTGCTAAACGGAGCGGGTTTGGTAAATCCGTTTTTGACGGATGTTACAACCCCATCGTTGCCAGTGAATGGCTTAGGGTTGCAAGACGAAAAGTGCTTGTAATTAAAGTTCACAGTTTTGGGTTGAGCCGCTTTCGATTCCACGGAACCGTTGGGGGTGTTCGAAGCTTGAATTTCGGTGACGATCTTTGGGACAATACGAGCGATTTGATTGGCCATGAAAGCCATCATCTTCTTTTTGGAGTTGATCTTCGACTTCTTAATCGAGTTGGAGAGATGAGAAGACATCTAAGATTCAAAAGAACGAATAGGTGAGACTTGATCATAATGATTGTTTAAGAAAAATTCTTTCCATGAATGCATCACATAGAATATAGTTTCACATAGTGTATAAATGTTCAATTTAACTCACATAGCATAATCATGAATTCCACATAGCATAACATGTATAATGAAAGCATTGTAAATTTAGTTTGTTCACGAGAGATTATTATTGTTTTTGATTGCGATAGACTGCGAATTGTGTAAAAAGTTTGATATGAACGAAGTATCAAGTTTAAAATCACATATAAATTGAGATGACATAAAAGAAAGTCTCAATAAAATATTGGATTGTTTCGGGTAGAGAAACGTCGACTATTCCAAAGTGGGTCGAAGGTCCTTTCAAATTAGAGAAACGTGCTTTGGCCTATAGATAAGATACTCTCGTCGAGAAGCGATTAACAGTATCTTACCCTTCCAGTTACTACACGTCTCTAATCGATCGAAACAATCGAGATATTGGCGAGATTGAAAATCGAGGAATGGGACTTAATCGACAAGGTGCGGATTTCACCCCTAACTTGACGATTTCGTACCCTAATGTGGTTGTTTCTTACTAAACGAGGAGCGAATTCAGACTCGTTAGTAAGGTCCACTAGAGTATGAAATGGAAGTTTTCCATCAAGATGTGGATATCACTCCTAGCTTGATGTCGTAACTTCGTGCAAAATTGATACACGGAATGAGGGACTTCACCAAAAATTGTGGGCCATTGGGCCTATCTTGGTGCAAATCGCCTCGTTGGTAAAATTTGAGTGTTTCAAAGCTTCAAGTGTATTTGTGTTGGCCTTAGGAAAGGCAAATAAGTTTAATAGACCAAGAAGGAGAAAAAGAAGCAAATAAGGTAGAATCAATGAAGTTTTAAACAACAAATAAGAATCAAGTTCCTAAAACTATAGACTAGGGCAAAGCATTCCTACTTTTCCTAATTCCCTATAGTTATGGCTCTGATACCAATCTGTCACACACAAACCGACGGCGGAAACATCGGGATGAGACGAACAAATTGCTCAAAACTTCGTAACGCTATGTGACAATATAGATTAAACTCAAATTTCATTCAAGACTAAATTGTCATACAAAAATTCCAAATAATAGTCAACAATTGTTTCAAAACGACATAACATCAAAATAGATAAATTAATCTAGGTGTGTATCTAAGTCCACCTAAACCTTGTTTCATCTTGTAACATCACCTCATCAATCAACCTGCAACATGTATTAAAATATATCAACAAAAAGTTGGCGAGCATACAAGTTTTGTTACATATCATAATATAGAATAAATTTGTTTAAAGTCTCATATCCAACATGAACCATAATATGCAAGTTTACTAGCATGCTGAAACGGTGTACTATATGTTCAAACCCAAGAATCCAACGCGTTAAAATAGCCTATCCCAATAGAGTAGCGGGAGGTTAACATGTTTAACTTAACAATACCCCAAGTTTCGTGGGCGGTGCGTTAATCCTATAGCGCTATAATTATTAAGGTAGGCTAGCAAAGTTAATGAAGCATATATCGACACAAATAGTTTACATAACATACAAGTCTAACAAGCATCAAGTAGTTTCATGTTAAGCATGGATAGAGATTAAAATAGTTTAAGTGTCTTGTGATTTTTGTATAATGTACATGTTGCACCCAAAGTGTAAAAAGGAAAAAGGGATCGAGTATGCTCACTGTTTTGCAAGCTTTCCCACTTGAAATCCCGCGAACGTTGTTGGTTGATGGATTAGTTTCGAGCACCTTGTCCTTCTACACGAAGAAACATAGGCATGTGAGTATTGGGAATGCACGGAAGGTTATGGATCGGAATTAAAATAACGTGAAATTAGTATTATGAAAGTAATCATCTTGTACTCATAACACTTGTTCTTGACACTATAGAACCTCAAGGGTTTGGTATGTTTTTATGGATTTAAAGATCCATTAGAATCGTAACAAGTGTATGGTCTTTAGATGATGTAACCTACTATTTTGACAAATGACCACTTGTTCATCATCAAGAGTTAGATTACTTTGATAATATATAAGTATTATATAGTGTACATTAAGTCATATAGGTCAAGCATGAGGTAGGAGGTTGAACCATCCATTTAGAAACCTTTGTAGTTTACATAAGTCAAGTAGGAGGTGGGAGGATTTACCATCCACTTAAGACCTCTTTGGATTCACCACTACACATGTGTCTTAGACACAAGGACGGTCATGAACTTACAAGTAAGGAATGAAATGAGACAACTAAGCTATGAAAATCATCAAGTAGTGTGTGGATTCAATGATGGATAGCCCAATCTAGTCCAAGTATCACACATTCATCAAGCTTAACTTGAACACTACTTGTGGGTGTAAACCCTAGTCGAAAACAGAAAGTTTTTTAGGTTTTATCTTCTAGCTTGACATGTCTCAGCCTTTTTTTTAAGCCTAACCAACCACATATAGTGTTGTAAGCATTAGGACATAAGTTTGAGATGAGTTGAACTCAAGTTAAACAAGTTTTATAAAAGTTTGAAGAATATAAATCAAAATAGTCCACTTTGGAGCCTTTTTCATGACATTCCAGGGCCTGATTTTCCATGGAAAACCATTGGAGATGTGCACAAAGTCAAACCAAGCAAGTAGGAAAAAGAATGGATGAAAAAGGTTAAGAAATGAGTGAGATATGCTCACTTTTGTAAGAGATAGAAATTCTGCTCGAACCTTGGATTCACAGCTGATTAAAGGAAGTTTTGAGAGTGTTTTAGTGATTAGAAAAGTGTAAAAATGCTTGGATATGCTTGGGTTTTATAGGGAAGTGATTAGGTTAGGTTTTAGATGAGTTAGGTAAGTATTAAAGGCCATAAAGTATGATTAAAGTTCAAAAAAAACCTCAAAAACCCGCCTAAAACCTTGCTGGTCGCGGCCTGTTGGGCTGATTGGTTGCAGCGAGTGAGTGCATAAGGGGTTAAAGATCTGGATTGTTTCAGATGTGAGGCTGGTGGTGGAGTGGTTTTGTGCGCGTTTGATGAACCAGGTGACCCGGGTTTGAGTCCCGCGGTCACCGGTTTTTTCAATTATTATTATTTTTTTTATTAAAAGATTATTCCACTTCTAATTATGCACATAAATGGTCCCTGCAACTTCTAAAATCATTAAATTACCAATTGGACCCTAGACTTTATTTTTTTATGATATCACCATTAAATTACTAACTTATATATTATATATATAAAGAGATAACTTTTTAAATTGTAAAAAGTTTAATTAATCTAATTAATTAATTTAATTACTCGATTTAAATAATGAACAAGTAATCGTATACGTAACGAGTTAAATTAGTTTAGTTTAACGAGTATCGAGTGTCATTGTGTAATAACAAATCAAGAATCTTGGATAATATGATGCTCCAACATGATTAAATAGTTTCGTTCTCATTATGATCAATAGTCTCAATTACAAATAAAAAAACGAAAGTTGATTACGAAGAGAGTACAAGGTTTCTAAAAATAAAAATACAAGGGATGCTTTCTAATTATGGAATACAAAAAACCGGGCGTTACAATAAGATAGGGTCTTACAAGTTGGTAATCAGAGCTCAAAGTTAATGATCAAATGTGTTCGGTTCGAGGCTTGGTCACATGATCCGGTAAGTTATTATAAATTTAGCGGTCTAACATGGTTAAAGTGTTGTAAATAACACATAGGGTTATCGTGTGAACGCACGTTACCCCAAATAAAATGATAAAAGACCGATATAGCTAGTGAATTACTTGTGTTAACAAGTATTGTAGATAGCCTTGTACTATAGTAAGGGCACTTTTTAATTTTCAATGTTGCTAATCAATGTAAACGTTTTGGTTAAAGGATGCTCGCATCTAGAGATGGCGGGAGTCTAATGATTTGCCGACATGATGACAGAATGGTCCGAGGTATGACAAGTAGAGCATACTCATTAAGGACCTAAACTAAATGATGATATTAAATAAAGGTGGAACGGCAATAAAAGCCAATGAAAAAATATCGCACAAGTGCACACTTTAAATTATTGTATAAGTAGTAGTATGCAACAGAAACATAATGAACGATGGTTGTATACGAGATTAAACATGGAAAACCGGATGGGATACCCATCCATGATGATGTTCCTAGGAGAAATTGGGCGGGTAATACGCGTCATTCGCAATTGTTAATAATAAAGATATAAAGGAGATTAGATCTAAAATATAGGATGGGGTGACCATCCAAGTAGAAATTTTTAATAAAGATTTTATTGAGGAAAAGTAAAGATCACATAGATAAATGTGGTTACATAAAAATCTTAGAAAAGGTAAAACATTCTATATGTTTTGAGATGAGAAAGATAAAAACAAATAATTGTCAAATAACGATTAAAAAAAGTTTTACCAAATAAATCAGAAATATGGACATGAACCGAGGATTTACTTACATGGGAAGTAATGTGTTAGTTATCATAAGGTCATGTGTACCATGTGTTGATCGCTTACTCTGGCCAAGTAAATGATAAACACATGATACCATGAACTTGTTATAATAAACACATATACATCCAAGGTGGTAAAAATGAGGTGAATGAGAAGAGTTAAAAGATTCTTGGAGTCAAGAAATCCTATAGGCGTACTCGTATAAATGGTTTTCGTGGGAACCATAAAAACGATATACGGCGCACATAGAAATAAATAACCCAAGAAATTTGTTAAATAAGTCATTATGGACGAAAGAACCATGGTTGACAAAAAAGGCACGTAAAACCAAAGTATAAATGACCCGTGAGGTCATAGAAACGGAGGTAGTGCCCACACGGAAAATGATCAAAGTCGATGACTATGATCGTAGAAAAGATACAAAGGGAAAAGAAAGAAATGATGAAGATACTCATCATTCGTGGTCTGTGAGGCAATCAAGGATGGTCAGATAAAGAATAAAGTTTGACTGTTCAGAAGTGATAGATTTCACACGAACAAGTCAAATGGGTCAGATAAAAAATAATAAAGTTTGATTGTTCAGAAGTGATGGATTTCACACGAACAAGTCAAATGGATCAGATAAAGAATAAAGTTTGACAGTTCGTAAGTGATGAATCTCACAAGAACAAGTCAAACGGGTTAAATAAAGAATTAGATTCGATCGCTCATTGGATTTCACACGAGCAAGCCAAACAAAGTATAGTGGTTGAACTTAAAAGTAAACGCAAACCGGGTAACGGTAGCGTTAAAGAAAAAGAACAATGAGCCCAGGTAATGGGACGTGATTAAATCTACTTGTAATGAACCATAAATGGTCGTGAATAAATACAAATGAAAACGCAAAGTGAATAACGGGAGCGTTAAAACATTAAGATAAAGAACTCGAGTAACGGGTTGAAAAGCGATATAGGCTTAAACCAGATAACGGTAGACGTGAGACAAACCGACGCAAAAATGGCATATGAAGTCATAGAGTCGGAAGAATTGTCCGAAACGAAAAATGAATCTAGTCATGGACTACGATCGCGCAGGTGCCCACGGCTACCAACAAACAGTGTCTGATCTGAATAAATGTTTGGGGCAACATACACAAATGCTGTGGTTGCCACTAAAGATGGTAGTTGTGACTCAGTGGTGACGAGTGGTCAACACCATTTGATCTTGCGCTAGGCTTAGACGCAAGTGATCATGAATAGACTAATAGATCCGACAAGCGAAAGTGATTAGTAAAAGACTCGCGGAGTCATAGAAAATGAAATTGTCAACAAACTGTATCAGACATGGTCTGAGGGCCATAAATGAAATAAATAAATTAGACTTTATGGTAACAAAAAGCCATGATTTGGCGGATAAAGAAGAGACAATGTAAATGATTTTCCTTTCAATACAAAAGAGGTGCATTGACATCAATATATATTTAAGGAATGGCATGGGTAAAGGGATGATCTAAAGGATCACCACAACCTTCGGGTTGTAAATAGCGTAATAGTCTACAAGGTTAAAATGACCTTGGGTTACGAATTAAGAGGAATGATGCATTAAAGACCTCACCTTAGGAGGTCTGTAAAAGAAAAGAAGAGGGTGAAAGCCTAAAGAAATAGCGTACAAGACTAAGTATAAGGGGCTTAAGGGTTATTTGGACTAAGCGATGGAACCTGGTAACGATTCCTCGCATAGAATAAGAATAGTAAAGAAGAAATGCTAGATTGTCAATTCCTCAATGCGAGCAATTGACATAATTGAAAGGAAAAACGTTAAACTAAAATTTAGTTTTTAGTTAGAAACAACGTTTTAATAAACATAAATGGTAGGAGATGAATTGGAAAACGATTAATACTAAAGGAAAAAGGTCTCGACACCATTAGGTACGAGACGATAAAATTCGAAAAGAAAATTTTCGAAAACGAAAAAAGCTGATATAAAATTTAACAGGACATGATGCAAACACGGTCAAATATATATATATATATATATATATATATATATATATATATATATATATATATATATAACATGGTGTATGATTACCTTATAACACGAGCTATGAGACTAAGGTCTCGAAAGCTTGTAAAAGCCTTGCGAAGGCGATATGAGTATACCTAAATTATGAGGTATAGGGTAACCGGTGACTAATAAGTCTAACCGACAAGATCAGTCAAGATCAAAATTAAATTAAAAACTTGCTGAATGCGCTTATCAGTATAAGATTTGCGTGGAATAAGTATGTTGACAGATACATGTGACCGAGTGGGCAAATGGCAACTCGATTGAGTTAAGAAAAAGGGATACAAGATGAAAGTAACGGCACATGAGGCCTTACACATGAAAGGCGCATGCAACTTGGAGCCTAAAAGGCACTGCCATACCTCCCAAGTAAGATTTTTAAATAACTAAAATATGATCAACGCTCGGGTGAAAACGAAACCAAGTCCATTGGGTTGAACCCAAGTAACCACGTAAGAAAGGTTTCGGGGACGAAACCTCTTTAAAGGGGGTAGATTTGTAACACCCAAAAACGGGTTTGGTAACCAAACCACGTTAATATTAAAGAGCGGGTAAAAGACTATTAGCAGTGAAAGTTAAACTATAAACAAAATAACTAGGAACAAATAAACCTAGTTAAAAACATGTATAAAAGTAACCAAACAATGAGTTGTAGTCTCATTCATGATCAAAACTAAACTTGAGGGACCAAAGCTGCCAAAAAGGGAACTTGTATTATAAATATAAAAAAATTAATAAAAACATAAAACACATAGTGAATGTGTATGTGTGTGTGTTCTACGGCTGGAGAACAAGGAGCAAACCCTTCTTCTTCTTAAATCATCAAATTGGAGGATTTAATTGAGCTTGGGATCGATGCATGACCGCATATAAACGATCACCTAATCAAGGGGATCATAAGGTATGTCTCAAAACTTAGATTGGTGAAAAATTATAACTTGATACAAGTTGAATACTTGCAATTAGATAGTTAGGATTATGATCCAACGATGAAATTAAGTGAATGTGTATGCTTGATTTTGTTAGACTTAAAGAAAATATGCACAATTTGATAAAGGTTACTTGTTAGTGAATAACAAGTAGATTATGAAGTAGGTTTTGATTGAAATTGATGGTAAATAAGTGTTCATGATCATCATATTTGTATGTATGTGTAAAATATTTGAACAAATTAGAGGTTCGAATAAATGTTCATACATTACTTGAAATGGGTTTTGATATGATGAGATTGATGTTAAACACATGTTAGTAGTTACTTAAAATCATCATATGAATATGAATGTTTAAAGTATTTGGCTAAGTTTAATGTTTGGGAAAATTCCATATATGATGCAATGGGTTGTTTCATAGTGATGAAACAATCCCAAGTTCTTGCATAAGATTGATAAATTGGCATAATGATTGAAATTTTGTTGAATTAATGTAACAATTTGTATGGGAAACATAACTTAAATGGCGGCCTAGAAATGATGCCTACCGAATAATTGGTGAAAGGTCTAAACGAGTTTGTCGAACTTAATCGCGCATTTCATATGCTAATAGACAGTTGACTCTTAAAAAGTCAAACAGACCAATAATAAGATCAAATGGTAAATTTGGCGTAAAGTTTATAATGTGGGATAGTCTTGATAAATCATGACTAATCTAGCCATTTTTGCGAATAATAAATGATAGTTTGACGCTTGACAAGCTAGGTGGAGGCTTAGAGAAGAAGCGGGTTAAACGAAACAACTACGCGGAAAAAGGCATAATCGGACTTCAAGGTAAGTAAAGCTTACATCTTCGAAAATAATAGATTTACTTATGTAGTTTTATAAGTGTTTGGGGTATTCGGGATGAGATTTCAAAATATAAAGTTCCAACACGGATAGATACGGGTTGGAACAAGTGAAAAAGGTATTAAACCATATTTGATGGTAAAAAGGGGTAAATGGTAATATAGTCATGTAATGACAAATAAACAAGAAATTCCAAAAAAGATACCTTAAACCATAAAGAATAAAAAGGGTAAAAATGGTAATTCGGTCACGAGCTGACAAAGAAACACTAAATTTTTTAAAAAAGGGCACTTTATGCATAAATCGTAATGGGTCGAACAAATTAAGAAACGACCCTAATTAATATGATTATAAGGTGTAAACCGAAAATGGATTAAAGGGTGAGATGGTAAATTAATACTATCTCAAAATGATAGATGGTCATTTAGACCAAACGAGTCAAATTGTGATATTATCACCATTTGACAAAAAAATGACTAATGGTCTTTTGTTGAGTTTTTGTGCTCATAGAAAGAATAGAGTATGATTAGCATCGCTATTACATAGCAACTAATACAGCATGATATGAGAACGGATCAATGCTATGAGCCGAGCCAGGTATGTGTAATGGGTTAAACTCTCAAAGAGGACTTATGGTCCGTTGAGTGTTAAATGAGTCGTGAATGAATAATTGATTACCTAAGGTAAGGTAAATTATATAATCTATTTGTAAACATTATGTTCTTAAGAACATAATGATTTTATATAGATTATGGTTAAATGTTCATTTTGGTCAAAACATGATATTGTAAGTCCTTCGTCGTAAAGAAGGGTCTAAGTTGACCAAAATGCCCTCGAATGATGAAATAAGTAAACGACTATAATATTAGTTTAAAAATGAGTTTTACAATACGATAGACCCCTTTGGTAATGTAAAAGCGAAAAGCATAAGCCGTTTTGGCTTAATGCCTCATATTAGGTCTTTCTCGTAAAAATGTCAAACCGAAGGGTAGACTGGAAAATATAACATTTCTATAATCAATCCACCATAATGTATAGTTGTGGTGGAATGTAAATAGATATTTTAGTATGAAAACGAGAAATAAAGTAAGAGGAAGTGAGATTTAAGTTTATACGTTTAAATCTCTTAATGGGTCAAAATGAATATACGCATAAACCAAGAGTGAATGCGTAATTCATAAGAATTAAGAATCCGAGTTGAGGATTTCAAGTTAAATATGTAGGTAAACAAATTTTCGGACAATTGGAAATAGATAGATATTTTAGTGTGGAAATGATAAGATAGATAAGGTTCGGTTGAAATAAGTGTTGGATTACGCTAAAACAACCAAACGAGTCAAAATAATAAATAAATAAAGGTTTAGTTGAATAAGGCGAAGTATTTCGCTAAGGCAACTATACGAGTAATAATGGAGTGTTTATGCATACCGAAATGGATGCGTAAATGTATAGTTTGATTAAAATGGGACAAAAGGGCAACATCGAAAAATATGAACATAAACCGGGAAAGAATGTGTAATTCATAGAAGTTAAGAATCCGATTTGGAATTTGGGTTAAATACATAACAAAATATTTTATGGACATTTAGAAATCAGTTTCATAGGAAACAGATGAAAAGGTAACAAGTTACGGAAGTTTTCATAACAAAAAGCGGCAAAATTTAAAAAAGCTGCAGCAGCCCACCGTAAGCTACGGTGGCTATTGTAGCTTACGGGAGGCAGCTGCTGTGTTAAAACTGGAAGTCTTAATCGTAAGATAGGAAGCTAGGACTGTAAAGCTTGAACCGTAAGCTACGGTGGTCACCGTAGCTTACGGTGGAGTCTGAAATGAAAGTTTTGTTTTCATTGTGGCCTTCGGGTTTATTCGGTTATGTTGTAAAATATTTATAACTAATGTATTTCATGTTATGAAATATAGGTGATGATTGGGAGCACCAGAGGAGGACCAAGCTCTACGAAGAACCGAACATGATCAAGGACGAAGCTTCCGCACTTGGTTTTGTTAAAAGAAAACTAATCAATGATAACATGTTAAATTGTTTAAATATGTAGATAAAGTTTTAATAAACTTGAAAATTTGAGTGCGTGTATTCGCAATTACATGTTTAAATACTAATTTTTATAGAAATTTCAATATAATAAGATAGGGTCTTACATCGTGGCGATAAGTGAGAGTGGATACATATATAGATGCTCGTAAGTAGTAGGGGTGCCGTTAGTAATTAGTAAATAATTAATTAAAAATAATGAAATTCACCATGTTAGTGATCTTATACAATTAGAATATTAAGGAAACAAGTTTTAACCGGTTTAACAAGTAACAAGTAATTATTTCAAATATGTAGAGGTCACCCTTAAATTGGGATCAAATCCAGTTGGCTCAAGCTCAATATGGCCAACTCTTTAAGGCTAAGCTCAACACCCCTTCTATGTATAAGGGGGCTTATACCTAGAAATAAAGGGATTATTTATGATTACCTTCGTTGTCATACTCTCACTCTCTCAACCTTTAATGGAACATTCACATTTACATTTACATAATATTGCTTGTGGTTGTTACACCAGGATAAACATTCACCTAAGTGTCGATGTGTAGAGCTCACTTTGTCAGGAGCTCCAACCTTAAGGCCCTCTAATGAATTTTTTATGGTTGATGTTTATATTATGGCCTAGGAAGAAGAAAAAACATGGATGATGACGACGAGGGCCCCCAACTTGGCTCCTCATCTGGGCTTTTACCTCCAGGACCAACAAGCCCATTACTTGTCATGTATAAGTTAGGCCCTAAATGCTAAAGATGTGAACGTTGTGAACTAAACGAAGGATCCGAGAAAGAAAGCATGGTCCTAGTAGCACGTCATTGTTACGGTAAGAATGACCGGTGACAGGGCTCTTCAATAGCATTTATTATGCGAAGAGAGAGAGAACACAGAAGCGGCAGGAGAAGGTAAGTTACAACAAACCCTAATACACACAACAAGCATTTACTCCAAACATTCTCTGAAAAACTCATTAAATATATTGATCTAGAATCCACACCATTCACTTCGACCATTCCGTCGCGTCAGAATCCTACTTATCACCACAAGTTTTCTTATCCTAACGCCGAAGCCTGGTCATGAATCCCCCCCCCCCCCGGGGGGCCCTCCATGACGATGCTAACGGTGTTCTTTTTCTGTAGTTACCTCGAAAGCATGACTTGGACGTAGACGAATCTCTACAACAAGACTCAAAATTTCAGTGTTAAACCTTAATACGCTTTAACCAAAAGTCGTAGAGGAAAATACGACCTCAAAATTTATTTCTTTTTAAATATTCTAACATATTTGAAAACCATTTAAAAACGATTCATTTAAAAGAATTACATCATTCATATTTAATTAAGGTACCAAATATAACCTACGAATACAAACTAAGTGACTACCCTTCCATACAATCCATGTTCAATAATTCGATCTTAGCCCCTTGTTCTTCGTGATAAATGATAATGATCCATGTAACCTGCAGTCACGATAAACAACCGGCCTATTATAAATGGCGGCATTTATATATATTTTAATGCATATAATTAAACGACCATAAGCTATTTCATTCGATTACTCTTCCAACATCATTCACTTGAATCCGGCCTCAACTCTTCGAGAGACCACCCTTCTTATACCTGCAGTTCCATTTTATACTCAATCAATACGATTAGCAACACATAATCTTGACATATTGAAAACCCACATTTTTCACATAAACATTTACCATTGGTTTACATTCATTTGATAACAATACGTGTAAACACTTCCATATATTCATTTAATTATTTATGTGTCCTCTTCATACGCCGCACATGCAAGTTCACACTACTTACACCCATTATAATACCATGTGTACATACTCACATACAAGACACGTTACTTATTCACATTCAATTACCATACTTAATCCTGCACAGAAAACTAACCACCTATGGACTTAGCTTGAACAAGTTCCTTTCACTGTATAATACATCTAATACATTTTTTACAGCGAGTTATAATCAGATATATACGCATGACCCACGCTTATGTGACCTAAATCATTATTAGTTTCCGATTCGCACTTGCCTACTAGTTCCATCCTTACCCGCACCTTTATGACGAGGCTGAATCCAGTGTTTAATCGTATTTAAAGTTCACACCTCTACATGTACTTGAGTTTAGAAAAGCATGTTTTGTTGTATTTTGATTTTACAGGTTTAACGAGATTTAAGGAGCATTGCGGGCATCTTACGAACCACTTGAACGAAACTAGGATCAACCGGACATGCGGAACAAAGAAAACAGAAATCAATTCGGACTTCGCGTCGCCGACGGGCTTAACCCGCGTCGGTGAGCAGCCTGTATTATTTTTTAGCGTCAGGGCATAAGGGCCGTCGACAGAAGTTTAGGCGTCAGAGGCAGGGCACCACGTGGCGACGGAGGGGTGCCCCGTTGGCGACGCGTCTACTGTATTGCCAACGCTGATTTCCTTTGTTTAACCCATTTTATCGTGTCCGATGTTTTTTAACCATAACCAACATACAATTCACCCAATACGAACATACTTATATTCATTCTATCATGACTTACCCATCCTTACGTGATTCCCATACGTCTCACAAATCAAACTTATTATGTAACAATAGTATTTTGATCGGAAATCACTTACTAATACATAATAAATTTGCTTATACTTGTATCGGGTCGAATCGACCCATTCTTACTTTCTTAAAGACATAAAAACCAAAAATACAATCTACCGGGTTTAAAAGACAAATATACTAATAATTTATATGTATTCTTATAATAGAAGTAAGATTAACTTACATAATCGATGCCAATCAAGAATGATTCTACTAATCTATCCAACGAAGTCCGTAAATAACCATTTAACATTTTCTACGCTTCAAGAGTGTTTGATCTATACGACCAGTGAAATACTACACAGTTATATCATATTTCCGGTATTGAGAAAGGACCTACGTGATCTTAAAAGTCAATAAACAACATGGACTTTCTACATATATAATCGAATAAGCAATATTATGTGCTCGTAACCTAAAAGAAAGCAAAACTAACAATACATATGAAAGTGGATATAAACCACTCACCTTTGCCCGTAGGAAAATATGATATTCCTATTGTCAATCTTGTCCCGTCAACTCCCAAGCTTTCGTTGCCTTCTTTGTATGGATCATGTACACGGATTTTCTTGTAGCTGACATGAAACACGATACACGTATGTAATTTTGTTCATTTTTGCATCACAAATGTTTTTCCAGTATCGGATTGCATATACAACTCCATTAGAGCATCCATGCAACGCAATCAAGTTCCTGATTTTCACACAAACAAACTGTTACAAACTGATCAGTATCAAAACCACACTTACAGACATCTGATGGAATTTTCTCTAGTAGGATTTATAATCCTTGTCGTGGGAAGCTGCTGACCAAATTTCAGCCTAATCCAACGGTCCGATCTCTTGAAATAACTCATTTTTTACAACTACATTTTTTGTACAAAAATCCAAATAGCTGCTTTAAAACTCATACTTCCAGGATAAATTTCGCATTTTCAACCATTGGATGTTAAAATCTATATGTAAGGAAGCTACTGCGAAAATTTGGGATCGATCCAACGGTCGGTTTTCCGGAAACAATCATTTCTTTTAGACCACATGATATAAAAACGGAAATCACATTAACAAATCTAACTTTTGACATTTATAAACAACTTCAACTTAGGATTTATGAGCAAACAGAGCTTACCATTGCATTGGTATCATCTAGAAATAGTTTCGGGTTGAGACCCACAACTCGGCCACAACCGGCCGCCGTGAACCGCCATCGGACCACCACTTTCTTTCTCTCACTAGTTCTATGCATTTCTCTCTCTAACTCCAGCCATAGTTTTGTAACAAATGAGCCTAAATATTACCTTTTATACATTCAACTATTGCCTAATTGCAATATACACCCTAAATTTTAATTCTTACAATAATGCCCATTTAAGATTGGTGAGTCACAAGATGCGGTAACGATATTGCCCTGAAGCAAACCCGTCATATTCTCAGCTTATATTACTAAAATACAAGCCGTTAAAATATATTGTTACACAACAAGTTATCTTCCTCAATTACTAATTCCAAGCAATCAATAAAAATATTATTTTACAACTACACTCGAAAGGAATCTTATAATCTCGACGGGTATTTCCACCAAATTAAATAATGCTATTTCAAAACTATTTTAGAATTACATTTGCACTTCTTTCCACCAATTCTAACTTAAATTTTCATATTCCTGATTTTGGATGTTACATTCAGGGATTCGACAAATGACATCATTCAACGAAATGGATCTAATTTGGATGAATCACCTGCTTGCACTGTTTTCTGGTCACTGTATCTATGTAGCCATATAGATTTTTGGAGCAAAAAACATTTCACATGTTTTAGTCTTTTAACTAATTATATGTCAGATAGTCTGGTGGTAAAGTGTTGTATTCCGCAATAGTGGTGGTGGATTTAAATCCTACAAAGGCAGATGACTAATTAAATGAACCTAGTATGGATTAATTAGGTAAAAGAAAGTATGTGTTTTTAAAAAGGTCAACTATGGGGCTGTTTGTTTTTTTCAGAAAAGAGTTTCCTGGCCTTTATGTCTACGTTGCGCAGACATTGGGGTTTGAAGATTGTTTGTTTTCTTGAATACCTTTCATTAAGAAACCTCTCACGTCCTCTTTTTGGTGCAAACATGAGAAAGGCTCTTCAAACCTCTTCTTCCCTTTCTTTTACCCCTGATATCACAAAACACACATTCAAACCTAGCACACCTTCTTCTCCTCCACCCCTCCACCCGCCATCACCGACGCCTCCTCCATCCACCCCAACGATGATTTGTATGTAAAACGTTATAAAACCCTTTCAAGTGATTTGTATGTAAAACGTTATTTCCCCGTTTAAAACTAAGGGGTCAGATGCTACTGTGTTTGTATCAGTTTAAATAGTTAATTCAGTTTAATTCCCCTTTAAAAACAATGGGTCAAATGCTGCGGAGTTTGCAGTTTGATATTTAGAGGGTGTTTGGGATTCCTTCTCAAAAGTCCTTTTTAACTTTTATGAAAAGTTAATAAGTGAATTTCTGATTTATTATCTTCTTCACTCACATCATATGCAATCCCAAACAACTTAAAAGTCCTTTTTAACTTTTCAAGAAGTTAATAAGTTAGAAGTTGATGAAAATAAGGAATCTCATACACCCACTTAATTCAATGAAATATAAATAGTATAGGGGATTTGCTGCATTAGTAAATTAATAATGGTTCAAAATGAGGTAAAAGGAATATATACTTCAATGAGGTAAAAGGAATAAAATATTGTAGACATTTTATTAATATATTTACACTAGTGATGATGATCGTATGCAAATTTAATTTGTTGTGATGCATGCAGTTTGTCCAAGAAAAAATATCGCATGTGCAGTGCATAAATTTTTGTTTAGTGCACTATCACATTTGGATTTTAAACTTCATTACTTTTACTTTACTTTACAAAATATGATTAAAGTTTGTTACTTATGTTGATTTCTATTTGATTATAGTTGTTTCTGTAGTTCCGCGCCGCCATGATCAACCTGCATCCCTTTCCATCCACTGCTGTGACTCAACCAGCCACCGGATCAGCACCCCCTGCTGCTACTGCTGCTGTATAACTGTTTATTTAAGTTTTGGGTGATATTTTTGCACGCCGCAACGTGTGCGGAGGAAGAAACCTAGTTAAAGATGAGTTCACTTGATTTTGTGTAAAAAGATTAGCTGTTTTTTTGGTTGCTTCCTTTTCTTGAACTATTTGTATGCAGGTGCAAAATAAAAGTCAAATTACACATACAAGGGGCATATTACGGGGGCAGAAGGTGAAGGCTGGGGTTTGGTAGGGAATAGAGATTATGGAAGATGAAGTCAAAATCGTATTAGTACTTCACATTTCGTTCATTTTGATTAAAAACAAATTCTAATTTTGTGAAGTGTAGACGATTTTGATGTTTAGCGGTAAAGGGTGTTTGACGGAATCGTGTCTCAGATGATTGGCCCTACGCGAAATGTGAGTGAGTGAATAAACCAAGTTGTTATAAATTGTTATGATTAGATGTTCTAGATGTTATAAATTTAAGTTTGATAAAACAGTTTCTTTATATTTCAGCAACTTGTAGAAGTTAAAAGAACAAACAATCTTCTTTTTGTAGACTGTAGATGTTTGGTCCATCTCTTTTGCTATAGAAGTCTGCAGATGTTTTACGTAGACTGTTTTTACCTCTAAAAAACAAACAACATCTAGGTCTTTTATTTTTTTTCAATATAATAAATGTTTTTTCAATATAAAACAATTTAAATATCTAAAACACATGTCTAATAAAACGATCAATACATGACAAAATCAAAGAGGATTAGAAAAAATATTAGCAATTACCTAAACTTTTATTATGAATATTTCCACGCGTCCAATGATTAAATTATTGAAATATGTATGATTTGCATACAAATCCATAGATGGTAAATTATAGGCCACAACATAAGCACTTATTATTGCATTATAATTGATCATTTAATGGTGATAGAAACAAGAAAAATAACCCACAAATAAAATGAGAGAATTCAGCCACCAAAATTACCAAACGCTCATATCTTCTCTTCACAATTTAGAATGCAAAAATTTAAAACCAGTGATTTGAAGGGCAAAACAGTAATTTCCACACAACCTCAACCATCATCATCAATGTTAATATCGAAACAAAAGGTTAAATATATAGTTTACATGATACACATTACATCAAACCCTTATTCCATTAAAAAGCTTATTATTTCATATCAAATTTCTGCAAATTCTACCTTGTCACAGTCTTTGGTAAGTTATTATTCATAAAGTTTGAATTTTTTCATCTGGGCATTTTATTTTATGCCTGAATTTTTTAATCAAGATTATGTTTTACAGTGACCCACATGAAATCTTTAAAACCCCTTCACTGTTCTTGAGCAAAATGTGTAATCTTTCGTGACAAAAGTAGGGTTCTTTTTGCCTTTTGTTTTAATCAATGATTGATGCTTCTTCTTTGATTGTCTTTATTGCTTTTTGGGTTTTGTTCTTTATTTTTTAATTTTATAAGTACGATTTGCATTTCAATGTGTTATTTTCTTGATAAAAATCCAATCTTTATTCCATTTTTCAGTATTTTTGTGTTCATCAACTCCAGTGTATGTTTTTGTATTGATTTAAAAAAAATATATTAATATATATATATATATATAATATATATATATATATTAATCTTATTCCAGAGTTTTATAGTTTTTCCTTTGAATTTTATGAATATTTACTTATTTCAATTAATTGATTCATAACAATGTGTTTAGAATGTCAGAAAATAGATATTTTAGTTGTTTTAAACCTACAAATCCAGCTACAAGAGACAGATTTTGAGCAATCTATTATCAGAGTTTAAAATGGTTCTTAATTTGTAGTTCTGAAATTGAAAGAAATCAATGGCTATGATGAAATCCGATATGGATTTCGGGCAATATTGTATATAAGTTGTGCATAATTACCATTTTCTGTTATGGATTTACAATAAAAGTAGTCATTTTAATGTTTCAAACTTGTTTGTATCTTTACATATGGGTCCAATTTGCTATGTTCTTTGTTTAATTCGAGTTCTATCATGTCTTTATGTGCCTTCAGTAAGGAAACGGGCGGCTCAGCTGTTGAAAGTGGTGGCGTTAAGGCGGTAAGATGGCAATGGCAATGGCTGCATCATCGTCTACAGAAAACAAAAACGCAGTTGCGGTTAGTGAGAATTCTATGAAGGGTTACTCATACCCATCGCCCATTGCTCAATATGAAGATGTTATTGCTAGTCCCAATTTATTTATGGATGTTCTTGGGAAATTTCATGCTGCAATGGGGACCAAATTCAAGTAATCTTTTAGGTTTACCATTAAATTTCATGCTTATGTGAATTTGATTGTGAGTTTCATGAGGTTCTCAATATTGGTTTTGTATGTTTTTATTTGTAGGATTCCCGTCATCGGTGGCACGAATCTAGATTTGCATCGCCTGTTTATGGAAGTTACCTCTCGTGGAGGCATTAAAAGGGTATTGTTGATCTTATACTTCTTCGTAGGGGTGTAAATTTCGGTTTCTGACACGAGTAAATGCCACGAACCTAACAAGAAGTTCTTGGGTTTGGGTTTAGTCTAAATGGGCCTAGGTCTAACCATAGACATTGTTAGCTAGATGTGTCGTGTTCGGGTCGGCCTGACGAGTCTGTGGGTTGACCATATGCAGTTAATATTGGTGATATATCGGTTATCGGTCCCCATGTAAAATATCGGTGTCAAATATCGGATCCGATATTAGCGGCGATGTTCACCTATATTTAACCGATACATCACCGATATTCCCGATATCAGTACCCTTCTTCTTATTGATGCTTTTACTGTTTTAAGTCTTAATTGTTAACTTTTAGTGTTAAATGTTGATGTTTTAAGTCTTAATAAGTTTCTACTTGCTACAGTTGTTAGTGTTTTGCAAGTTGCAAAAGGTTAATTTATAATGGTAGGAGAGTATACTGAATTGTTACTGTTAAATTGCTATATTTATAAATTCTACATGATATTAAAATTACCGATATCCCACTGCGATCACCTATATCTCAAATATCGGTCCTTGATCGATATCCGATATTTTACTGCGTTAACTGCTTAGTGAGACCCATTTAACCCGTTTATTTTTAATAACTTTTTAAAACGTTGTGTTTAACGCCATCACTTAAACTGACCAGGTTATAAAAGTCAAAATATTAATGATAAAAGAGAAAGAAGCATTAGGCTTTTTGTTTCAACATAATTGTTTTATTTACATTTGTCCCTAGAAGGAAATTTTAGAGTATTAAATAAATAAAAATTAAAAATCAAGTTAAAAGGGTCGTAAAGGGTCGTGTTGTGCAATACATGTGTTGTGTTCAAGTTCATGTGTCTGACACGATTTTCACATTCTTATTTAACATCCCTAGGGAGTGTTTGGATTTGCACTTTGGAACTTGATTATTTAGTAATCAACTAATCACTTTCAAAACGATTACATGCACCCCATTATATTCGCAACTAGACACTTTCTTCCATTTTCGTTACACGTTTATAAAAATACTTTCAAAACTAAAACAGGTTCTTGAAGAGAAGAAATGGAGGGAGGTGTCCAACTGTTTCAGCTTTCAACCCTCCGCTACAAACGCGTCTTTCATCTTGCGAAAGTATTACATGTCACTTATTCATCACTTTGAACAAGTTTATTATTTTAAAGCTAAAGCCTGGACTCCTGTTCCAACTGGTGCGTGTACA
This sequence comes from Scalesia atractyloides, assembly GCA_947069175.1. Taxonomy (NCBI): domain Eukaryota; kingdom Viridiplantae; phylum Streptophyta; class Magnoliopsida; order Asterales; family Asteraceae; genus Scalesia; species Scalesia atractyloides. The sequence goes on from CAMTDV010000116.1 coordinate 50,978,671, forward strand.
CCTCTTAAGTCTTACACTCATCGTCACGCTTATAAAATATGGTTTTTAATTGTTTATTTCTTTAGATTCTTGGCAGAGTACAAAAACCGCACTCACTTCAACATCTGGAATGAATGAACTCCTGCTTCCATCACCGGAAATTCAAGACACATCATGAAGAGGCAGAGGATGATTACGGAAGAACAGTCATTGCCTAAAGGTCACAATAATCTCTAATACATTCTTATTTTTTTAACTAAATATCGTGAAATGTTAACCTTTATGTTGGTTTTCATCACTTTCCGGAAGGGTGTTGTGAAAGTAATTATGTGATTTTTATTTTAAGTTTTTAACCATCTGCTAGTTAGTTTTGTTGCAGCTAGTTTGCAACTAACTAAATATTTTAGATAAAAATTTCATATAGGGCGTTCATAAACTGTTGAAACTGACTGCTCAAATCGAAGCAAATCGGCCAGCTTGAGATTTATACGGTTTGGAACTTGGGACCGGTCATGTAACCTGAACTGAGCGTTCACCTTTTTACCTATTTATTTATTCACTTTTGGATTATGCAATTATGCATATGCATAATATTCATGAACCATATATATCATTTTTTTTAATTGTTGCAGTCTAACGATTTTGATTATCTTTCATCAATAAAACTACTTGAAACCGGCCAAATCATCAAGTCAAACCGTTGGTTTAGTCTGGCGATTGCAACCAGCCTGGCCGGTAGGGCTGCAAATGAACCGAACGAACACAAACAAGACCGTGTTCGTGTTCGTTTGTTTAAGGAAATATACGTGTTCATGAACACTTACCGAACAAGATTTTCTGTTCGTGTTCGTTCATTAAGGAAATGAACGTGTTCGTGTTCGTTTGTTAACTTTAGGTAACGAACGTTCACGAACACAAACTAATGTTCATGAACACAAATGAAAATAAATGAACACAAACAAGAGTTCATGAACAAAATATATTATACATTGATACTTATTAAAATTTTTTATTTGTTTAGTAAATTAATAAATTACAAAAATTAAAAACACTAATGAATTATTGAAAACAAATGAACATAAACGAATACGTTACCGAATGTTCACGAACATAAATGAACAAACACGACCTCTGCTTATGTTCATTCATTCAACTAAACGAACAAAATTTCTTTTTCGTGTTCGTTCATTTATTAAACGAACGAAGACAAAGGAACTTCCCGCCTAATGGTTCACGAACTGTCCGCTGAACGTTCTGTTCGTTTGCAGCCCTACCGGCCGGTTAACCTTAGCTAGCGATTCAGCCCAGAATATTTGTCAAAACCGACTGAACCAGATCGTGAACACCCTAAGCCACTATCTATATGTTTGTTTGTGTCCTCTTCATAATTTGAATATTTAGATGATTAAAAACTTTAAATGTGACCATACAGGCTCTCCGGAATCATCAATAGGTTTACCAGTGACAGGGGTACTCGATGGAAAATTTGAAAGCGGGTATCTTTGTACCGTAAGAATCGTGGAGAGCAGTTACAAGGCGTACTTTATCAAACCATGCAGACTCCATTGTACGAAACATCAGTAAGCACGGATGCAACTCAAGGTTTAACCACGGTTAGGTGTAGGCGTAGACGTAGGAAGAAGTGTGAAATGAGAAAGAGGGATCCGGCTCAACCAAAACCCAACCGAAGCGGGTATAATTTCTTTTTTTCGGAGCATCATGCGAGGCTCAGATTACATCACACAGGTAAAGATAAAGCCATCAGCAGGATGATTGGTGAAGAGTGGAACAAGTTAACCAAGTCTGAAAAGGCGGTGAGTAGACGTGTTTGTAATTTCAACGGATTGAAATGGGTTCAGGTCAAAACAGATCCTTTAAGCGCAGGGCAAAATGGGTCTGTCGGATTGATCCAAACTTTTTATTTTTCGAAAACGGGTATTTACGGGTCGGGTCTGGTTGGATTGAGTTGATCCTTTTGGTGTTTAATACACTAGGTGTGAGTCTAGGGGTGCTAAACGGGTTGTGTTCATGGGTTGGCAGGTCCAACCCGACCCGAACCCTAAAACTTTACACGAACCCAAACAATGCATGAATATTTGCGGGTTGACCTGAACACGACCTGTTTAACCTGAATATTTTTATTTCTTTTTTTTTTTCACATATTTACATTTTCATAACAAATTTTACAACAAAAAATACATATGTATATAAAACAATTACATTTTTATTATAAAATTTTATGTCAATTTCTCTTTTAATACAACTATTGCATAAATTATCCAACCAATTTAACTTGTGACATAGAAACACATTATGAAAAAAAATTTAGAATATAATATAAATGGGTTAAACGGGTCAACCCACCAACCCGACAGGTTCAACATGAACCCGACCCATTTAGCCAAACAGATTCGTGGATTCAACTGAAACTGACCAGAACCCGTTTAGACTAAATCCAAACCCACAAATTTTGTGTTAGATTCGTGTCATGTCAGAAATCCACATCCCTATGTGTGACGTTCCACCCGTTTTCTTTTTAGCTTTTTTTTTTTAAATTTGAACCAATTGAGATAAAATATAAACTTAAATCGATCCATTCAAGTAAACGGGTGTTTGATTGTTCTTGATTTAGGTATACCAAGAAAAGGCAGTGAAAGATAAGGAAAGATACAGAAGTGAAATGGAGAAGTATAAAGAGAGTAAAGCGCAAGTTTTAGCGAATTCAACGTCTTTACAACAACAGTACTTTACAATGAGCACAAGTATGGAAAACAATAATGGAAACTCTCAAAACGTTCATGAAAACGCGCCGAATTCCGAGTATTATGATGATAACGATGATGATGACCATAGCAGCTTTGAAGGTGAAGAGGAAGCTACAGGTAATGAACTAAATCTTGAAACCGAAGCTGAGAATTTCGGAATGGACCATGTGGAGTTTCTTGATGAATCTGGTCAACAAAAGTCAATGTCTGTTCAAGGTATGAATCATTAGTCATCAACATGTATCAAGAAAATGAATCAAAGCAAGATGACAAGAGTCTGACGACGAAGTGGTGATTCTTCATGTAAATGATGAAAACAAGACAAAATCAGCAGACAAAAATGAGCAAGATTTGGAAATTTTTGATGAAAATTTTAGTATGGGCCATTGGTTGTTTGGAGTATCCCAGGTAAAAGATCATTTCTTGATCAAGGTTGAGTTTTTTTGTCACAGAGAATAGCAGCTCAAGATTTCTATCATATGTAGTTTTCTTCAAAAATGTTAGCTTATAAAGTTTATTATGCTTTATGTTTCTTGGTACTCAAACTTGAACAAAATCAGTGCTATAAATATAGTTTGACCAATTTGAGTGCTTGCTTTCTTTAGCTCCAATTATTTAGATTCGTTGGATCATGGGTCAGATCATGATTTGTTGTCTAGCATAGGTTGTGGTTCAGACCCGATTTTATCCAAATTTAACCCATTAACATCAGAGGTCGCAAATCATGACACGGCATGAAACACGACAAAAAATGGCTAGCTTTTGTGTTAATCTGTTTAACCCATTTAGTTGAGTAGCCTGTGTTTAGGCTGATATGTTTAACCTGTTTAATTGAGCAAACCGTGCTCAGATTGACATGTTTAACCCGTTAACTAAAGATGTTGACCCCTCAACCCCTTCACGTTTAACCCATTTATTACAACCCATCAACCTGTTTTATATGCTTACAACTTGATTGCATCCCATTTACAACCCGTCAAGCCATTTTACAACCAACCAACACGTCAACTCGTTTAGGTTATGTTTAGGTTATACAAATTTACGTGTATCCGAGTCAAGGTTGATGTTTATAACACAAATAAATATATGGGTCGTGTTCAGATTAAGTATTCAGCCAACATACCTGAAACATGCCAACTAAAATATGGGTATATGTGAGGGAGCAAAGCAATAAAAGTATATGGTTATTGAAAGTTACCACTCTTTAAGTCCGTTTATATTCAAAATTATCACTTTACCCTACTAATATATCAATTTGCTGTCCACTTTCAATGTGGGTCCAAATACCTGCTCAAGAAGATGCTTAAAGTTGAGGGTCCATAGAGATAATCCTAAAAACTGAAAGTGACTTCCACATTTAAGAATCCCATATTTAATTAAATAAAAAGTCAAACCATTTAAATAACAATGGTCTCCATCAACATATGAAAACTACCAACACCAAAACTTGGAATCAAGATTTAAAAAAAAACATAACACAACTAAAGAAAAGCAAAAAAATGCAACAACTTTGGAAGAAAAGATGAATACTCATGTACCTTCAAATAAAATTAAAAATAAAACAAAAAGAGGAAAAGCAGTTACAAACTATGAGCATATGCATATCTAGTTATGAATCTGAAACAAGAATAGCATCCCAGATCATATCCATGTCCAACGAAGGCATTCGGCTCAACTGAACACCCTCGACACCATCCGCTTCCCTACTTCTGTCGGTTTCTTGTTTTTTTGGGTATCTAAAACATGACCCGTACGCGTTTCTGTTGTTAAACCAATTTCCGGGGGTGCTGGTGACAGATCATTAGATTCTTTACCTTTCTTATTAGATGATAAAGCTTGCAACTTTGCTTCAAGAAGAGCTGCAGTGTGACCATTTCCTGAATTAGCCTTTAACTGGTGCTTTAAATTTGGAAAATTTAAATGTGCATAATCACCCCTTAATAAATAAGCAGCTGTATCATATGCAAAAGCAGCTTCTTCTGCTGTATCAAATGTCCCGAGCCAGACACGTGTCCGGTTTCTTGGTAACCGGATTTCCGCTACCCATTTTCCCCAATGTCTTTGTCTTACCCCTCTGAAAAGCTTCCCTGGTGAACAAACTGAAGTCTTTCTAAGGGCAGTATTGACAATTCGTCTCCCAGTGTACTTCATTGACTGAGTTTTCATAGTTCTCAGCCAGAAGTCTGAACCTAAGGGTGCGACCGGCTGCACACTGGTCGCGTACGCACCCTTGGGTTCAGTCAAAAGAAGCGTTAGGTTTGGGAATTTTGGCTCAATGGCTTGTGAAAGTTGGCTGTGTGGTGTGCAAGTTTCAAGAAAATAAGGCAAACCGTTAACAAACGATGGTGATGATGACGACGATGAAGATCTTGAATCGCTACCACCTCCAGCATGACATATTAGCCCGTTAAAAGCGTTCCAACTGCCTACACTTTGGGCTGCTTTCGCGGTTTCTTTTACATAAGAACATAGTAGTTCTTTCTCCATTTGGGATCAGAAAGACACTAAAGAAGAGTTTAATGATATAGAAATCTGAAGGAAGTATACTATGACTTTATATATATATAAAGTTATGAACTCACAAACTGGCATATGTCAATGACTCAATGGAACCTTATATTATTATTTTTTATAAATTCAAAGTCAGATCTATAGAGTTAAAAACTAAAGTGTTATCAAGGTTAACCCCTTAACACAGCCCCACGCGTACGTGCCCACCATTCATAAATATTCTTGTATCGACCAGTGAAATATCGACACGTCATCTAAGGTAGTTTTTATATTCTCTCTTGCTGGTGAAAGTGTGAAACCACAGGTTCATTAGTAGTGATCATGTGATGCTTGATGTCCTTTTCTGTCTTTTGCTTTTGTGATAATGATTAGAGTTGTTAATTGCTTGTGTGTTGTGTGATTAAGAATATGATAAACAAGTTTAGAGATAATATATAGTATTGGTGGCTGCAGGTGTAGTAAACTGGCTTATGGTTGTGTTTTGGCATCAAAGAGGAAGGACCATCTCATGATTGGCACATGTTTACAAGCAACAAATAACATGCCAACACTGCATTCCAACCTTATCTTATGCTACTTTTGGAAAGAAAACATAAAGTATGAACAAGTCATTGCTGTTTTTCTTTATTTCTTCTTTTTCTCTCTCTAGATCTAGGTGTATTATAGGAGGGATGCTGAAAAATCATGCCCTTAATCGAATTAAAGGAGATTGAACAACTTGTTTGAGACTTTTTATTATCAACCAAAGTGCACTAATACAACAACCTTAACCATCTATTTATACTAAACTAAGGTGGTGTTTGTTTTTCTAAAAAAGATCTGCGTAGTCTCTTCTGTCTGCACCACGCAGACCACGCGCAGACATTGTCATCTGCAAACTGTTTGTTTTTCCGAAGACGTTTCATTAAAAAACGTCTGCGCGAGCTATTCTTAGTGCAGACTTGGTCTAACCACTTCTAAGATATTCTTAGATCTGCAGAGGGTTAAACACCACCACCGTCCACCATCACCACCACCACCACCCACCACCATCCACCACCGTCCACCACCCACCACCACGGTATGTACACCACCACCAATTTATTTTAAAAGTTTACATACGTTAAAAAACAAACGACATTCTTCTTGCGACTGCACAGGTTTAGACCACCTCTTCTTCTACAGATGTCTGCAGATATGGTCTGCAGACCGCATATATTTTACCTTTTAAAAGACAAACACCACCTAAACCTACTATGACTCAAACACCAATTATATAACTATTAAACTCAAACTAGATAAATATATTCCACTAAATAAAATACTAATACTTATTTAGACTCGATAACGAAATAATAATATATAAACCAAACTTTATCTTCAACCCTTTTGAATTATCTTGAACCTACTTCAACTCCGATTAGGATTAACCCTTTAAGGGACATGTTCACCACCATTTTTATGAACTATTAAGACCGTATAAATGCTTGTATGTTGAAGATAATTACATGTAATGAGAGAGAGAAAGAGACGTGGTTAATAAATCATGTATTGTATCACAACCGTAAGTAATACATATAAGTGTTTTTTTCGGTTTTCGCACTTCTTTATTAAAAAAGAAATTAGTTATGTGTTAAAGGACCTTTTTTAAAAGAAAAAAAAACAACAAAGTTGTATAATGGAAAAAAAACAAGAATGATTAGCCTTAGGTCCACCACTAATGACACACATGACACATGGTGTTTAGTAGAGGTGGTAACATAGGTATGTTTGTTAGCTTGTCAAAACATATCGAATTGAAATTAGAGAATGAGGTTATATAGTACGGATAAATTTGGGTTTAACTGATAAACACAAATTTTGAAGTTGTAAAGTAAATAGTTTGTTAACATGGGAGCTTTGTTTAGGTCAGGGTACCTCTCTTATTTTTTCGTTTTATAGTGTAAATTTTACCGTCTAATTTCTATATTTTTTTAAAAGAAACCTTTGGCTAACCCAATATAAAAGTTCAAAATCAAGTTAAGACATGATTACTAAAAAGTATCATTGCATGAATATCTTAAAATTGAATTACACTTTAGGAGTTTCACCCAGTTTGAATCATTTTATATATTTAAGCCAACTTTTATTTAGATTTGTATTATATATATATATATATATATAATATATATATATATATATATATATATATATATATATATATATACATATATATATATAAGAGAATTATAGAGAGAAAACCCATTTAAGTTACAAAACTCAAGAAAACCTTAAAAAAATTTTATAAAAAAATTCATTCGGCGCTTTATTTTTGTTACAAAACGTTCGATAATATGTTATTTACATTCCCTAAATTTTTTACAAAAAAAAATGTTACATAAGGTTTTCTTAACTCAATTGAGTTTTCTATCTATCTCTCCCATATATATATATAGGGTAGGGTTCATGCGAGAACCGCGAGAAGCAATATGAACACAACCCACTACATCACAACCCAAAACCTAAAAATAACCTAACCCCCCACCCCCAAAAAACCTAAAAAAACCTAACCCCAAGCTAAACGCTAAAAACTGAACCATAAATCTAAACCCCCAAAAACCTAAAAAATCTAAGAAACACACAAAAAAAAGTTAATATTTTTTATAAAATAAATCGCTACTTTTCATTATAAAAAATTACAAGTTTATAACATTAACACATTTATACCAAACTTTAGCAAATAAAATTTCAACAGTTAACTTTATAGCAATTTTTTGAACATTTATAAGTTTTAATAAAATAATTTTTATTTAATCTGTTTAAACCTAATCTTTGAATAGTGTTAATGTAAACTGTGTTATTATTAAATAAACATTTCACCACATATAATAAACTTCAAAAGTTATAAAGATGGCCTTCACTCATGAGTATATATAGGGTTGGTCCACTAAACGAAACTAAAAAGCAGTTATTTTTGGAAGAACATCTTTTAAACGTCATTCATGTGTGGTGGAAATTAGAATGCTATCAAATTCCGTATTTCTATACATACACAAATAAAACGACATTTTCTTTCTATGGATCAAATACATCCGAGAGACATGAGGCTATGTTTTCTCAAGGTTTCTTTTCCCCCTTTATATCCTTCCTTTCTTTTATATACTGGGTAAACTTTTAAAATGATCTTAAGATTTAGTCACTTTTCTCACTTTAGTTTAAAACTAAACATTTTGAATATGAGTTCCTATGGTTTTAATTTTGTTGCTATTTTCATTTAAAATCAAAATATGGTTAGATTTTTCAGTTAACATCTAGCTTTTTTTGTTTTTTTTCCTCCTTTTTAATGAAAAGCAAAATGGTCTTTTAACGTTTTAACAAATTAAAAAAAATCTGACCTTTTTCCCCTTCATTAAGAGGGAGTAAAAAGACAGAAAATAATTGGATGTTAACAATGGTTGTAAAACAAGGTCTCCAAGGCCAAGTACTCCCCGAATAGTCGCTACAAGATAGGTTGCCGAGACGACTTTCTTCGACTCCACCTAATTACTCGGAACCAATCAAACACGGTCAACATTGGCCAAAATTGGATCTAGTAGGTCAACTCGGCCGAGTTTGACTTAAAATAAAAAAAACATAATTTATATGCCTATCATATGAAAAAATGAATATTCTTCTCACGTATGTTATTATAAATATTAGTAAATTTATGTTATTTGACATACATTTAATTTTCGAAAACTAATTTATAATTTAACATGTCCAAGTACTCCCGTGTAATTTCCGCCTAGGCCGAGTACTCTCAACTCCCTGGTCAACCGACTAGGGAGCGCCTAGCGACTTTTGCAACCATAGTGTTAACTAAAAATCTGACCAGGTTCAGATTTTGATTTTAGATGAAAATGGCAACAAACTGAAACCACAGGACCCAAATTCAAAAAGTTTGAGTTTTGGACAAAAATGATAAAACTGACGAAACCTTATGGACCATTATGAGAATTTACTCTTTATATATATTTTTACACATATCTAATATGCCATAGAACATCCCCTTTATATCCTTCCTTTCTTTTATATATATTTTTACACATATCTAATATGCCATAGAACATAACACAACACAACAATATTGTACACAGACACCCTAGTAACAATTTAGGCCACACTCTAATAACAATTTAATTCAAGGAATACAACAATAGTACACTCTCGGGTGCCTAGCCCTTATATGTTCACTACTTTGATGCTTACCCGTAACGTTGTAACACTAACTTATGTTGACCCATACACCTTCTGCAATACAAATCAGTATGTTGTATGACGAAAAAGGTATGTTATAATCTATAAATGATATATTTACGTTGTGTGTTATCTTTTATATATTAAAAGAATTACTACTATTTTATTTGACCCTACATATAACTGAATTTATAAATTGAGATTAACTTGAGTTTACTCAAGTCCAAAGCCAATGCTTAAGCGAATTAAGCAGCCTTATGTAAGCAAAACAGAACTATCAAAATCTAAAATCCGAAACATTGGTTACAAATACACTTTTAACTTTATAACTGAACCAACCTATATACCCCACTATCAATATCCATATATAAACTTTAGCAAAACTTGTAAATAACAATATTAAATTTTTAAAAGAAAAAAGTAATTATTTTAGGCCTTTAAAAAAATTTAATCATTTTAAATAAATTACTTTATTGTGAATATTTAAATAATATAACATATAAAAGTTAATGTATATACACAAATTATCATTTCAATTTTCATTGTAAAGTGTGAAAAAACAAATAGAAATATGAAGAAAAAAGTTGAAGTTATTTTTGACAAAAAAAGCTTTTTGCTATAGTTGATTGTTAGAATATATTTATTTTAACGTGTGCAAAATAAATAGAAATATGAAGGAAAAAGGTGATTCTATTTTTGAAAAAAAATACTTTTTTGTTATGGTGATTGTTAGAATAAAAAAAATATTAATATTTTGTTACAACAATTAATTTTTCTTTTACCCCAACTCATATTGTTATTTTTTTTTTTCGAAAGGTAGCTCCCATTATTATACATATATACAAATGCCAGTTTGATGATCAGTGGGTTATTTTGTCTTTTCATGTTTTTTTACAATTTAACTCTCAATTTTTATCATTAACTATTACAAGCCCTTAGCTTTTTAAATACTTTGTAAATCGAGTTTTACATGTTTATTTTTATTTAAGTATCGATATAAACTTAAGTTGATTTACGTTTCGACATAAATTTTTTTGTGTTCTCTCAACTTTCAGCATTGACACTTACAACCTTTTAAATTTCTAAATATTTTTATAATCGAATTTTACGTGTTTAGCTTTACTTACATGTGGTATAAGTTTAAGTTACGTTTTGAGTCGATTTAGATACATTTAGTCTACATTTGACGTAATTTTTGTTCGGAAACGAGTCGGGTCTAATTTATTACATTTTCATTAGACGGTATAAATCCGAGTCACTTTACGTTTTGACAACGCCGCGACGCGCCGTCATTATTTAACTTAAAAAAATAGTATTTTCTTATATGCTTATTTTTATGTATGTGTCGCTATAAATTCAAGTTGTTTTACGTTTCGGCGTAAATTTTATTCGAAAATATGTCAAATCTGATATAATACGTTTCCGTGCTTATTTTTATGTACGTTTTCAGTTGGTTTACGTTTTGACGTAATTTTTTTTTCCGAAAATCAGTCGGGTCAAATTAAATGAGAAACGACTTCCTCTGAATTTATTTTTGGGTATTCTATGTATACACTTTTACAACGACATACATCTTTGAGCTTTTCTAATATAAAGTTGTTAAGAGCGTTTTTTCTACGTTTAAATTTTATAAACAACCATTCGTAACGCGCAACTTAAAAAAACGTTATCCCACCGCAAAGCGCGACTATAACGTCTAGTTAATTGATTATGATAATATACGTATGTTTTTCACTTGATAAACTTCTTCATATGGGATTTGTTGTGACTCATTAAACCCACTATCCATCAATAGTCAAAGCAACTATGAGATATATGTTTATCTATGTGTATGGATGGACATACATGATGTATGTACATATAATAGAAAATGTTATCTAGTGACAACTAAAAGTTGAGATAGGGCAAATGACCTATGAACATATAATAGAAAATGTTATCTAGTGACAACTAAAAGTTGAAAACAATGTTGTAATTGACCATCAATCTACTCATCATGATTCATATCCTTCACCAAACATGACTTGACCCACTCTCCACATAAACAACACAACCTCAACCCAACTCTTGACTTGTAATATAAAATAAACCTAGACCTTGGTCACTTATGGCTCGAAACTTGGATCAGCTTACACAAGCTTGAATCTGACGCACTAATCCTTATATGCTATAGAAGCTTGAATCCAGCCTATTGGACGCCTTATATAGTCAAACTAACATTTTAGTCCCTTTACGGATTCACAAAGCTTCTTGTCGAGTTGGGCCAAGACTAATGAGGTAACTCATCATGTGTGCGTCACATATTCATAAATGTGATGAGACGAACACGTCTTTCATCAAAATATAAGGTAGCTACGAGTATCTAACTATTATTGCATATTATTGTATGAGTGTTAGATAGTTTGTTGAGCAAAACGTTCTAAATTATAGTGGTTTATATTTTTCTATAGCACGAATCCTTTATTATCGATATTATATAAGAACAGGTAATAAGAAAATAAAAATAAAAATAAACAATTAAATTACTTTTTGTTGAACATAAAAGTATTCAGGAAATGAGCAACTAATAACTACATTAAAGCGGAAACTTTTAATCACTTCATTTTGCTATTGACTTTAAGAACAGATTACTTTTAATTATTTGAAGGTTAATTTGGTCGTTAATTAGTTATTATTAATTAATGAAAGAGGGAAGGGGAGGACCACACAACCTGCAAAAAGAATAAAAAATGGTTTGGGTGCATTTTCGCACAAAAAGTGCAAATTAAACAATTAGACATGTTATTGTTTTCAGTCAATATACAAAACATTAACAGCAGAAATTGATGAAATTAATGTGTTTTTGATCTTCATAATATTTAGACATAATTTTACAGATGTTAATTGTGGTTTGGTCAAAATAACAAGATTGAGTAATAATTTTTTTAAAAATGCATGTTTGTGGTTTCATTTTTTTAACAATCTTGGGTTCTAAAGGCATTCACAATGCTCTTATGTGGCAAATTTCTGAATTTACGGATCACCCCCATAGACCAATGTTACGACACACCCATGTCCGGATTTGCATGCCTCCAGGTAGGATGGGATCGATACGGTATCATATATTCGGTATCCGTACCAAATATATGATACCGATTTGAACAAAATTGGGTATCAAATATATTAGTACGATACGGGTATGAGCATCGGTCCTAATTTTCCGATACAATACCCGCTTTAATATCACTTTGTTTTATTATTTTTCGATCATTCCACTAATCTTGGTACTAGTACTTGTACGTGTACCAAATAGGCTAAATCAGTATGTATACCAACAAGGTATGGGTAGCAATCTGAATAAATCGATACGTTTACCGGAATTTAAGAAACCGTAATACCTAAACTATAAATACCACAACACGAAAATAAATCATAATATCAAATTTGGTACATATACCATTTTTACCGAAAAAGCACCATTCCATTAGTACCGAAACCCCGTTAAAACTTGATACCGATATATGTACCAAATAGGCAAAACTTGTATATGGGTACCGGTACACTACCGGTATTCGGGAGAAAAAAATATCATCCCCACCTCCAACGGACTTCAACGTGGAGCCTTTTTCTCTCTCACAAACAAGTATTAAATGTATAATTTTAATACATAGATCGCCGGAAATTATATTTACGAGAATAAAAAAGTATATTTAGATCGACAAGCTACACGTATATACCTTTGTATGAGTCACACATATGATTAAAAACATTATATGAATAATTTTAGTTTGTGGATCGACGGAAATTTTAATAGTATATATATATAAATATATATATATATATATATATAGAGGTTCATGTGAGAAAATTTAAAAGTGTGAGAAGGATAAGAAAGATTATGGAGGTGACATGTGTTCCTTTTTGTTTTGGTAGTTTAAGGATATAGTGTAATTTAACTAATAAAATCTAATTATTGAATGAATATATGCAACTGATTTTTGATAGTTATCGTAGGGATTTTCGAATTTGAAATAACACCCTAACTCATAAAAACACCACAGCATGTATATTGAAGGCATACATCTTATAAAGAACAAAATATAACTCATAAAAACACCCTAACTAATAAAAACACCCTAACTCATAAAAAACACCACAACATATATATTGAAGGCACATATCTTATAAAGAACAGAAATATAACAAAAATAACACCATAACTCATAAAAACACCACAACAGTTATATTGAAGGCACACATCTTATAAAAACACCATAACATTGAATATAACAGAAATAACACCCTAAATATATAAAAACATAAATAACTCTACATAAATATATAAATATGGTACTCATATTAAAGATAAAAAAATCTCTCGTTATTATGGTATAATTTTTTTTTAAAAAAAGTTACGTATAAAAAATTATTGATGTTTAAAAAAGAAGGGATGAACTTTACATGTGTATTAATGTTAGTTTCTTAATTTAAAAATATTAAATTTACCTTTATACACTTAATCTAGAAAATAGTTAGTTTAATAGTCAACATTATTTACAGAATTTTCATTATGATCTCAACCATTAGATTAAATATCTAATGATTTAGAATCTTTCTTATTTTTCTCACAATAACCTCACCCTATAATATATATTATATATTATAATGAATACTATCTTTAGTTTAAATATAGTAAAAAAATAGTAAATAACGTATTCGGATGTAGATCTATGAATAGTCTTCAATGTTAATAATTTGAAAAATCAAATACAAGTTTAGTTTTAATCTATGTATAAAACAATTTTTTTTAATTTGTTTTTTTAAATTGGGGTATCCGTGGATATCCGAAATTTTAGATACGGCGGATATTAATATATTGACTATCCGAAAACCGGATAATTTGATGTTGTGCACCCCTAATACTAGTAAAAGAAATGTGAAAGAAAAACAACTAATTAATGGCAAAAACTAATAACTTTATTAATTAGTCTTAAATAGCCAATACAATAGGTGATTAACTTCATGAGAAGAGTGAGGAGAAACGACGGGAGGACAATTATGCCTATAACAACGACAAAGGAATGGATTAACACACTTCGATTGGGTACTTGTAAACCTCCTATAACAAGCATAACCACATTCCCTATTAATGCATGGTATTAAAACTAGATTGGTTACACAATCACCACCTTCGGGCATGACCGATCCAGTACCTGAGCAATTACAACATTGTTAATTCCATTTTACATCCAAAAGTTCGAGCTTGATTCGTAAATAATTTGTAAAGCACATTTATTCATCATTTTATTTTATGCACATAAATATTACACAAAAAGTGTCTTTATTAGACAGCTGACCCGGAAAATCTGGGGCCCAAGGAGTAGAAAAATGGACTCTAAATTATATTTTTTATAAAAAAAGAATATATAAAAAAGCTTAAAATATATAAAATTAATTATAAAATATAAATAAAGTTAAAAGAAAGAAATTTCCAAGGCCCTTGGGGAGAGCGGACCCAGAGAGGTCACCCACCCTACCCCTCCTCCGGGCCGTCCCTATTATTATATATCTAATAAACTTGTTTATTCTCGCGAGCCTAATTAAACTCGTTATATATAAAGGTTGGGCTCCTTTATTAAACAATCTACAACTTGGCTCAAATGCATACATGCTTGACTTGATTAGACTTTAACAAGCCGATTTAGAATAGCTCATGAGTGGCCTGGGTTTATTTACGGGATCGGATCCCGAAAAATGTTTCCATTTATATCCAAAGATGATTTGAATGGATTTGTAACAAAACTTTAATTGAAGCAAGACGAAATTATAAATTACCCGGGCTCAAGAGAAACGTCAGAAATGTGAAGATAACCAATGCTTTAGTCATCGTTGACGTTTGAGTTATATAACATATGTTGATACATAGTACTTATATAAGTGATGAGATCAAAGTTCATTCATTTGCTATAATTGCATTTATTGCAGACTTTAGAATATCATATAATATCATAGCAAGAAATGTAACATTATACTTTTTTTTCTTTATATTTCATTAATTTCACATACGAGATTACCTTTTAAAAGTTTTTACAAAAAAAAATCAAGAATTGTATTGTATTTAATTTGAGTGTGTATGTATACAGTGTGTCATGATTATAATAGTTTGTCTAAATTAACTCAAGTTGTGCATCTACTAAACTAAACTAAACTAAAACAATGGTTTTAACTTTACATTATGCACGGCTCATGGATGAATTATATAATTACAATAATACATCTAACCCATTATAACGATGAGTAAAAATCACTTGTAAAGTAAAGCACATATTCACCATCACCCTAAATTACACGTGCAACTTACTATACGTATGCTTCACACACAAAATCAATTTGAACAAATATCATTCATTTATAGACACGGCAAATCAAATACAAAGTTTTTTTATATAGTTATTAGAAAAAGAGTGGGATGTTGTTAAGTGATCATTTAATGTATTAACGTTAAAGAAATATATAAATGTTTATACAATCTTGCAATTTACCTTTGTAAATAAAAAGTTTATGTTTATTTATATTGTGATGAATTAAGTATACTAGGTTTTATTGATGTTGCACGTTGCGGCGAAATAGATCAAATGATAATGTTAAAGAAACAATATTATTTGAAAATGTAGCATGTTGTTTCAAACGCCAAACCAACAGAATCGATTTAGTTTATCATTGTATCGTAAACACTACCAAAATAAATATTCTATTTTGAATAAAGCTTCATTTTTAATAATACTTATATCGGAATGTGCAGGGGAAAAATAAGCATACTTGATTTTTTTATAAAAAAATTTTAGTTTACAAAATTTATTAAAGAAATATTAAATTAATAGATTGAGACAATATAATTTAAAATTGATAAAAGAAAATATGGTTTTAAAAATAAAAAAATATATTAAAAGTGAATATAATATAATAAAGTATTATACTATTAAAATAATAAAATATAAAAGAAAACTATATAGTTTTATAAATATAAAATTACTATTTATCGTTGTTCTGCAACAACATATATATAAATATAAATATGTTGTGAATTAAACGATTAAAAAATATAAAAAATCTTATTATTGTTAGTTAAACAAAGTTAAATCTAATGAAAGAAGTCTCGGGTCGGCTAGAAAAATGATAGTGAATTGTGTGCCGTGTGCATCTATTTAACGTGCGATAAAAGGTAAATTACATATTAAGTCTTCTCATACTTCTTACGAAAAATGTCAATTAAAACATCATGCCAAAAACGTTAAGTATAGTGCTTTAAGGGTTAAGCAGTGCGTTTTAATTGTGTTTTAAATTTCAGGAGTATAATACATTACATTATTTTTAAATTCTTATCTTTGGTGTTTTTTTGGCCAAAACAACCAAAAACATCATGTCTAACTCCAAAATATGATGTATAACGTGTTAATTTCTCGATTTTCTTATAGTTCTTACAAAATTTTACTTTTTATAGAAACCTCACCCTTTATATATAATATATATATTATATATATATATATATATATAAATAGGGTAGGGACACTAAAAAAGTCTACCATATTTGAGAAACTTGAGAAACATTCTGGACCACATATTTTGCCTAAGTTTTTCGTAATATACACATATGTATAGTTTAAAATTGACTATATAATATGTGTATAATTCAAGATTTGAGAATATACATATATGTATATAGTCATTTTAAACTATACATATGTGTATATTACGAAAAAACTTAAGAAAATGTGTGGTCCAGAATGATTCTCAAATTTCTCAATTAGCCTAGTACTTCTCACACGATTCCTAACCCTATGTTTATATACACACACACACACACACAATATATATATATATATATATATATATATATAATAAATATGTTACAATAATTATATTTTTCACCCAACTCATATTATTATTATTCTTTTTTCCGAAAGGTAATTCATATTATTAATTGCTAATGATGGTATGCATATTTTTTTTTCACTTGATAAAGCTTCTTCATATGGGATTTGTTATGACTCGTTAAACCCATTATCCATCAATCGTCAATGCGACCATGAGATCAATCGTCAATACATACATGATGTGTATGCGTAGAGATAGGGCAAATGGCTTATGAAAATATAATAGAAAATGTTATTTGTGACAACTAAAAGTGGAAACAACGTTGTAATTGACCATCTATCTACTCATCATGATTCATTTCCTTCACCAAACATGACTGACCCACTCTCCACATAAACGACACAATCTCAACACAACTCTTGACTTGCTAATGTAAAAAACATAGTCCTTGGTTTTCTATGGCTTGAAACTTGGATCGGCTTACACAAGCTTGTATCCAACACATTAATCCTTATATCTCTATAGAAGCTTAAATCCAGCCTATTGCACGTCTTATATAGTCAAACTTAACTGGTTAATCTCCTTACAGATTCACAAACCTTCTTGTCGAGTTGGGTAAAATGGGTAACTCATAGTGTTTGCGTCATATATTCATATATGTTACTAGACGCACATGTCTTTCATCAAATGATTATTACTGCATTTTATTGGGGGGACGGGCCCTAGCACGGGTTGGGTTTGCGGGTTCCAACCCTTGCGGTGACACCACCGCCACCCTTAGGGTAGGCGTTGAGGATACTTTGTACGGGTTACTTTTGTCGCATGGTAAAGGTTTGGAAATGTGACTGTTGGACTTTAAGTGGGGTATGGTGTGCATGATTAGTGGACAAAGTAAAAGGATGGGGTCTATAGTTCTAGAGTACTTGTACGTAGGCACCGCTAATATTTTGTGATTCTAAATTACCTTTGCTGCATGGTAAAGGTTTTTTTAGTTTTTATAGACATATCCTTTTTTAAGGGAGTCATAAAAAAAATAAGTGACAAACAATTAAATTACTATTTGTTGAACATAAATAGAAAATAGGAAGTGGGTTACTAACAACTACCTCAAAGCGAACATTTTTTATTACTTCATTTCGCTATTGACTTTAAGAATCAGATTACTTTTAATTATTTGGAGATAAATTAATTTTATTTCAGTATTATTAATTAATGAATGAGAGAAGGGGAGGACCACACCATCTGCAAAAGAAAAAACAAAAAGTTCAAATTAAATAATTAGACAACGTATGGTGGCTTGTTATTAGTTGTAGAATTGTGATAAATTTCTTATCTTTTTCATTCATAATATGATCAATATATAATGTATAAGAGATCTCCTAATTTTTGAGATAATTGATTTAATAAACACTAATTAAAATATTATAAATATGGGCATAATTAGAGGCGCCTATTACACCCCCGCAGTTGAAGCGGGAGGCGAACGTATGCTAAGACTAGATCGAAAATCATCGAAGAGAACCCGAGGAAGTCCCTTGGTGAAGATGTCGGCAATCTGAAAGCGGGAAGGCATGTGAAGTATACAAACCAGGCCTTTTTGGACGTGCTCCCTGACGAAGTGAATGTCGAGCTCGATGTGCTTGGTTTGTTGATGCTGGACTGGGTTGCCCGATAAGTAAATGGCACTGACATTGTCACAGTAGACTAGGGAAGCTTTGGTCAACGGATGATGTAGCTCAAGAAGAAGATTTCGTAGCCAACATATTTCTGCAACCACATTGGCAACTCCACGGTATTCGGCCTCAGCACTAGAACGGGAAATGATGGATTGTCTCTTTGAGGACCAGGAAATAAGGATGTCGTTGAGATAGACACAGTACCCAGATGTAGAGCGACGAGTATCAGGGCAGCTTACCCAATTAGCATCTGTGTAGGCACGAATGGAGACTGCCGAAATAGATGGAGACAATATTTAGCAGTGCCTTGTAAGTACCTGATAATACGCTTAAGAGCGTTCAAGTGAGCCATGCAAGGGGAGTGCATGTGCATACATGTTTGCTGAACTGCGTATGCTATGTCTGGTCGTGTGAAGGTTAGGTACTGTAATGCACCTGCAAGGCTTCTATAGGTGGTAGGGTCATCATATAAAGAATCCGGTTCACTAGCCAATTTACTCTGAGTGTCGACCGGTGTTGCTGCAGGTTTGCATGAGTCTATACCTGCGCGATGAATGATGTCTTTGGCATATGCATGTTGTGACAGGAAAAGCGTGTCACTCGTTCTAGTGACCGAGATGCCCAAAAAAATAGGATAAGGGTCCCAAATCCTTCATAGCAAATTCACCTGCAAGAATAGTCATGAGACTTTGGCGAAGTTGGTCAGAGGAGGTGGTGAGTATGATGTCGTCCACATAGATTAGAAGATAGGCGACATCATGACCGTGATGATAAATAAATAGGGAATTATTCGTTTTGCACTGAGTAAAGCCATGCTGAAGGACAAAGTCAGTGAACCGTTGATACCAGGCCCTGGGTGCCTGTTTGAGGCTATAAAGAGACTTCTTTAGGCGGCAAATATGATCAGGGTAGTCCCGATGGCGAAATCCCATTGGTTGGTGCATGTAAACAGTTTCCTGCAAGTGGTCGTGTAAAAATGCATTAGTAACATCTAATTGGTGTATCGGCCATGATTTAGAAAGAGCCAGAGTGAGAACGTCCGTATAGTAGTTGGTTTTACAACCGGACTGAAAGTGTCACCACAGTTATTCCCAACCTGTTGACTACGACCATCACATACCAACCTTGCTTTGTAACGTTCTAAAGAGCCATCGGAACAAAATTTGTGCTTAAAGAGCCACATACTACGTATAATATTCATGTCCGAGAGATGTGGTACTAGTTCCCAAGTCTCATTTTAATAAGTGCACTAAATTCGTTTTGCACGGCATCGTACCATTCAGGAGTGGACAAGGCAAGGTGGGGAGTTTTCGGGATTGGAACAATGGAAGTAGTGTTAAGGTTGAATAGTTGTTGGGTTTGGTGATACCGTCCATTGCTCTAGTGCGCGTGGTACGGGTCGGTTGTTGTGGAACCGAGTGAGGAGGGGTGGGTTGAGGTGACGGTTGAGGTGGAGGCTGGGTGTTCGGTGCTGGGTCCGAAAAGTGGGCCGAGGTTGAAAAATGAGATGGAGAAATGGTTTGGGCTAAGGGGGCGATTGGGCCAGGGGAAGTTGTATGTGGGCTTGTTGGTTGTGGAGGAGATGTTGAAGGTTGGGGTGAAGCGGTTGTGCCGGCTGGAGTTGGGCCGAGGGAAGTAGGGTGTGTGGCGTTGAGTGGGACAGTGGGTTGGTTTGAGGTGACAGTATCCCACATCAGTGGGTTAAATGGAGGGGAAAAAAGGTGTAGTCAAGGGTGGAGTTGGAGTTTCGTATGGAGAAGGGATAATGGATTCCTCAAACTGCACATGGCGAGATATAAAGATTTGATTAGTAAGATATCAAAACATTTATATCCGCGATGGTTTGAAGGATAATCAAGAAAGACACAAGGTTTGGAACAGCTGGTGAGTTTATTTATGGTGGTGGAGGGAGTGATGGGATAGCATGGACAACCAAACACACAAAGATGTGTGTAGGTTGGGAGGACATTGTATAGAAGGGTAGTAGGGGTTACGAATTTGTGACTTTTCTTAGGAAGAATGTTTAGGAGGTAGGTGGCGGTTTCGAGGGCATGATGCCAAAATGAGGGAGGTAAAAAGGCTTGAGATAAAAGGGTGCGAATCATGTTATTGATGGTTCGTATTTTTCTCCGGCTTTGCCATTTTGGGAGGAGGTGTGGGGACAGGAGAAACGAAAATGCATGCCATTGATGTGACAAAATTGTTTAAAATTATTGTTGGTATATTCGTGCCATTGTCACATTGGAACTGTTTAATTTTTCGTTCAAACTGTGTATGGATGTGGTTATGAAATGTGGTAAAGGTGTTGTAAACTTGAGACTTATTGGTTAGGGGATAAGTCCATAAAAATCCGTTAAATCATCAAGCAACAATATATAATAATGGTGACCACCGGTGCTTAAAACCGGGGCGGTCCACAAATCACTGTGAATGATATCGAAAGGTAAATGTACTTTATTCATAGAATCATAAAACGGAAGTTTAGAACCTTTGCCAAAAACACATGATTGACAAAGTGGATTGTTCGTTTTACCAAAATCAATAAAAGAGCTAGACTTTAACGAATGCAATAAAGAGTTGACCGGGTGCCTAAGGCGTTGATGCCAACGGTCTTGAGTAATAGCAGCTAAAGCAGTAGGTTTGGAGAGAGGTGTGATGAGTTGGTGGTTAGAGGGTAGAGGTCTCCCGAGCTATTGCATCGTGGATAGGTTCCTTGGTCTTGAGATCCTTCACAAGAAAATCAAACGGGTCAAATTCAATTGAAAGTAAATTGTCTGTCGTTAGGCGACGGACAGAGATGAGGTTTTTGATAGGTTAGGAACATAAAGGATATTGTTTAGTTTTAAGGGCGGGAAAGGTGGTGGTAGTGTTTTTTTGCCTTGTTCAATTATGAGAATGGTTGTGCCATTGCCGACAATTATTTGCTTATTAGTGCAAGAATTAAAAATAGACGGGAAATTCATACCTGGTTGCTCCATGTGGCCAGAGGCGCCGGTGTCCATGTAACCAACTAGATCAGAGGGTTAACTCATAGAGAGAGTATAGAGCGCCTGTGCAATGTCGGTCGGCGCCGGGCTGTAAGTAGCCATGTGGCCTGTGCAGGTGTAACACCCTGTAAAATCGTGTCCAATAATATAGTGACACATGTTGTATTTTAAATATAGTCTATTAAAGACTAATAAGGACTAAAGGCGTCAACATGCTAACTGAGCCTTTGAGTGACGATCCGATGTCAACGTGCATAAATAAAGTCTCTGAGTGACTGACATGTCAACATGCTTAAAACATTAGCCTCGAGTGACTGATATGTCAACATGCTTGAAATTTGGCCTTTTAATGACTGATATGTCAACATGCCCAACCTCTGAGTGACATCGGAGTCAACATGCTTATAATAAGCCTCTGAGTGATCCTTATTGAAGTCCTAACTCTCATACGTGCCATTTGTTGGACGAAAGGGTTCAATTTCGTAAAAATGTGAAAGTTGGATGACGGAGGGACTAAAAGTGTCAACATGTTAATTATTACCTCTGAGTGACCTTTTAACGAACCGAGAGCTCGACAATGTCTGGGCATAATCCCGGGTATGCCAAGAATTGGCTACGGAGGGCTAAGAGTGCCAAAAGGGTGTTTTAGATGGCTTTTACAAGCTTTATAAAGTTAAGGGGTTAAAGTGACAAATTTTGAAATTGGGCAAGGGGCGGTCGCGGCCCGCGAGAGACCAGGCCTGGGTCTCTCGCGGGGTGCGAGTGAGGCTCTGTTGCAGAAAGTTTGTTTTAGCCTCCAACAAAGCTCCAAAAACCATTAAATCAAAACTATGGACTTGTAATCAGCTATGCCACATTTTGGGACACTTGTAAGCTTCCTCTTACACCCCTAAACACCTGGCTCACCTCCTTTGAGTTCTCCAACTATAAATAGGTGATCAAGTTCACCATTGAACTTGCACTTTTTAAATCATAACTCTTTCCTCTGGAAGTTCCTAGCTAAAAGGAGCATCCAACATAGTTCTTTTGCACCCTAGGAATCACTGGTAAGTGTTCCTTCCTTGTGCATTTTCGTTTATAGGCTTTTATAGCCAAAAGTCAAACGTTTTACGAAAAACTCTTTGACTTTCGGTTAAGACCATTATGGTCCAGCCATTGTTCGAAATAAACATGGCTAAGTGATCGTAATAAGGTAGGTGTTAATCCCTATAAAGGGCACCTCCTAAAGATGACGTTTGTTAGACCAATTGACGGGTCAAAGTTATGATATTAAAAAGTCAAACATGCCATTTTTTGGCAAAATCATAAATTGATCTTATATATGTTATGAAACCTGTTTTGACACTTAAACAAGTTGGTAATAATTATTAGAAAATGTAAGAACATGTTCGGCTCGTCAATTTCAGTTCTAGGGTCGGTTCGCAACCGAAAGTCGTGAAGTTTGACTTCTGCTTTGACTTTCGATTCTGACCCGATTTAGATTAGTTACCTACTGATCTAAAGTTGCATTATGATCATAAGAAATGTAGCATAACCCTCTGAGGTTATATTTCATGATTATAATCAGAATCCAAGTTTATGCGCAAGTTCCATAATTATGCCATCTTCAACCAAAATGCCCCTTTTGCGTAAAATAAAGTTTTAAATGTAATGAACTTGAAAATAAGTTTTCTATTGATGTAATATTATAAGTAGGATTATTTGAGATGTTAAACCAAGTTATAAACTGAGTTTTCAAACAGATACTTAAACAATGTCGATAAATGATGATTTTAGCCCTTGTGGCTTATAAAATGGTTTTCAATCAAATATTTTCAAGGTAAATAATTACAAACTGATATGTTATATTAAATAACATATTTAAGACATTTAATCGACCTTAACATTAGTTTTCGTAAACATCGCATAAAGACGTCATTTTACGACATAATCGCCATATCGGCGCATAGTATGGTTTTCTACCATATTATTGACAAAAACTTGATACCTATGATTTTAAAACTTATTTAAACATATTTACAGTAGGTACATATTATAAACTAAGAATCCCAAATAATTTATAAACTTTGTGTAAAATGACCAAAATGCCCCTATGGTGCATAGTTTGGTCATAAAAGGTAAAATACACATATAATTGGTATCCTACTGATATTATATCATAAATACTTATAATTATAACATGAAATTTTATTCAAGTTCCTTTTATATGGCATGAAATTACCAAAATGCCCTTATGAGGCGTAATTTCGTTTTAAAACCTAACGGGCATATAAGTTGATACCCTACTGATATTTTAACTTATTTAAAATATAATGGCATATAGAACTTGTCCATAACTTATCCGGTTACCCATTATCGCTTATAAGAATACGGTTGATTATACGTAACTAGTTTACCGAATTCAACCGAAACGGGTTTAATCTTATCATTTTACTCTCAAAATCCAGAATATTAATTGTTTACCATATTATGCAAGTCAAAGTACTTGTCGGGTTTAAACTACATTCTATCCAATCATCGTTTAATGAAGCGTTATACGCTTTGATCATGTACATTACTTGGTCCCTATAAGTCTATGACTTAAATAAAGACCGATAGTATTTAATTGGTTAGCTTATGCCATAATCCAGATGAAGTCTTGCCGTAAATGCTATCTGCACATTAGTACTTTTGTATACGGCTGAGTTATTGAAATAAAAAGAAGACTAGCTCAGGTAAATACTCTCGACTTATTTTCCCTATACGGGCTTGGGATAGGTAAACTATTACCGCTTGGTCAGAAATGAGATCAATCGAATGCCGATTGTGGCTAGTAAATCTGCATATTTTGTTTTAGTCAGTTTTGTTTGATAACTTAAACATCGGGGGTTAAATTACCATGTCCTGGATATCCTCGGCTCATTAGATTAGTTAATGGCCACGACCTTACCGCGGGGTGTAGGCATACATCTGACAGACGCTCAAATGCAAATTACCCAAGACGTTGGGGATAACTCCTCTGTGAGTTCTAAGTGGTGTGTGTTTAATCATGTCTCGGTCTTTGTAATGGGCCCTGTATATATGGACAAACATGTGAATCTGTTAACAAGGTTACAAAGTAACTTTCCCAAGTTATAAAAGATTTTGTGCTCTGTGCACTTAAAATCATTTTAAAATGTTTTCAAAATGAGTCAGTTGGGTGTATTACCAGCGAAAGCTGACGTATCGTCCAAAGACTAAACTGCAGGTACAATACGAAATAGGTCGGAAGCTGATCGGTAGTGAATAAGAGGATCTTGCAAATCCTTAGATCTGCCCTAAAGTCTGTTTTATATTCTTTCTTGTACATTTTAATGATCCGCCTGTGGATCTTCTATTACGAGCCTGTATATTATTTTATTTCGAACATTTGGTTGTAATAGTAATTTTACTCCAAGACTTCCGCTGTGCCGTGTTTAATTGACTATGATGTTATCAACTGACGTCACAATACTCCCCATCCGGGCCCACCGGTGTATGGATTTGGGTTGGAAATCCGGGGTGTGACAGGTTGGTATCAGAGCCAACGTTTGAGAGAATTAAACACTATCCTTCTTGTGTTAATCTCAAACTTAAATGAGCACATTCCTTAGACTTCCGAGTCTAGGCATTGACCTAGGATTATTCATTTCATTATTAAGTTATTAGTATTGTTTTTGAATCGATTTTTAACAGGAAAATGCCGCCACAAGTACGAGGACAAAGTGGAAGAGGGAAAGGTCCAATGAGGGGATGACCGTCGGTACGCATCCCTCCTCAACCTCACAACTCAGATGCCTACCAAGAATCAGGAGATTCGTCTCCTTGGCAACCAGCAAGACGTTCTGTCTCTAATAGACATTCACCCCCACATTCCCAAAATTCTTACCACTCTCACCACTCCTATCATTCACACTATACTTACCATTCTCACCATTCCCATTCACACTCTTACCATGAAGAATTTAACCCTAACCACTACTTTAACACCCCTCCAGCCGATCAAAATTAGTTGGACCAGCCAAACCCTATGGACGAGGACTCCGACCCGGAGATACCGCCGTTGGGATCGAATACGCATCCCATAGAAATTTCAAGCGATTTGAACTCTTATGCCGGATTGCCCTACCAAGGTCCTAATGAGTGGGACCAATATTGGAACCAACTCACTTTCGCCCATACTCCTTCTCATCACTTTCAACCACCCCCAATACAAGAAGATGTCCACATGAACCGGTGGACCAACCTCAACCACCACCTGAACTACCAAGAAGGAAGCGTGGTGCACGTATGTCGGTACGTGCAGGACAAAGGTCGGGATCGCTGCCACCTTTGCCCAATTCCTACCCCACAATTCAAAGGACCCACAAATGGGTGGACCCTCTAATGTTTCACCTATAGTGGAACCAACACCAACACCTGCTGTTCAACCACCACCATCGGGTTATACTAACCCAATCCCACATATCCATACATGACTGGATATGATCCTTTTAACCCGTCTACACCGGTAGACTATCAAGCATGGTCGCAAGACCCATATATGCAAGCAGTTATGCACAATGCACTTTGCCCGTCTCCTTTCCCACCTACTTATCCACCGACTGGATATCCAACTTATGGGTACCAGTATTCGGTTATGCCACAACAACCTCCGCCACCACTTGAGGCCATCAATGAGGCCTTAGAAAGGATGAAAGAGATGCAGCAGCAAGCGGAGAAAATGGAGAAGAAGACAAACAAGTTCTTCAAGAAATTCTCCAAGTTAGTCAAGGGAAAGAAGGACGAGTAAAGTCTCTTCTAATAATATGTAGTCCCTGCGAGGACATTGTTATTTCTTTAGTCCCTGCGTGGACATGTTTATTTCTTTAAAGTCCTTGCATGGATAGTTTATTTCATTTTTCTAATATTGTAATTTCTAATTTGGAATTTAATGAAGTACTTTTGGAATTATATATATATGTATTCATCCTCTTCAAAACGAGCGTCTCGATTTTACTCGAAATTTATGCTCTACGATATAATTCCAAAAAGATCTTAATGGTTTTGATTAGCCAAGTGGCACAGACTACACATTTGGCCAAGTACGAAGGGGTCTTCTATCATGATAGTTAAGGGAAGTTATCTTTTTATCAGGGGGTGGACTTAAATTCAAGCCTCCAAGTCGTTAAGGTTAGTGCGACCAGGACTATTAATCAACCATTAAGGTACTCTTATGTTAACATTTAAGAATATTCATACTCCTGGTAGTGTGGCTTGAGGAACCACACAAGCCTTCAAGGTAATGGACTATGTCCTGACCTTATATAGCCCATGTGATCAAATTTGA
Organism: Scalesia atractyloides; assembly: GCA_947069175.1. Lineage (NCBI taxonomy): Eukaryota > Viridiplantae > Streptophyta > Magnoliopsida > Asterales > Asteraceae > Scalesia > Scalesia atractyloides. The sequence continues at coordinate 51,005,963 of CAMTDV010000116.1, forward strand.
TCCCGGCTAATATCATCAGTGCGACGATAATTAAACATCCATTAGTGATGTATTGCCCTTGGGGCTATGATTAAACTTCCATTAGTGATGTATTGCCCTTGGGGCTATGATTAAACATCCATTAGTGATGTATTGCCCTTGGGGCTATGATTAAACATCCATTAGTGATGTGTTGCCCTTGGGCTACGATTAAACATCCATTAGTGATGTATTGCCCTTGGGGCTATGATTAAACATCCATTAGTGATGTATTGCCCTTGGGGCTATAATTTAAACATCCATTAGTGATGTATTGCCCTTGGGGCTATGATTAAACATCCATTAGTGATGTACTACCTTGGGCTATGATTAAACATCCATTAGTGATGTATTGCCTTGGGGCTATGATTCAAACATCCATTAGTGATGTAGTGCCTATGTGCCATATTTTATGTCCATTAGTGACGGGCCTATGTGCCATAAAAATCTTATGTCCTTCGAGACATGCCTATGAGCTAAATAAAAATTTGTCAAATTATGACAAAGACAGTTGTGACAATGCGATCCACTGTCTAGTAATGTACGGACTATGTCCAAATTGTAATTTGCCGTTGATGGTCCTTTTGTGACCTAGGCCAAATATAGTTATGATAAGCCTAAGTGTTGTGATGTTATTCACACTACAATAGGCAATGGATTATTATATCCAATGTTTAAAACCATTGAGGTTGACATACCATGGCTAAGTGAAGCTTTATTGGTGTATAGAACCCAAGACTTAAAGATGGCTAACTCAAATGAGGCACAAAGTAGCCACCGGAATGTGGAATCTAACAAAGCCGAAAACAGAGATATCGATAATGATAACTTTCAAGCTCTCGCATTGACGCTGCAGTTGAAAAGGCCATGGGAAAGGCCATAGAAAAGCTTAAAGAGTCGAGTGCCACTCACTCTAGACCCTTATCTATTCCTCCATTTTCAGCTCACAAGGAGAGCTCTGTCCACTCTTCAAATACGAAGAGTGAACCAAAAAAAATAGATTTTGCCGAAAAGTCCCGTTCTGTTAAAGACGGATGTACTTATAAGTACTTTGTCTCCTGTAAGCCCCGAGACTTCAATGGGGAGAAGGGAGCTGTGGAAGCCCTAAAGTGGCTAGACGAGATGGACACAATTGTAGATATCAACAACTGTGCTGATAAGGATGTGGTCAAATATGTATCACAGTCCTTTAAGGGCGATGCCCTAATCTGGCGGAAAGCCATGATTCAGTCTATAGGTAAAGTACACCTGTATAATTTGGGATGGTCCAAATTTGTGGACCTTGTTAAGGAAACATACAGTCCACCTCATGAGGTGGAGAAATTAGAGACCGACTTCTTGTCTCTTTCCATGAAAAACCTAGATTGTTGGAAATATGTTTCCGATTTCAATTCCCTATCTAGGTTAGTTTCCTATTTGATTACCCGGAGCGCAAACGCATTGCACGTTTTATTAATGGGTTAGCTCCCGAAATAAAGGGAATGGTAAAGGCTGCTCAGCCTACTACCTATAGGTCTGTTGTTGACCTATCTCCCTCCCTCACCCTTGATCTAGTAAGGCAAAAGTCAGTTAAGTCTGAAACTGACGGGAAAAGGAAGAGGGAAGATGACCACTCCCATAGGTTTAATAAGAAGAGTAAAAGGAGATTTGGGTTCAAAGGGAACCAATGAAAACGGTTGTAATGCCAACATGCAAAACTTGCAATCGCAGACACTGGGGACAGTGTAATTTTGGTTCACAGGCCAAATCCTGTGGCATCTGTAAGAGAAAAGGGCATAAGACCCTAGAATGTAAGGATCTTAAGGATGTTGTTTGCTACGTCTGCAATGAAAAGTAACTACCCTAAAATTATTAAGAATAATAATGCAAAGCCTGGAGAGGCCAAGAAGGGCAATGCTCGAGCCTTTCAATTAACTGCAAGAGAGGCTGTTAATGATGACAATGTCATAACAGGTACATTCCTCATTAACAATATATATGCTAGAGTTCTTTTTGATTCGGGTGCAGATAGATCTTTTATTGAACATAAGTTTAGAAAACTATTAAACCTGACCTTAAGAACTCTAGACAAAACTTATGAGATAGAACTTGTTAATGGAACGATAGAAACAACATCTTCCATTCTTGATGGATGCTCTATATCCATTAAGAATCATTCCATCCCTATCTCTCTTCTACCAATGAAATTGGCGGGGTTCGATGTTGTCTTAGGCATGGATTGGTTATCCCATAACCAAGCCTGCATTGCCTGCGATAAGAAACTCATCGAAATCAAAACCCCATCTGGTGAAATGTTCACCATCCTCGGAGACTCACACTACGGATTGCCAGACAATATGTTGTTATTTAAGGCATCCAAGTGTTTGAGAAAAGGCTGTGTCATCTACATGGCACAGGTCACTATTAATGAGCCTAAGCTAAATATGGAAGACCTACCAGTTATCTCTGAAAATTCAGATGTCTTTCCAAAAGAATTACCAGGCCTACCTCCAGACAGACAAGTGGAGTTTAGAATTGATATCCTCCCAGATCCGCACCCGTAGCTAAAGCTCCATATAGGCTAGCACCAACGAAAATGAAGGAATTGAGGACGCAACTAGACGAACTCTTGGAGAAAGGCTTTATTCAGCCTAGTTCCTCGCCTTGGGGAGCTCTTATTCTCTTTGTTAAAAAGAAAGACGGTTCAATGCGAATGTGCATCGATTACCGAGAGCTAAACAAGTTAACAATCAAGAATAGTTATCCTCTGCCCAGGATCGACGATCTATTCGACCAACTTCAAGGGGCTACTTCTCCAAGATCGATTTGAGATCAGGATATCATCAACTGAAGGTTAGGAGTGAAGATATTCCAAAGACAGCCTTCAGGACCCGTTACGGTCACTTTGAATTCCTAGTATGCCTATTGGGCTCACAAATGCACCTGCAGCATTCATGGATCTCATGAATAGAGACTGGAAACCATATTTAGATAAATTTGTCATTGTCTTCATAGACGACATACTTATTTATTCTTGTAATCAAGCTGATCACGAGAAACATCTTAGGTTCATCCTAGAACTACTAAGGCAAGAAAAACTTTATGCTAAATTCCCTAAGTGTGAGTTTTGGCTTAGAGAGGTCCAATTTCTTGGACATATGGTAAGTGAGCGTGGTATCCAAGTGGATCCCGTCAAAATCGAGGCTATAATGAATTGGGAAGTGCCCAAAACCCCATCGGAGATTCGTAGTTTTCTTGAATTGGCTGGTTACTACAGGAGGTTCATTGAGAACTTTTCAAGAATAGCCCTCCTTTAACTACCTTGACCCGTAAGAATGTTAAATGTAATTGCGGTCCAAAACAACAAGAATCTTTTGAAGTTCTCAAACACAAGTTGAGCAACGCTCCCGTGTTATCTCTACCAGAGGGTGTTGAAGATTTTGTGGTCTACTGTGATGCATCGCACACTGGCATGGTCTGTGTGCTAACGCAAAAAGGCAAAGTAATTGCCAATGCATCACGACAGTCAAAGGTGCACGAAAGGAATTACAGCACCCATGATTTGGAATTGGGTGCCGTTGTATTTGCACTAAAACTGTGGAGACATTACTTGTAAGGCACAAAGTGTATTATATACACTGACCATAAAAGTCTCCAGCATCTGTTTAATCAGAAGGAATTGAACATACGACAACGTCGATGGATGGAAACGCTTAATGACTATGATTGCGAGATTCGCTACCATCCAGGCAAGGCAAATGTAGTTGCTGATGCTTTAAGTCGCAAAGAACGAGTTAAACCTATAAGGATTAACGCTAAGAGTATTGAGCTCAGAAATAGCTTAAGTGAGAAGCTACTAGATGCGAAGAAGCAAGCTCTATTAAGGCTAATATCCCTAATGAGGGACTAGATGGAACTATTGATCAGTTAGCGCCTGGAAAAGATGGAATCCTTCGATTGAATAATAGGATCTGGGTTCCAGTCTTTGGAGGACTTAGAGATCTAATCCTCCAAGAAGCGCATAGTTCGAGATACTCAGTTCACCCATGTAGTGACAAGATGTATCAAGACTTAAAGAAGAATTATTGGTGGATGGGTTTGAAGAAATCCATAGCCACCTATGTAGCTAAATGTCTAACGTGTTCGCAAGTTAAGGCCGAACATCAGAAACCGTCAGGACTACTACAACAATTAGAAATTCCCACATGGAAATGGGAAATGGTAACTATGGACTTGATTACCAAGTTACCTAAACCAAAAGTGGAAACGACACTATTTGGGTCATTGTGGATAGGCTGACCAAGTCAGCACATTTCTTGCCAATAAAAGAAACGTACAATTCAAATAAATTGGCTAAGTTGTATGTGGACAAGATTGTGTCCATACATGGTGTGCCAGTATCTATTGTATCTGACAGAGGTACTAGATACACATCTCACTTTTGGAAAAGTTTCCAACAATCATTAGGCACAAGATTGAACTTTAGTACTGTCACACCTTGACCCGCAGCGGAAATGGTAGTTGGGGCATGATTGGGTTTTTATCAAAGCTCATGACATTTACTATAATAAAGTTTCATATTTATTATTTCCAATTTAAAGGAAAAAATAAAACAATCATACAAGTACAACAACATTCATGAACTCTTTATATTTCTTCTAAGGCAATTTCCTATGTGTTCCTTGCTTCAACCTGTCCACCTGTATCATGTGTAAAAATAGGGTTTTGGGTCAACAAAAGTTGGCGAGTGAATCTTATTTAAACATTTGAACGAATTAGTTATATAGGTTATTTAAATAAAAATGTGCATAAACCAAATATGAGTAAACGCATATGTAAATCTAACCACAAACCACATATTATCAATCAATGTACACACAAGGATGCCAAATGATGAACAATGAGATCAAGGCTCAATCAAACAGAGCCAATATAATGAGCCACCTGATGCTCAACTCGTCTCCAACGAGGAACTGATGGGCCTAATGTGAATGATTCCACGCAACTGACAAAAATGTAAACACACAATACAACAAATAACATTTACATCACACGTTAGATCATATAATGGTAATAGAACAAGTGTTTGAATAAACGAACTATATGAAACAACACATGATACACCCCAAAACATGAAGAAAAAGGGGAATTTGAAAGGATTCACTCACATCGGGTGCGTTTCCTTGGATTGACGACGAACGCGCACGATTTTGGATTTAACCACGAAAGAAGCTAACCTAAATATTAACGTAACAATTCAATAAATAAATAAATTCTTACTTGAAATTAATAGTTTTAATTAATGCTTTTTACTAGATTTTTAGGTTTATTTTTGTGGTATTTAATAAAATTTTTAAACTTAAAAGTCTTATTTTTAAGCATTTTAAAATGATTTTTAAAATGATAATAATAAAAATAAAATATTAAAAAAATATTGCCTTTGTCAGGTCTGACCGGGTCAACCGGTCGGATCGCATGTGAAATTGGCAGCGTGTGAGATTCGAACTCGTGACCTCCCGTATATGTGCACGCAGCTCTACCAACTAAGCTACGTGTCTAACCCGAAATAATCTCAATTTTAATTATATATATACTAGTCAGGTTAATACAAAATTTATTTAATTAAAAAGATTTTTATTTTATTCAAAATACATCCGGTCGCTGCCCCAAACCCGGTTCGAACTTGTGACCTTCGACCTAATGCACACAGCCCCACCAACTGGGCTGGGTGTGTAACCCGGTATAAGTTGAGTTTATACTATATTTATATACTTATTGAAGATTGATCTGAGAGGGGATTAAAAAAAGTTAGTTTTTATTTCAGAAATCGGTGGCAAGAAAGACTCGAACCCGGGACGTGTTGGATAAAAGTGCACACAGTCCACCACTGGACTGTGTGTCTAACCCGTTTAAAATAGCGGATTTAATTATATTTATATATTTATTTAAACTTCATCTTCTTCACAAAAACAAAACCCAGAAAATTAAACCCGATTTCAAATCTGATAACCCTTATTGGATTGATTGTTTTACTACTACTGATAATAAAGATAATAAAAAGAAAAAAAAGGATTCAAGTGTGTTTATACTAAAACAGTGTGATCTTCGATTTTTCTCTGGTGAAGTTCCGGCCAATTGTGGACTTCCGACGAGTGTGTTGAGAATCAGAGAAACTTCAGTGTGATAGAGGAACGTTGAGAAAATGAGAGTTCTATGATAGTCCAATGATCACTATTTATAGTCAAATTGCTAGCTTGAGTTTTGGTTTCGGTTTCTAAAGGTTTCAGTCAAAGAAATTGATTACTTTTATGGTTTGTAACTAAAATTTAGTCAATGAGCTTGATTGGAGATCAGTTTTTCTTTGGTTTAATTAGAAGAAAACGACAATAAAATGTGGTTTTGGAAGTTACGGACATTGAGGTTAGGCGGTTAATTTTGAACAGATTCAATAGTTTGTTTTTGTATAAAATTTATTTGTTTTCAGATTATCTCACATGTGTGTGTAGCTCAGTGGTGTTTTGTGTGTGAGAGTTACCTGGGGACCCGGGTTCGAATCCCGGTTACCCCTTTTGTTTATTTTATTTTATTTTTCTTAATATTTTAAAGTTTAATTACTTTAAATATATATATATATAATATATATTATAGGTTATTATTTAAGTATGTAATTTATTTATTAACTATAAATATCAAGATTTAAGTAACAGTAATAAATGCGTAACGAGCTAATAAATACTTGATTTCTAAATGGAGTGGGTTTTAGAATCCGTTTACATGAATGTTACAAGTATGGCTTACCATCCGCAGACTGATGGTCAAAGTGAGCGTACTATTCAGACACTGGAAGACATGCTTAGGGCATGTGTGATTGATTTAGGTGGAAGTTGGGATGACCGCTTACCCCTAGTAGAATTCTCCTACAATAACAACTATTATACTAGCATCAAGGCTGCTCATTTTGAGGCCTTGCATGGGAGAAAGTGCAGAACACCCGTGTGCTGGGCAGAAGTTGGGGAAGCCCAACTATCTGGACCAGAGATTGTCCTGGAGACCACGGAAAAGATTATGCAAATCCGTGATCGTCTCAAAGCTGCCAGAGATAGGTAGAAGAGCTATGCTGACAAGAGGTGTAAACCTCTACAGTTCCAAGTAGGGGAAAAGGTCATGCTGAAAGTATCACCCTGGAAAGGTGAGATGCGTTTTGCAAAGAAGGGCAAGTTGAGCCCAAGATATATTGGACCATTCGAGATAGTCGAATGTGTCGGCACTGTAGCTTAAAAGCTCAGGTTGCCCGAGGAGCTTAGTGGAATCCATGATGTATTCCACATATCTAACCTTAAAAAATGTTTAGCTGATGAATCGCTAGCAATATCTCACAAGGATGTGCAAATTGATGAAAACCTGAGGTTCTTTGAGAAACCAATTTCGATCGAGGATCGACAGGTTAAGAAGCTCCTGTAACACCCTGTGAAAATCGTGTCCAATAGTATAGAGACCCGTGTTGTATTTTTAAATATAGTCATTAAAGACCAATAAGGACTAAAGGCGTCAACATGCTCAATCTGAGACCCTGAGTGACGGTCCGATGTCAACATGCATAAATAACAGCCTCTGAGTGAATGATATGTCAACATGCTTAAATCATTAGCCTCCGAGTGACTGATATGTCAACATGCTTGAAATTTGGCCTCTGAGTGACTTATATGTCAACATACCCAGCCTCTGAGTGACATCGAAATCAACATGCTTATACTAAGCCTCTGAGTGATCCTTTACGTAGTCCTAACTCTCATACGTGACATTTGTTGGACGAGAGGGTTCAATTTTGTTAAAATTTGAAAGTTGGATATTGGAGGGATTAAAAGTGTCAACATGTTAATTTTTACCTCTGAGTGACCTTTTAACGATTCGAGAGCTCAACAATGTCCGGGCATAATCCCGGGTATGCCAGATATTGGCTACGGAGGGCTAAAAGTGCCAAAAAGGTGTTAAAAAAGGTTTTTATAAGCTTTAATAAGTTAAGGGGCTAAATATGTCAAACTTTGAAACTTGCCATGGGGCGGTGGTGGGCCGCGAGAGACCTGGCCTGAGTCTCTCGCGCCCCGCGAGACAGGGTATGCTGCAGAAAATTGTTTGTCGGCCAAGAAAAACTCCACAAAACCATTAAATCGAAACCATGGCTTCCCAAACTGCTATGACATGTTTTGGGACACTTGTAAGCTTCTTATTACACCCCTAAACACCTGGCTTCACCTCCTTTAAGCTCTCCAATTATAAATAGGTGCTTAAGTTCACCATTCCAACTTGCACCTTCTCATTTAATCACTCTCCTCCCTCCTCTGGAAGTTCCTAGCTAAAAGGAGCATCCAACATAGTTCTTTTGCACCTTAGGAATCACTAGTAAGTGTTCCTTCCTTGTGCATTTTCGTTTATAGGCTTCTATAACCAAAAGTCAAGCGTTTTTCGGAAAATGCTTTGACTTTCAGTTAAGACCATTATGGTCCAGCCATTGTTCGAAATGAACATGGCTAAGTGATCGTAATAAGGCAAATGTTAGTCCCTATAAAGGGAACCTCCTGAAGATCACGTTTGCTAGACCAATTGACGGGTCAAAGTAATGAAAATAAAACGTCAAACATGTCATTTTACGGAAAAATCATAAATTGATCTTATATAGGTTATGAAACCTGATTTGACACTTAAACAAGTTGGTAATAATTATTATAACATGTAAGAAGATGTTCGGCTCGTCAATTTCAGTTCTAGGGTCAGTTCGCAACCGAAAGTCGCGAAGTTTGACTTTGCGCTGACTTTCGATTCTGACCCGATTTAGATTAGTTACCTACTGATCTAAAGTTGCATTATGATCGTAATATAATGTAGCATAACCCTCTGAGGTTATATTACATTATCATAATCAGAATACAAGTTTATGCGCAAGTTCTATAATTATGCCATCTTTGACCAAAATGCCCTTTTTACATAAAACAAGGTTTTAAGTGATAATGAACTTGAAAATGAGTTTCCTACTGATGAAATATTATAAGTAGGATTATTTGGGATGTTAAACTAAGTTATAAACTGAGTTTTCAAACAGGTTCTTAAACTATGTCGATAAATGACGGTTTTAGCTCTTGTGGCTTATAAAATGATTTTAATCAAATATTTTCAAGGTAAATCTTTTACCTACTGATATGTTATATTAAATAACATGTTTTAAACATTTTAATCTGACCTTAACTCCACTTCTCTTAAATATCACTTAAATACGTCATTTTACGACATAAGCGCCATTTAGGCGCATAGTATGGTTTTAAACCATATTAATCGACCAAGACTTGTTACCTACTGATTTTAAAATTTATTTTAAACATATTTACAGTGGGTACATATTATAAACTCAGAATCCTAAATAATTTATAAACTATGTGTAAAATGACCAAAATGCCCCTTCGGTGCATAGTTTGGTCATAAAAGATAACTTACACATATAATTGATATCCTACTGGTATTATATCATAAATAAAATATTTTTCCAGAATACTTATAACTATAACATTAAATTATATTCAAGTTCCTTTTATACGGTATAAAATTTACCGAAATGCCCTTATGAGGCATAGTTTCGTTTTAAAACCTTAACGGGCATATAAGTTAATATCCTACTGATATTTTAACTTTATAAAGTATAACGACATATAGAACTTGTCCATAACTAATCTGGTTACCCGATATCGCAAATATGCGCACGGTTACGTTTATGTAACTATTTTTTGGAAATTAACCGAAACGGGTTTAACCTTGTCATTTAAGTCTCAAAATCCAGAATGTGTATAGTTTACCCATATTATACAAGTCAAGGTACTTGTTGGGATTAAGCTACATTCTATTCAATCATCGTTTAATCTAGCGTCATACGTTTTGATCAAGTACGCTAGTCGGTCTAAGTCTATGACTTAAATAAAACCGTTAGTATTTAATTGGTTAGTTTATGCCATAATCCATACTAGAGACTTGCCGGTAAATGCTATCTGCACTTGGTACTTTTGTGTACGATTGAGTTATTAAAAATTTAAAGAAGACTAGCTCAGGTAAATACTCTCGACTTATTTCCCCTATACGGGCTTGGGTTACGGTGAATTATTACCGCTTGGTCGGAAATGGGATTCAATCGAACGCCGGTTCGGGGATAATAAATCCGCATATTATGTTTTAATCAGTTTTGTTTGATAATTTAAACATCGGGGGTTAACTACCGTGTCCTGGATATCCTCGGCTCATTACAATAGAAATGGCCACGACCTTAGCGCGGGTGTAGGCATACACCCGATAGACGCTCAATTATGCATTCCCACAAGGTTGGGAGGAATTGACTCCAACGTGAGTCCAAAGTGGTGTGTACGTTAATTGTGTCTCGGTCTCCGTACCGGGCCCCGTATGTATGGACAAACATGTAAATCTGTTAACAAGGTTGGACAGACAATTAACCCAAGTTATAAAAAAAGAGATTTTGTGCTGATACGCACTTAAAACATTTTTGTAATGTTTTCAAAATGAGTCAGTTGGGTGTATTTACTAGCGAAAGCTGACGTATTTTCAAAAGACTAATCTGCAGGTACAATGCGAAAATAGGCCGGAAGTGCTCGGTAGTGATAGAGGATCTTGCAAATCCTAAATCTGCCCAAAGTCTGTTTTGTATTCTTTCCTTGTACAATTTATGATCCGCCAGTGGATCATCTATTACGAGCCTGTATATTATTTTGTATTTTGAACATTCGGTTTGTAATAATAATTTACTCCAAGACTTCCGCTGTGCCTTGTTTAATTGACTATGATGATTATCAACTGACGTCACGATACTCCCCACCCGGGCCCACCGGTGTATGGATTTCGGGTCAGAAATTCGGGGTGTGACAGGTTGGTATCAGAGCCAACGTTTGAGAGAATTAAACACTAGCCTTTTGTGTTTAGTCTCAAACTTACACGAGCACATTCCTTAGACTTCCGAGTCTAGGCATTGACCTAGGATTACTCATTTCATTATTTAGTTATTAGTATGTTTTTGAATTGATTTTTAACAGGAAAATGCCGCCACGTGTACGAGGAAAAAGTGGGCGAGGAAAAGGTCCAATGAGAGGAGGGCCATCGGGACGTATTCCCCCTCAACCTCATAATACATATGCTTACCAAGAATCAGGAGATTCGTCTCCTTGGCAACCAGCAAGACGTTCTGTCTCTAATAGACACTCGCCCTCACCTTCCCAAAATTCTTACCACTCACACCATTCTTACCATTCTCACCATTCCATTCGCACTCTTACCATGAAGAATTTAACCCTAACCATTACTTCAACATGCCTCCAGCCGATCAAAATCAGTTGGACCAACCAAACCCTATGGACAAGGACTCCGACTCGGAGATGCCGCCTTCAGGATCGAACGCGCATCCCATTGAAATATCAAGTGATTCGAACTACTATGCCGGATCACCCTACCAAGGTCCTAATGAATGTGACCAATATTGGAACCAATTCACCTTCACCCCCACACCTTCCCATCACTCTCAACCGCCTCCTGTTCAAGAAAATGTCCACATGGAACCAGTGGACCAACCTCAATCGCCACCTGAACCACCAAGGAGGAAGTGTGGAGCACGTATGTAGGTACGTGCAGAATAAAGATCGGGATCGCTACCACATTTGCCAAACTCCTACCCCACGATTCAAGAAGACCCACAAATGGGTGGGCCCTCCAACACCTCACCTGTGGTTGAACCAACACAACACCCACACCTACAGTTCAACCACCACCATCAGGTTATTATAACCCAATCCCCACATATCCAGACACGTCTGGATATGACCCTTTTAACCCGTTTACACCGGTAGACTATCAAGCATGGTCGCAGGACCCCTATATGCAAGCTGTTATGCACAATGCACTTTACCCGTCTTCTTTCCCACCTACTGGATATCCAACTTATGGGTACCAGTATCCGGTTATGCCACAACCTCAACCACAACCTCCGCCACCACTTGAGGCCATTAACGAGTCCTTAGAAAGAATGAAAGAAATGCAGCAGCAGGCAGAGAAAATGGAGAAGAAGACAAAAAAGTTCTTCAAGAAACTCTCCAAGCTAGTCAAGGGAAAGAAGGACGAGTAAGGTCTCTTCTAATTATATGTAGTCCCTGCAAGGACATTGTTGTTTCTTTAGTCCCTGCGTGGACAATTTTTATTTATTTAATGTCCTTGCATGGACAATTTATTTCCCTTTCTATTATTGTAATTTCTAAATTGGAATTTAATGAAGTACTTTTGGAATTATATATATATATTTATTCATCCTCTTGAAAGCAAGCGTATCGATTTTACTCGAAATTTATGCTCTGCTATATAATTCCAAAAAGATCTTAATGGATTGATTATGCCAAGTGGCGTAGACCCCACATTGTCCAAGAAATGATAGTTAAGTACGAAGGGGTCTTCTATCAGGATAGTTAAGGGAAGTTATCCTTCTATCCAGAGGTAAGGGAATAGGTCCAAACCTCCAAGGTCGTTAAGGTCGAAGGTGACCGGGACCATTAATCAATCACTAAAGTGCTCTTATGTTAACATTAAGAAATGTTCATACTCCTGGTAGTGTGGCTTGAGGAACCACACTAGCCGTCAGGCAATGTGCCCAATATATGTCCAACGGGACTGGCTGATATGTCATTTACATCTGATATGATGTAGGCCAATGTGCCCAATATATGTCCAACGGGACAAGCAGATATGCCATTTACATCTGATATGATGTAGGCCAATGTGCCCAATATATGTGCAACGGGACAGGCTGATATGCCATTTACATCTGATATGATGTAGGCCAATGTGCCCAATATATGTCCAACGGGACAGGCTGATATGCCATTTACATCTGATATGATGCAGGCCAATGTGCCCAATATATGTCCAACGGGACAAGATGATATGCCATTTACATCTGATATGATGTAGGCCAATGTGCCCAATATATGTCCAACGGGACAGGCTAATATGCTATATACATCTGATATGATGTAGGCCAATGTGCCCAATTTATGTCCATCGGGACAGGCTGATAAGCCATATATATATATATATATGATGTAGGCCAATGTGCCCAATTTATGTCCATCGGGACAGGCTGATAAGCCATATATATATATACATATATATATATTATGTCCAATGTGACCGACCAATGTGCCCAATTATTATGTCCATTAGGGACAAGCCTATGAGCTTTATAATTATCAATTATGACAATGACAGTTGTGACAATGTGATCCACTATGTCCAAATTGTAATTTGCCTATGATGGTCCTATTAAGACCTAGGCCAAATATAGTTATGTTAAGCCTAATAGTTATGATGTTATTCACACTAGTATTGGCAATGGATTGTTATATCCAATATTGAAAGCCAATATGGTTAATATACCATGGTTAAGTGAAGCTTTATTGGTGTATAGAAACCAAGACTTAAAGATGGCTAACTCAAATGAAGCACAAAGTAGCCACATGAATGTTGAACCCAGCAATGCTGAAAATAGAAATATTAATGATAATGATTTCCAAGCTCGCATTGATGCGGCTGTGGAAATGGCCATGAGTAAGGACATAGAAAAGTTAAGAGAGCCGAGTGCCACTCGCTCTAGACCCTTATCTATTCCACCATCTTCAGCTCATAAGGATAGCTCCGTTCACTCTTCAAATGCGAAGAGTGAACCAAGGAAAATGGATCTTACTGAAAGGTCCTGTTCTGTTAAGGACTGATGTACCTATAAGTATTTCATCTCATGCAAGCCCCGAGACTTTAAAGGGGAGAAAGGAGCTGTAGAAGCCCTAAAATGGCTAGACGAGATGGAGACAATTGTAGATATCAGCAATTGTGCTGATAAGGATGTGGTCAAGTAGGTATCACAATCCTTCAAGGGTGATGCCCTAATATGGTGGAAAGCCATGATTCAATCAACAGGTAAGGTACACCTGTACAACTTAGGATGGTCCACGTTTGTTGATTTGGTTAAAGAAACTTACTGCCCACCTCATGAAGTGGAGAAGTTAGAGACAGACTTCTTGTCTCTTTCAATGAAAAACCTAGATTGTCGGAAGTACGTTTCTGACTTTAACTCCCTATCTAGGTTAGTATCCTATTTAATCACCCCTGAATCCAAACGCATTGCGCGTTTCATAAATTGGTTGGCACCCGAAATAAAGGGCATGGTAGAGGCTGCTCAGCCTAGTACCTATAGGTCCGATGTAGACCTATCTCTTTCCCTCACCCTAGATCTGGTAAGACAAAAGTCAGTTAGGACTGAAACTGACGGAAAGAGGAAATGGGAGGATAATAACTCCCAAAGATTTAAGAAGAAAGGAAATTTTGGGTTCAAGAAGAACCAGCACACGTCTAATGACAAACCTCTGTGCAAGAACTGTAAATATAGGCATTGGGAACAGTGTGGTATAAATCCACAAACCAAACCCTATGGTATCTGCAAAAGAAAAGGGCATAAGACCTTAGATTGCAAGGATCTTAAGGATGCAGTTTGCTACAACTGCAACGAAAAGGGGCATATAACATACAATTGCCCCAAGAAACCCAAAAGTAATGAGGCAAAGCTTAGAGAGGCCAAGAAGGGGAATGCCCATGCTTTTCAAATGAATGCAAGGGAGGCCGTTAATGACAACAACGTCATAACAGGTACATTCCTCATTAACAATATTTACACTAGAGTTCTTTTTGATTCGGGTGCGGATAAATCATCTGTTGACCATAAGTTTAGTAAACTATTAAACTTGCCCATAAGAAATCCAGACAAAATTTATGAGATAGAACTCGCCGATGGAACCTTAGAAAGTGCTTCTTCCATTCTTGATGGATGCTCTATATCCATTAAGAATCACTCTATTCCTATCTCTTTGTTGCCAATGAAATTGGCGGGGTTCGATGTTGTCTTAGGCATGGATTGGTTATCTCATAACCAAGCCCGCATTGCCTGCGATAAGAAGCTCCTCGAAATTAAGACCCCATCTAGTAAAGTGATCACCATTCCCGGAGACTCACACTATGGACTGTCGGACAAGGTGTCGTTATTTAAGACATCCAAGTGTTTGAGAAAAGGCTGTGTCATCTACTTGGCACAAGTAACCATAAATGAGCCTAAGCCAAACATGGAGGACCTACAAGTCATCTCAGAATATTCCGATGTATTCCCAGGAGAATTACCAGGCCTACCTCCAGACAGACAAGTGAAGTTTAGAATAGATATCATCCCAGGATCTGCACCAGTGGCTAGAGCTCCATATAGGCTAGCACCAACGGAGATGAAGGAATTAAGGACGCAGCTATACGAACTCTTAGAGAAAGGCTTTATACAACCTAGTTCCTCACCTTGGGGAGCTCCTATCCTTTTCTTTAAAAAGAAAGATGGTTCAATGCGGATGTGGATTGACTACCGGGAGCCGAACAAGCTAACAATTAAGAAGAGATATCCTCTGCCCAGGATCGATGATTTATTCGACCAACTTCAAGGGGCTAGTTACTTCTCTAAGATAGATTTAAGATCAGGATATCACCAGCTGAAGGTTAGAAGTGAAGATGTTCCTAAGACAGCCTTCAGGACACGCTATGGTCATTTTGAATTCTAGGTGATGCATTTTGGGCTCACAAATGCACCAACAGCATTCATGGATCTCATGAATAGAGTCTGCAAACCGTATTTGGATAAGTTTGTCATTGTCTTCATAGATGACATACTTATCTATTCTCGTAACCAAGCTGATCATGAAAAACATCTTCGGTGCATCTTAGAATTATTAAGGCAGGAGAAACTTTATGCAAAGTTCTCTAAATGCGAATTTTGGCTTAGAAAAGTCCAATTTCTTGGACACATAGTAAGTGAGCGTGGCATCCAAGTGGATCCAGCCAAAATTGAGGCCATAATAAATTGGGAAGTGCCCAAGACCCCAACGGAGGTTCGTAGTTTCTTAGGATTGGCTGGTTACTATAGGAGGTTCATTGAGAACTTTTCAAGGATAGCCACTCCTTTAACTACCTTGACCTGTATGAATATTAAGTATAATTGGGGTCCAAAGCAACAAGAATCTTTTGAGATTCTAAAACACAAGTTGAGCAACGCTCCTGTGTTATCTCTACCCGAGGGTATTGAGAACTTTGTTGTCTATTGTGATGCTTCGCACACCGGCATGGGCGGTGTGCTAATGCAAAACGACAAGGTAATTGCCTATGCATCACGACAACTAAAGGTGCATGAAAAGAATTACACCAACCATGATTTGGAGTTGGGTGCCGTTGTATTTGCACTAAAACTGTGGAGATGCTACTTATATGGCACAAAGTGTATTATATACATTGATCATAAAAGTCTCCAGCATCTGTTCAATCAGAAAGAATTGAACATGCGACAACGTCGATGGATGGAAACGCTTAATGACTATGATTGTGAAATTCGCTACCATCCAGGCAAACAAATGTAGTTGCTGATGCCTTAAGTCGCAAAGAACGAGTTAAACCTATAAGAATTAATGCCAAGAGCATTGAGCTCAGAAATAGCTTAAGTAAGAAGCTACTAGTTGTGCAGAAGCAAGCTCTATTAGAGGCTAATATCCCTAATGAGGGATTAGGCGGAACTGTTGATCAGTTAGCGCCGGGAAAGGATGGAATCCTAAGATTTAATGATAGAATTTGGGTTCCAATATTTGGAGGACTTAGAGATCTAATCCTCCAAGTAGCGCATAGTTTAAGATACTCAGTTCACCTAGGTGGTGACAAGATGAATCAAAATCTAAAGAAGAATTATTGGTGGATGGGTTTGAAGAAATCCATAGCCACTAATGTAGCTAAGTGTCTGACGTGTTCGCAAGTTAAGGCCGAACATAAAAAACCGTCAGGACTTCTACAACAGCTTGAGATTCCCACTTAGAAATGGGAAATGGTAACTATGAATTTGATTACCAAGTTACCTAAGACCAAATGTGGTAAAGACACGATTTGGGTTGGCTAACTAAGTCAACACATTTTCTTGCCAATAAAGGAAACGTATAATTCAGATAAATTGGCTAAGTTGTATGTGGACAAGATTGTGTCCCTACACGGTGTGCCAGTGTCTATTGTATCTGACAAATATACTAGATACACATCTCACTTTTGGAAAAGTTTCCAACAATCGTTAGGCACACGATAAAATTTTAGTACGGCTTACGATCCGCAGACTGATGGTTAAAGTGAGCGTACTATCCAGACACTGGAAGACATGCTTAGGGCATGTGTAATTGACTTAGGTGGAAGTTGGGACGACCACTTACCCCTAATAGAATTCTCCTACAATAACAGTTATCATACGAGCATCAAGGCTGCTCCTTTTGAGGCCTTGTATGGGAGAAAATGTAGAACGCCTCTATGTTGGGCAGAAGTTGGGGAAGCCCAACTATCAGGACCTGAGATTGTCCTGGAGACCACGGAAAAGGTCGTGCAAATCCGTGATCATCTCAAAGCTGATAGAGATAGGCAGAAGAGCTATGCTGATAAGAGGCGTAAACCTCTTAAGTTCCAAATAGGGGACAAGGTCATGCTGAAAGTATCACCCTGGAAAGGTGTGATGTGTTTTGGAAAGAAGGGCAAGTTGAGCCCAAGATATATTGGACCATTCGAGATAATATAATGTGTTGGCACTGTAGCTTATAAGCTCAAGTTGCCAGAGGAGCTTAGTGAAATCCATGATGTGTTCCACATCAGTAACCTTAAGAAATGTCTAGCCGATGAGTCGCTAGCAATGTCGCATAAATATGTGCAAATAGATGAAAAACTGAGGTTTGTTGAGAAACCAATTTCGATCGAGGATCGACAGGTCAAGAAGCTTCGAAGAAAAATGATACCTATAGTAAAGGTTAAGTGGGACGCTTTTAGAGGTCCCGAGTATACATGGGAGGTTGAGTCCACTATGCGACAAAAGTACCCCCCCCATCTTTTTGAATAAAATCTCGAGGTCGAGATTTCTTTTAAGGGGGTGAGGATGTAACACCCTGTGAAAATCGTGTCCAATAGTATAGTGACCCGTGTTGTATTTTTAAATATAGTCTATTAAAGACCAATAAGGACTAAAGGCGTCAACATGCTCAATCTGAGCCCCTGAGTGACGGTCCGATGTCAACATGCATAAACAACAGCCTCTGAGTGACTGATATGTCAACATGCTTAAATCATTAGCCTCTGAGTGACTGATATGTCAACATGCTTGAAATTTAGCCTCTGAGTGACTGATATGTCAACATGCCCAGCCTCTGAGTGACATCGAAATCAACATGCTTATACTAAGCCTCTGAGTGATCCTTTACGTAGTCCGAACTCTCATACGTGACATTTGTTGGACGAGAGGGTTCAATTTTGTTAATATTTGAAAGTTGGATATTGGAGGGATTAAAAGTGTCAACATGTTAATTCTTACCTCTGAGTGACCTTTTAACGAATCGAGGGCTCGACAATGTCCGGGCATAATCCCGGGTATGCCAGATATTGGCTATGGAGGGCTAAAAGTGCCAAAAAGGTGTTTAAAAAGGTTTTTATAAGCTTTAAAAAGTTAAGGGGCTAAATACGTCAAACTTTGAAACTTTCCATGGGGCGGTGGCGGGCCGCGAGAGACCTGGCCTGAGTCTCTCGCTCCCTGCGAGATAGGGTCTGCTGCAGAAAATTGTTTGGAAGCCAAGCGAAACTCCACAAAACCATTAAATCGAAACCATGGCTTCCCAAACTGCTATGCCATGTTTTGGGACACTTGTAAGCTTCTTCTTACACCCCTAAACACCTGGCTTCACCTTCTTTGAGCTCTCCAACTATAAATAGGTGCTTAAGTTCACCATTCCAACATGCACCTTCTCATTTAATCACTCTCCTCCTTCCTATGGAAGTTCCTAGCTAAAAGGAGCATCCAACATAGTTCTTTTGCACCTTAGAGATTATATTACATTATCATAATCAGAATACAAGTTTATGCGTAAGTTCTATAATTATGCCATCTTTGACCAAAATGCCCTTTTTACATAAAACAAGGTTTTAAGTGATAATGAACTTGAAAATGAGTTTCCTACTGATGAAATATTATAAGTAGGATTATTTGGGATGTTAAACTAAGTTATAAACTGAGTTTTCAAACAGGTTCTTAAACTATGTCGATAAATGACGGTTTTAGCTCTTGTGGCTTATAAAATGATTTTAATCAAATATTTTCAAGGTAAATCTTTTACCTACTGATATGTTATATTAAATAACATGTTTTAAACATTTTAATCTGACCTTAACTCCACTTCTCTTAAATATCACTTAAATACGTCATTTTACGACATAAGCGCCATTTAGGCGCATAGTATGGTTTTAAACCATATTAATCGACCAAGACTTGTTACCTACTGATTTTAAAATTTATTCTAAACATATTTACAGTGGGTACATATTATAAACTCAGAATCCTAAATAATTTATAAACTATGTGTAAAATGACCAAAATGCCCCTTCGGTGCATAGTTTGGTCATAAAAGATAATTTACACATATAATTGATATCCTACTGGTATTATATCAAAATAAAATATTTTTCCAGAATACTTATAACTATAACATTAAATTATATTCAAGTTCCTTTTACACGGTATAAAATTTACCGAAATGCCCTTATGAGGCATAGTTTCGTTTTAAAACCTTAACGGGCATATAAGTTAATATCCTACTGATATTTTAACTTTATAAAGTATAACGACATATAGAACTTGTCCATAACTTATCCGGTTACCCGATATCGCAAATATGCGCACAGTTACGTATAAGTAACTATTTTTTTTGGAAATTAACTAAGACGGGTTTAACCTTGTCATTTAAGTCTCAAAATCCAGAATGTGTATAGTTTACCCATATTATACAAGTCAATGTACTTGTTGGGATTAAGCTACATTCTATCCAATCATCGTTTAATCTAGCGTCATACGTTTTGATCAAGTACGCTAGTGGGTCTAAGTCTATGACTTAAATAAAACCGTTAGTATTTAATTGGTTAGTTTATGCCATAATCCAGATAGAGACTTGCCGGTAAATGCTATCTGCACTTAGTACTTTTGTGTACGACTGAGTTATTAAAAATTTAAAGACTAGCTCAGGTAAATACTCTCGACTTATTTCCCCTATACGGGCTTGGGTTACGGTAAATTATTACCGCTTGGCCGGAAATGGGATTCAATCGAACGCCGGTTCGGGGATAATAAATCCGCATATTCTGTTTTAGTCAGTTTTGTTTGATAATTTAAACATCGGGGGTTAACTACCGTGTCCTGGATATCCTCGGCTCATTACAATAGAAATGGCCACGACCTTAGCCCGGGTGTAGGCATACACCCGATAGACGCTCAATTATGCATTCCCACAAGGTTGGAAGAAATTGACTCCATCGTGAGTCCAAAGTGGTGTGTACGTTAATTGTTTCTCGGTCTTCGTACCGAGCCCCATTGTATGGACAAACATGTAAATCTGTTAACAAGGTTGGACGGTCAATTAACCCAAGTTATAAAAAAGAGATTTTGTGCTGATACGCACTTAAAACATTTTTGAAATGTTTTCAAAATGAGTCAGTTGGGTGTATTTACTAGCAAAGTTGACGTATTTTCAAAAGACTAATCTGTAGGTACAATACGAAAATAGGCCGGAAGTGCTCGGTAGTGATAGAGGATCTTGCAAATCCTAAATCTGCCCAAAGTCTGTTTGTATTCTTTCCATGTACAATTTATGATCCGCCAGTGGATCATCTATTACGATCCTGTATATTATTTTGTATTTTCGAACATTTGGTTTGTAATAGTAATTATACTCCAAGACTTCCGCTGTGCCGTGTTTAATTGACTATGATGATTATCAACTGACGTCACGATACTCCCCACCCGGGCCCACCGATGTATGGATTTCGGGTCGGAAATCCGGGGTGTGATAGCTCCGAAGAAAAATGTACCTATAGTAAAAGTTAAGTGGGACGCTTTTAGAGGTCCCGAGTATACATGGGAGGTTGAGTCCACTATACGACAAAAGTACACCTATCTTTTTGAATAAAATCTCGAGGTCGAGATTTCTTTTAAGAGGGTGAGGATGTAATACCCTGTAAAATCATGATTAATAGTATTGTGACATGTGTTGTATTTTAAATATAGTCTATTAAAGACTAATAAGGACTAAAGGCGTCAACATGCTCAAACTGAGCCTCAGAGTGACGATCTAATGTCAACATGCATAGATAACAGCCTCTGAGTGACTGACATGTCAACATGCTTAAAACATTAGCCTCTGAGTGACTGATATGTCAACATGCTTGAAATTTGGCCTCTGAATGATTGATATGTCAACATGCCCAGCCTCTGAGTGACATCGGAGTCAACATGCTTATAATAAGCCTCTGAGTGATCCTTTGCAAAGTCCTAACTCTCATACGTGATTTGTTGGACGAGAGGGTTCAATTTCGTAAAAATGTGAAAGTTGGATGACGAAGGGATTAAAAGTGTCAACATGTTAATTATTACCTCTGAGTGACCTTTTAACGAACCGAGAGCTCGACAATGTCTGGGCATAATCCCGGGTATGCCAAGAATTGGCTACGGAGGGCTAAAAGTGCCAAAAGGGTGTTTTAGAAGGCTTTTAGAAGCTTTGTAAAGATAAGGGGTTAAAGTGTCAAATTTTGAAACTGGCTAAGGGGCGGTCGCGGGCCGCGAGAGATCAGGTCTGGGTCTCTCACGGGGTGCAAGAGAGGCGCTGTTGCAGAAAGTTTGCCTTGGCCTCCAAACAAAGCTCCAAAAACCATTAAATCGAAACTATGGACTTGTAATCAGCTATGCCACATTTTGGGACACTTGTAAGCTTACTCTTACACCCCTAAACATCTGGCTTCACCTCCTTTGAGTTCTCCAACTATAAATAGGTAATCAAGTTCACCATTTGAACTTGTACCTTTCTAAATCATAACTCTTCTCCCTCCTCTGGAAGTTCCTAGCTAAAAGGAGCATCTAACATAGTTCTTTTGCACCATAGGAATCACTGGTAAGTGTTCCTTCCTTGTGCATTTTCGTTTATAGGCTTTTATAGCCAAAAGTCAAGCGTTTTACAGAAAACGCTTTGACTTTCGGTTAAAACCATTACGGTCCAGCCATTGTTTGAAATAAACATGGCTAAGTGATCGTAATAAGGTAGGTGTTAATCCCTATAAAGGGCACCTATTGAAGATCATGTTTGCTAGACAATTTGACGGGTCAAAGTTATGATATTAAAAAGTCAAAACAAGCCATTTTTCAGAAAAATCATAAATTGATCTTATATATGTTATGAAACCTGTTTTGACACTTAAAAAAGTTGGTAATAATTAATAGAACATGTTCGGCTCGTCAATTTCAGTTCTATGGTCGGTTCGCAACCGAAAGTCGCGAAGTTTGACTTCTTCTTTGACTTTCGATTCTGACCCGATTTAGAATAGTTACCTACTGATCTAAAGTTGCATTATGATCATAATATAATGTAGCATAATCCTCTGAGGTTATATTATATGATCATAATCAGAATCCAATTTATGCGCAAGTTCCATAATTATGCCATCTTTAACCAAAATGTCATTTTTGCGTAAAATAAAGTTTTAAATGGTAATGAACTTGAAAATGAGTTTTCTACTGATGTAATATTATAAGTAGGATTATTTGGGATGTTAAACCAAGTTATAATCTGAGTTTTCAAACAGATCCTTAAAGTATGTCGATAAACGATGATTTTAGCTATTGTGGCTTATAAAATGGTTTTAATCAAATCTTTTCAAGGTAAATAATTTACCTACTGATGTGTTATATTAAATAACATCTTTAAGATATCTAAATCTGACCTTAACATTAGTTTTTGTAAACATCGCATAAAGACGTCATTTTACGACATAATCGCATATCGGCGCATAGTATGGTTTTAAACCATATTATTGACCAAAACTTGATACCTAATGATTTCAAAACTTATTTTAAATATATTTACAGTAGGTACATATTATAAACTCAGAATCCCAAATAATTTATAAACTTTGTGTAAAATGACCAAAATGCCCCCTTCGGTGCATAGTTTGGTCATAAAAGGTAAAATACACATATAATTGGTATCCTACTGATATTATATCATAAATAAAGTATTTTTCCAGAATACTTATAATTATAATATAAATTTTATTCAAGTTCCTTTTATATGGTATGAAATTACCAAAATGCCCTTATGAGGCATAATTTCGTTTTAAAACCTTAACATGCATATAAGTTGATACCTTTCTGATATTTTAACATATTTAAAATATAATGGCATATAGAACTTGTCCATGACTTATCCGGTTACCCATTATCGCTTATAAGTATACAGCTGGTTATACGTAACTAGTTTACATAATTCAACCGAAACGGGTTTAATCTTATCATTATAATCTCAAAATCCAGAATGTTAATTATTTACCCATATTATGCAAGTCAAAGTACTTTTCGGGTTTAAACTACATTCTATCTAATCATCGTTTAATCAAGCGTTATACGTTTTGATCATGTACATTACTCGGTCTAAGTCTATGACTTAAATAAAGACCAATAGTATTTAATTGGTTAGCTTATGCCATAATCCAGACTGGAGCCTTTCCGGTAAATGCTATCTGCACATTAGTACTTTTGTATACGACTGAGTTATTGAAATAAAAAGAAGACTAGCTCAGGTAAATACTCTCGACTTATTTTCCCTATACGTGCTTGGGATACGGTAAACTAGTACCGCTTGGTCAGAAATGAGATCAATCAAATTTCCGGATTGTGGCTAGTAAATCTGCATATTCTGTTTTAATCAGTTTTGTTTAATAACTTAAACATCGTGGGTTAAGTTACCGTGTCCTGGATATCCTCGACTCATTAGATTAGTTAATGGCCACGACCTTAGCGCGGGGTGTAGGCATACATCTGACAGACGCTCAAATGCAAATTACCCAAGACGTTGGGGATAACTCCTCTGTGAGTTCTAAGTGGTGTGTATTTAATCATGTCTCGGTCTTTGTACTGGGCCCTGTATGTATGGACAAACATGTGAATCTGTTAACAAGGTTACAAAGTAACTTTCCCAAGTTATAAAAGATTTTGTGCTCTGTGCACTTAAAATCATTTTAAAATGTTTTCAAAATGAGTCAGTTGGGTGTATTTACCAGTGAAAGCTGACGTATCGTCCAAAGACTAAACTGCAGGTACAATACGAAATAGGCCGGAAGCTGCTCGGTAGTGAATAAGAGGATCTTGCAAATCCTTAGATCTGCCCTAAAGTCTGTTTTATATTCTTTCTTGTACATTTTAATGATCCGCCTGTGGATCTTCTATTACGAGCCTGTATATTATTTTATTTCGAACATTTGGTTTGTAATAGTAATTTTACTCCAAGACTTCCGTTGTACCGTGTTTAATTGACTATGATGTTATCAACTAATTTCACAATACTCCCCACCCGGGCCCACCGGTGTATGGGTTTGGGTTGGAAATTCGGGGTGTGACAGCAGGCCATGGGCCCAGAATGCCCTATGAACCATTCGGCCGAGGGGTTGATGGGTAAGGGCATGGTGGTGTTTGGTTGGAATGAGGGTTGTATGTATTGTTGAGAAGAGAGGCCCATTGGGTAGTGACCCAATTGTTGGGACATATTATGTAGGGGTGTTGGGATTGGGCCAAATAATTGGGCTGCCCCTGGAACGGTTTGGCTGAGAAGATGATGAACGGCCTCTGCCGCGTCCACGGGAACGGCCTCGGCCACTGGTAGTGTCGGATGTGGTTTGAGAGGAGGTGGTGTTGGGATTAGCCGAAGGGGAGCGAAATTTGGCTTTGGACGTGCAGAGCGGTTGCGGATTGGTGGGAAGAGTGGAGGGCTTGGTTAGCTTTTGTAGTTTCATTTATGCACAACTGGGAACGAACCTCAATGAACGGGGGTAAAGGTTTGGTGTTTTGGAGTATGGTGCCTACGGTTTTGTATTGTTCCGTGAGACCGGATATGGTTTGCAAAACGAGATCTTGTTCGTCAACCGGGGCATCAACGTTATTCAATTGATCGGCCAAAATCTTAATCTCTTGAAAATATTTATACACGGATGGAAAATTTTCAAGATGAGTGTTTGCGAATTTCTGTTTGAGAAAGACGGCTCGGGTGGCTTTATTGTCTTGGAAGAGATTCTTGATGGCTTTCCAAGCATCATATGCGGTGGTGCTCTATTTGATAACAATTTTTAGCAGACCGGTAGAGATTGTGCCATAGATCCACTGGAGAACTATGGCATCAAGGCGTTCCCACGAGTCGGCATGGGGGGAGGCCGATTGCTTTTCCTTATCGGTAGATGAGGAAACAATGGGTGAGGAACGAGGCTCAAGGTGGTCAGCCACTAGAAACGCCGTACAATGGATTCGAAATAGTTCCGACCATGTGTTATAATCGGCGGCTTCATTGTCTAAGGTGATGGGGACGAAGGTTCGGATGTTGGAAATGGTGACAACAGGGTGCAACTTGTGATCAGCCATTGAAAGAAAAAAAAAATGGGGGCAGCAGCAAGGGTTTGGAGGTGGCAGGAGGGATAGGTAGGATCTTTAGGGTGATACCATGTAGAATTGTGATAAATTCCTTGCCTCTTTCATTCACAATATGATCAGTATATAATGGTGCAAGAGACTCCTAATTTTGGAGATAATTGATTTAATAAACACTAATTACAATACTATAAATACAAGCATAATTAAAGATAACTATTATTAGGCTTCATTTTTTAGCATAGCGTCATGGAACACCCCACTCGATGTTATGGGCTGAAAATTTGTCCTCCTGTGATGTTGATAACTGACGGAAAATGTTGTTGTTTGAATGTTTTGATTGTTGAACAATCATATAATTATATATACATATAGTGAATGGTTCAAATGAGAATAAATTTTTTGTAAGAATAAAAAAGAAGAAATTTCAACCGATAAGAATACGTCATTTAATTTTTGTATTTAATATTAGTGTAAAGGTATATTGGTAAACTTAGATAAATCATTAGTTGGTAGTCTTCATTTTTAATACTTAACTACGTTAAATTTGTAACTTATTTCAAAAATTATATATTTTCTAAGAAGAAAAAAAATAAATTTAAAGTGTAGGATAAATAACGAGGTGTGTAGAATGAATTACGAGCTGTTTAGGACAAATTTAAATATGTGTAGGATAAATTTCAAAATGTGTAAGATAAATTATGATGTGTGTAGGCAATAATTTTAGTGTGGATGATGATAGTCTTTATGACTAATTAATTAGTCAAAGATAATAATAAACGAGTGGAGAGAAAAACTATTTAATGTTTTACAATTGTACCATTTGTTTCTTTTTCTTTTCAATTTAATTTTCTTCTTAAATGAAACTCCCCATATATATATATATACTTTTTAAACCTTGAATAAACCCATTCTCTATACCACAAATATTTTATACAACTATCTTATCTCTCATTCTCTACAAAAAAACCTTAGAAAAAACTCCTTACCAAAATGTCTTCGCCTCCGTCGGAAGATTTGTTCATCGATCTATACCAGATATTTTTTGCTCATGGCTGCAGAAGAAGAAGCGCTTACAAGTCTGTGTGCCCTCGCGATTAACACCATGCAACATGTTAATCGTTCTCCCCCGCGTCCTATCTTAAGGAGAAAATATGTTGTGCGAGACTGTGAAACCGCAAACGCTCGTCTAATGAAAGATTATTTCGATCCTACACTGATTCATGGGCCCCACATTTTTATTTTTAGGCGTCAATTTATGGGCGAGCAAAAGGGTATTTTTGCGCATTACCGAAGATTTGGAGAATAAGTATAACTACTTAGCGCAAAAACAGGACGCAAGAGGATATCTAGGATTCACCTCAATTCAGACTTGTACTTCCGCGTTATGTGTACTCGCCATTTGTAATTATGGCGGATAAAACATGTTATAGTTCACTAGAAGATTGGCATACGCCTTTATGTCGGATAAGTTACCCGGAACTTGAAGAGGAGGGCGATTTTGAGGCAAAGAAGTATTCGGCGTTTAGTCTCGGTCATACGGGTTGTTTGGGTCGAATAAACGGTTGTTGGGATGCATTTTTATTTATAAAACTAGAGCGAATTTTATAAATTTTGGAGTAGGGTAGAAGAGATTTTGGTAAAAAAAAATGGTTGTTAGGGTTTGGAATAAATAGATATTGTTTATTATTTTTTGTAATTAATATTTTTTAATTTAGCCGTTAACCAACGGGTAGTTCTTCTCCACCAATCCATTGCCGCCGCATTACCTCCTTACACCCTTCCACATCAAGCGAATTTCCCACGCCAACATAGCCACGCCATCACGATGACATGGGCAGGAACAGTGTGTCGGCGTGGGTGAAGCCACACACCACCCTTCCACGCTTCACGCTGTCTGATCTAAGATAAATCAAGGCTATTGGCTAATGTAGAGTAGGTTCTCCAATTTCCTAGAAACAAAAAATAGAGAATAAAATAATAATATATTGTGGATTGCTTTTAAAAAAAACCCATTAACCGTCTTCTTCATCGCTCCTTCAAAAAAACTATCTTATTCGCAAAGCTCCTCCTTGCCATCCTGAGAAATACTTTAGCTATACCTCTCACTCTTCCATCTTCTTTTACCTACTTTGCGTTATGCAAAAGACGATTTGGAGGGTCAAACCGTAAAAGAGCCATTAACTTAAACACCCTAATTAAGAAAGTATTTGGTCCGTAAGAGGGTCAACGAACCCTCCGGCCCCCTTGTAATTCTGCCGATGAATACAATACTTAACGGACCTTAATGTTGGGCCTGCTCTTTTACATACAAGTACGGAATGTATAATATCAATATGCAGATCGTAGAAAATAATATTAACGGAAAAATATATATAGGTTGATGGTAATAAAAAAAATATGTATATCGACAAGCTATATATATATATATATATATATATATATATATACATTCACGAACCATATATATGTAGCTCGTCAATGTACATATGTATTTTTAGTTATTTCATTTTTACAATAGTAAACTTTTGATAAAAGAAAGTTGAAAAACAATGATTGATTAATAGTGGTTCTCTCAAGTAACTTTGTAATTCTTTCATGATCCGGACTATATGTATATAGGGCTATAAGCGAACCGAACAAACACGAACAAGGCCTTGTTCGTGTTCGTTCCTTAAGGATATAATGTGTTCACGAACTGTTCATGAACGCTTACCGGACGATATTTTCTTTTCATGTTCATTCATTAAGGAAAGGAACGTGTTCACGAACACAAATGAACACAAATAAAATCGGCAAAGACGACGGTGGCTAGAGGTGGATGGTGAGACAGAGTAGTACTGGACCTTGAAACCTTAATCGTTGAATGAAGCCGATAGGATTACACGATGTGAATGATGAGAAGGATAGTAGGACAATGCATAAATAAAGTGTAGATAGGGTTTCCTATTTTATTTGTTTGGGTAATGAGATAGATAAGAATTAAAGAATATAAAAAGTTTAGATAAAATAAATAAATGCTAAAAAAATCTTTAATGAACAATATAAACAAACGAACATGAATTGATGTTCAAGAACACATTACTGAACGTTCGCGAATGCAATTGAACGAATGAGACATTTGTTCGTGTTCGTTCATTTAACTAACAGAACAAAATTTTTTTCTTCATGTATGTTCATTAATTAAACAAAAGAACGTAAACAACTTTCCCGTTGAACGATTCACGAACTGTTCGCTGAATGTTCGATTCGTTTACAACCCTATATATATATATATATATATATATATATATAGGGAGACTTCAATTAAAAATTCTAAATTAGAGACAAAACCAGAATACTCAAGTTTGGGGGTATTTTGGTCAGGTTGACCTAATTCCATTATCTGATACAATTCCCATATCCATCTTCAATCCCGCACCTTTCCACCAATCTTCAAATTGAGTTGCAAATTCAAAATCAAAGTTGCTATATATGGATTATGTGAAGATCTAATACATTTGACATTGATTCAATCTCTGTTCTGCATATGGGAATTCATATTTCTCTTTTGTTCCCAATCGATGGCCATGTCAGTTGAAGGTATATTATCATAATTCTTAAATTTGTAGCTTTAGTCTCTTTCGATTTCATACATTTCTTTGTTTTGTGCTGATTTTTTAATGTTCTGTATGTTTTGTTGTTGTTAATTTGATTAGATACATCCTCTTCTTCAAGTTCAAACAACATTGTGAATACAAATTCTACATCAGATCTAGAGTTGATCGAGGTAAAAGGTCTTTGTCAGTAGATGACACTTCAGGAACAAGATTGTATGTTGGTTCGTCTTCGAGCTCTATTAATCGTTTCTCTCCAAGTTTTATGAATTCTGCTTCCGACACTATCGAATTTGCTGGCGTAGGACATAAAGGTAATTATTATGCTTCATGTACTGCATGCATATGTGTATTATAACGTCATACATGTTTAACAACCTTTTGATTTTTTTTTCTAATTCTTGTGTATTGTGTGTTCACTGTATGATGCAAATCCCTATGTCATCGTGTTATAACAATTGAACAACAAATATGTTCTTTATTGTTACATGTATGTATAACATCATTATATTATACATATTACATTGCATCAATAATGTGTGTTACATATGCTTGATGCACATATGTATTATATTGTATGTGTGTTGACTGTATGATGCAGATATGTATTATAAAGTTTTATTGTTTAATATCCACTTGTTTATAAGTAGTACACAAATGCATTAAATTATTTTTTTGTATATGCAACCTTGCGTCAATGTTGTTTATTCATGTGTATGATGTTATTGTTATATAACGCTACTTATAAATAAGACATACATATGTGTTGCTTGATAAAAACCATATCTAGATACGAGAGCTCCAATGCCTTTTTTTAATGCCCATTATAGTGGAATCGACACATTGTTACAATTCATGATGTGCTTTGATACACCAATTGATGGACAACGTCAATAGCAAAGCCTTGTCTAGTTTCAAAGTAAGACAACAACACCGTTTATGTCTTGAAATGTTCATATAGAAAGACACACATTGAAGATACACGCCTATACAATATTTTTAGAGATACAAAAAGAGATATATAGAGGCATGACACATTGCTATATAGCTGGTTGTGAAGAAATTGATGGGATTAAGGTTTACAATATTGCCCATACCAACAAGATACTAAAATTGTCAATCAATATAAGGTAACATTTTTCATGCTTCTCATGTTATATGTACACATCATTTTTAACTTATGTATCCCTTGAATAGTTTAATTGTAGTTCATATATGCAACGTCACAAACATTTATTATACTTCAACATATTGCATGTGTGCAATATTAATATTACCAACTTGTACTACATGTATGCTACATAATCCAATGTAGCACAATCATCGATATCATTTTTCTTTTTCCAAATTAATACTATGTGTATTAAATGTAACTGACCATGTGTAACAAAATTGATTTATCATTTTAAATATCCAATTTTAACATGTGCTAACACTACTAGTTTGTACCTCATATATGCACTATAGTCAGTTGTATGTACATTGATTTACCATTTCAAATATACATGTTTTAATGTGTGTTTTGCATTTCTATTGTGTAGGACAAACTTGATACACGTGATAAACACATGTCATGTACATGTATGTGTTTCACACATACCGGCTACTTGTGTAGGCAAGTTTTTTGTGTCTTCCGGTATAACCAGCTCGAGAAGATACCCGTTCAAATGCCAGGCTAGCAGATGGAACTCAGACGTGCTTCAGAACAAGGTTCACGATATCACAAATAAATATTCATCCTTATAAAACTTTCTTTATGTTTTTTGTTTACTTGTATGGATGTTACATTCATTCTGACGTTATATTACGTAAGTGCAATATATAATTTTGATGCACTTGATATTGTGTATGTTTTTTTTATGTTTCACATATGCATTATACTGTTAAATGTATTACATATTAATAGTTCAAATGTCACTTATGCATATACAAAACGTATTACTACTGTATAAAGTCAATAATAAACATGTGTCACTAATATTACATATATGTCATATAACTCTTTCAGTTATGCTTTCATTATTACACATTGTCAATACGATTACACTTTCATTTTATGTTTTTCTACGATAGTGTGTGTCCGGTATAAATTATTCAATACTTAACGCATTATGCGTTCATGGGCGAAAAAATATAGTTTGTGTATGATTTAATATCAATATCTATATCTGTATCATATCTATTTATTTGTTCACAAGGAAAAATTACATTATTCTTGTTTCCTTTAACTTGTATATTATATTGTGTATTGGTGTTTCATGTATGGTATGTTATGCACAAATGAATACTACATGTATGAACACATTTAGTTACCAAAGTAATAAACTTCAAACATCCATATAATGTATTACACGTTAATCATCAGACCCTAATAGCAATTATACCATGAAACCTGACTTTATACAATATTTTTTAACAACTAGACATTGTACCCATACACGTTAATCATCCAAAACATACCGACATATTAAATTGTTTATACACCTCATATAGACTTTGTCTTCGCTTTCTCTACTTCATTGCTTGCATTGTCTATAATCTTTTGTTTTAATACGTTAGCATCCCAAAGCAATATTTTGCACCATACTTCATCCTGATATTACCTATCCGTCTGTGTTGCATTGATTCATTATCGCTAAACCCGCACTCAAATGGTTCGCCTTGCCCTTGCATACCTCCATATACCTCATGATGAAAATCCTACAATCGCTAGAATTTCAGTTTTTTCCAAATCTTTATTCTTTTTTTATGCTTTTACATGTGGTAATTAACTTGCCATTGGTGATCATCCTCTGGCAGATAAGTACAAACAATATGCTTCTACAACAAATTAACTAGTCATATATTTTTATTAATCACATACACATTTTTATTTTGGTAGTTTAAGGGTATAAGTGTAATTTAACTAATAAAATCTAATTATGGAATGAATATATGCAACCAATTTTTACCAGTTATTATAGGGATTTTCGAATTTGAAATAACACCCTCACTCATAAAAACACCACAACATGTATATTCAAGGCATACATCTTATAAAAACAGAAATATAACTCATAAAAACACCCTAACTCATAAAAACACCACAACATATATGTTGAAGGCATACATCTTATAAAAAACAAAAATATAACTAAAATAACACAATAACTAATAAAAACATCACAGTAGTTATACTGAAGTCACACATCTTATAAAGAACACCCTAACATTGAATATAACAGAAATAACACCATAATATAATACCAATAAACACTTTAATCAGAATCAAAACAGAAATAACACCCTAAATATATAAAAACATAATAACTCTATATAGGTATATCAATATGATACTCATATTAAAGATAAAAAACACTCATTATTATGGTGTAATTTCTTTTTAAAAAAAGTTACGTATAAAAAGTTATTGATGTTTAAAAAAGAAGGGGAAACTTTGCATGTGTATTAATGTTAGTTTCTTAATTTAAAAATATTAAATTTACCTTTATACCCTTAATCTAGAAAATTAATTAGTTTAATAGTCAACATTATTTACAGAATTGCCACTATGATCTCAACCATTAGATTAAATATCTAATAGTTTAGATTCTTTCTTATCCTTCTCATACTTTAAAATTTTCTCATAATAACCTCACCCTATGCACCTCTGATCCTTATTGTATTTATGATAAAATGGGATACAAGACTAAATTTAATATTTGAAATTTGACAAATCCTATCTAGTTAAGCTATTGTTAATAAAATTTATTACTGAGTATATTTGAATGCTTTGTATTACTAAGTTTAAGCACAATCTAGGATTTGTATAACTAAAATTGTAACTTAATTTCATTTTTTTTGCAACTCATGGATTTATATTAATTTTCACGGTTTCTTAATTATTTTGTTTTATTTTGTAGGTGTGGGTATGCAAGTGTGATATTGGGAATTAATTGAGGCTGTAATTTTTTGTTTTTTAGGTTGACCAGGGTAAATTGTAATTTTGAAAACTTTCCAACTTATTAGCTACCTACATGTAACTACCTCACCCCACTAACCCACTTCCCAAATCTTCAATTATAGTTGTCATGATTCTATAACTAATTTGGGTATTAAAAGACTTGTAAATTAATCCATAAGTCACTTCTATATTATATTATAATTTGTGTTCATTATAGTTTAATTGTCGATTTATTGGGTTTTTTTTCTGAATTGGTGTATAGTTTTATTGCCTAGTGAAAATAGATATGATCGTGTGGTTTCGCTGATAACACATACGTCAGTGATCCAAAATTTTCCATTCAAAAAATTTATTTGCATCTTGATATCAAGATAAAATTTACATCCACATGTCGACCAAAATAAACATATTTTAACAATATGTTTAGTTTTTCTTTAAAAATAATACCTTTAAAGATATAAGAGGAAGATAAAGAAAATGAAATTGATAAATATATAGATAAAGATAAGAGGTAAAAACTGTGAGTTATAAGGGAATAAAGGTCTAATATTATTTAAAAGATAGATTTACACTAAGAAAGTAGTTAATATACTTATTATGTTGTACTAGAAACAATTATACTTGCAAAACTTAAATTTTAAGAAAACATTGAAAAATATATTAATTATAATACAGTATAGATATATATAAGGTTTTATTTTATATTTATTTCACTTATATAAATATAAATATAATTTAAATACAGAGCGCCCCCGAGTCTCAAAAATAATATGGTTTGTCCTTTGTGTTGGGCAGTATGAACTCATTTATAGGGTAATATTTCAATACTATTCAACGATTCACATTTGCAGCAGCAGCCAGAATTGAATAAGATATTCATGTTCTGTAGGGTTTTTCAAAAGGAAAAACTGCAAACATATTCTAGAAAGAACATTAGCAATTATGGCAATTTTCAATGGTCAATAGATTTATTTCTCAAATGATGATTATAACAAGTAAACAAAGAAATAAAGAAATATCAATATTCCAACAGCAACAAAATATAACTATAAGTACAGTTAGGTCAAGCCGTCAAGGATTAATGGTTTATTTACAAAATCCAATTCAAGGTAATTGTGGCCCTTGCTAGAAAACATTGTTTGCAATATTGAACTGTTTTCTTGCAGTTGCGTCATTTTCTTTGTATCAGTAAAGTATAGGAAAAGATAGCAACGGTCTTTTTATCTCTCAGTATATCTATTAAAATAACACTTTTCTGTTACAACTTTAAAGTTCCATATATATATTCAAAGCCAAAAGATTAACATACTCTCCAAATTGGAGAGCCCTGTATTGCCCCACTCTGGTAAGACTATGTTGTCTTAATTGGACTCACGTTAGCTTCAAAATTTAGCTTTCTTTTTGGGCATTCCCTAGGGAAACCATACCGTCGGCTGCCAATTAACAGTCGTTGTGCCACTACAAGAGCAAAACTCTCGGGCGTAACACATGATGAGACGAAAACCTGGTTAGGCTCGGGAATGGAACTGAAAAAATCACACAAGACCTAGTCCAAATCCTTCATTGCCTATCCACCACAATATCACACAAGTGAGAATTGAACTTAAGTTTTCATTAGAAAACCCAAGCCTCTACAACTAGCCCACAAGTGGGGGATCTCGAATCTTGAATTGTAATTGTAATGCTTCTATAACTAATTTGAGTACTAAAAGACTTATACATTAATGCATTCATGAATGACTTTTACATGATAATCTGCATCTCGATATTGGATAAAGTTTACATCAACACATCACGTCGACAACAATAAGCATGTTTTAACGGTATGTTCGGGTTCTTTTTTAAAACATAATATCTTCAAAATATATACGAGGAAGATAAAGAAAAATAAAATTGATAATATATGGGTAAAGATAAGCAATGAAAACTTTATGTTATAAGGGAGTAAAGGTGTAAGTATTGTTTAAAATAAATATTTACCCTTAATCAATATATACATTATATGTTGTACTCTAAATAATTATAAAACTTAAATTTTAAGAGCTCATTGATAAATATATTATTATATAGTAAAGATATATAAAGTTTTATATTTATTTAACTTATATAATATATAAGTTATTGTGAGATTATTATGAGAAAATTAAAAGTGTGAGAAGGATAAAAAATAATCTAAACCATTAGATATTTAATCTAATGGTTGAGATCATAGTGGCAACTATGTAAATAATGTTGACTATTAAAATAACTACTTTTCTAGATTAAGGGTATAAAGGTAAATTTAATATTTTTAATTTAAGAAACTAACATTAATACACATGTAAAGTTCTCTCCTTCTTTTTTAAACATCAATAACTTTTTATACGTAACTTTTTTTTAAATTACACCATAATAACGAGTGTTTTTTTATCTTTAATATGAGTACTATATTGATATATACTTATGTAGAGTTATTTCTGTTTTTATATATTTAAGGTGTTATTTCTGTTTTGATTCTAATTAAAGATTTGACAGATGTTATATTAGGGTGTTATTTCTGTTATATTCAATGTTAGGGTGTTCTTTATAAGATGCGTGCCTTCAATATAACTGTTGTGGTGTTTTTATGAGTTATGGTGTTATTTTTGTTATATTCTTGTTCCTTATAAAATGTATGCCTTTAATATACATGCTGTGATGTTTTTATGAGTTATGATGTTTTTATGAGTTAGATTGTTTTTATGAGTTATATTTATGTTCTTTATAAGATTTATGCATTCAATATACATGTTGTGGTGTTTTTATGAATTAAGGTGTTATTTCAAATTCGAAAATCCCTATAATAACTGTCAAAAACCGGTTCCATATATTCATTTAATAATTAGATTTTATTAGTTAAATTATACTTATACCCTTAAACTACCAAAATAAAAAAAGACACATGTCACCTCCATAATCTTTCTTATCCTTCTCACACTTTTAATTTTCTCACATAAACCTCTCCCTATATATATATATATATAATATATATATATGATTTAAATTCAGACGAGTCCCGACTCCAAAAAAATAATAGTTTGTTCTTTGGGTTGGGCAGTATGAACTCATTTAAAGGGTAATATTTCAATTCTATTTCCAACTATTTTTGCTTTAGATCATGTATTACTATTCAACGATTGAAATGTGCAGCAGCAGCCAGAATTGAATAAGATATTCATTGGGTTTTTTTCAAAAAGGAGAAACTGCAGAGATATTCTAGAACATTACCAAATATGGCAATTTTCAGTGGTCATTATAACAAGTAAACAAAGAAATAAAGAAACATCAAGCCGTTAAGGGTTAGTAAAGTTGTGGCCCTTGGTAGAAAACCATGTTTGCAATATTGAAGTTGTTTTCTTTGTATCAGTAAAGTATAGGAAAATATAGCAAGTGTTTTTTTATCTCTCAGTATATCTATTAAAATAAGAATTTATTTTTATTACAAATTTAAAGTTCCATATATATTCAAAGCCGAAAGATTTTTTATATCCCTTCAAACACGCGTCTGCAAAGCATATTCTCATGCGCACACCTTGGGAGTTTTGTGAGCCGCCATACGTAGGCCTTGACGTCCTCGTATCGATATGGAATTACTTCTACTTCGTACCGATTACTATAAATAGGATTACTTCTACTTAGGATTATCAATCAATCAATCAGTACGTACAAGAAGATATTAAATTTAAAACAAAGTTGGATCGAAAATGGCAAGCAGAGTACCAAGAAGGCTTTTGGGTTCACAGGGTTTAGAGGTCTCAGCTCTGGGTTTAGGCTGCATGGGCATGTCCGATCTCTACGGAGCTCCCAAACCTGAACCCGACATGATCAAGCTCATCCACCACGCCATTAACTCTGGTGTTACCCTCCTTGACACATCCGATGTCTACGGCCCCAAAACCAACGAAATTCTTCTCGGCAAGGCTCTGAAAGGGGGGATCAGGGACAAAGTGGAGCTCGCTACCAAATTCGGGATCAAACTCGACGGTTCGTGGCAGGTCCAAGGCGATCCCGCCTATGTCAGGGCTGCTTGTGAAGCTAGTCTCAAGCAACTTGGCGTCGATTGCATCGATCTCTATTATCAGCACAGGATTGACACTAGTGTGCCAATCGAAATCACGGTTAGTTTACATGATCTTGGTTTTCGTTGTCTACACCTTTTTGGTTTTCGTTGTCTACACCTTGTGCTACCTTTTGATGTTCTGTTTTTGTTAATAGACTAGCTTTTGATGTCTTCTTTTTGTTAATAGATGGGTGAACTAAAGAAGCTAGTGGAAGAAGGTAAAATTAAATATGTTGGATTATCAGAGGCATCTGCATCGACCATTAGAAGAGCACACGCTGTGCATCCAATTACTGCGGTACAAATGGAATGGTCCTTGCAGTCAAGAGATGTAGAAGAAGAAATTATTCCCACTTGCAGGTGTAATATCGTCTTTCCTCTTCTGTTTCTATATTATAGTTAATGAAGTATCCAAACCTTTAAAGTTTTTAACGTTTATCATACTCTTTCAGAGAACTTGGGATAGGGATTGTCGCATACAGTCCATTAGGACGTGGTTTTTTCTCACATGGTCCAAAGATGTTGGAGAAGTTGGAAGAAAGTGACGCCCGTAAGGTATGTTGTCTACACCATTTTTGTTTTACGTCTTTTCCAATAATGTTCCGTTCCTTCCATCGATCCATTGCAATAAAAAGAAGTTAAACATTACAAATCGACTATTTTCCAATATATCGTTTGGTTCCTTCCTCGTGTTGAAAGATGTTGGAGAAGCTAGAAGAAAGTTAGGAAACGTTTTTAACTTTCTCCCTTGGAAAATTCTCATAAGAAATATCCCTTAAGTTATATGTATTTTTGTTTAAATGCCTTAAGTGTCAAATTAACATCAAGTTTGAATGTATTGATGTTTTTACAGCATTTGCCAAGGTTGCAACCTGAAAATCTTGAACACAACAAGATCATGTACGAGAGGATTAATGACCTAGCGACAAAGAAAGGGTGCACAACTTCACAGCTTGCATTAGCCTGGGTTCTCCACCAAGGAAATGATGTTGTGCCTATTCCAGGTACCACAAAGATAGAAAATTTTGAACACAACATCGGAGCTTTATCTATTAAGCTAACACCAAAAGATATGGCTGAACTTGAATCTATTGCATCACCTGATTCAATCAAGGGGGATCGATATGGTGCTGGTTTTAAAACATATAAGGACTCAGAGACTCTTCCATTATCGGAGTGGAAAGCTTTATAAACTATACGACTGTTTTGTTTATTCGGGTGCTCCATACCGAGAATATCTTATATGTTTCCTTTAATAAATGTCTTTTCATTTTTAATTCTTAGTTGCACCCTATCAACGTTTAATTTACAATTCCATGTAATTTTGAGAAGAATAAATAAAGGCATGCTTTTTTGTTTAAAGTGCACGCTTGTATGGTCCTACGTGGCTAGTATTGTTTTTGAGGGTCGCTCAAATAGTCGTCGTAATTTATTTTTGCAAATAAAATATTTAATAGATAGATTTAGAAAATTTAGTTTTCCAATACAAGAATTAACATCCTTAGTTTTCCTCTTAAATTAACTACTAATTAAGCAACTGTTAAAAACCAACGTGATTAGCAACCAATTTAGGGACAATTTAGGTTTAATATGCCTGTGCTATCCAAAGGGACCTAAAAGATGCATTAAAATATATATTTTATTGGCACTGCTATTTTAATTTATTAAGTAAAACGGTTTATAGCAAATTCGTAGTCAAGTATTATCTATAGCGGTGTTTAAGTGTTTTTATTCTAGTTACATAGCGCACCATTTTAGTTAAAAAAAATTTAAAGCTCTAACAAATGTGTTTTGTACTAGTGCCTTTTTGTCATCCTTTCATGTATTATAAATAAAGAATAGATATGTGTGTGTTTCTTTATATTTTAGGGCTTATTTTTACCAGTCATATAGGCTATCTAAAATCTCATACACAACCTTGCTTCCATATTTTCGTAAGTGAGCCTCCCAAACTCAAATTGTGAGTGATCTCAGTACTCTAGAATTGATAAGGCTTGAATGGAATAAGGATCGTATTGGTGGAACAAATTGTGCATGATACTTAATGAAACTTTATATGAAGGATACCAAGTTGTTGCACTCTAGTTTTCCCTGGTTTGGTGTGAGTAACTAATACTAAACTTAAACCATAAAAATAATCAATATGACTTGATGTAAACCTAAATAGATGTCCAGGTTGATTCACAAACTTAAGGCATAGTATTAAGACCATAAGCAATCACATTAACATACTTTTCTTGATTTACTATAAACATACCACCATTTTTTTCATGTCATTAGCACTAATCTTTCCAAACAGATCCAACTCTAAACTCGAAGTCATCCATCATTACTAGACGCATGCTATGCTCCGTCTCATCGACCTAAAATGCATGCGTTAGCTAAAAAGCTATTAAGTTCCCAACATGACACAATAATAAACCATAACATAATAATAGTAGGCTTATGTATGTATTAAATATTTAGGTACCGCTAATCAAGGGTCAATCAAGGCCGCAACCAAGAATGTTAGTAATGTCTAAACTATAAACCGTAAAACCTAAACCAGAAAGGCTAAAAGCTAAAGCTAAATCCTCATCATAAACCCAAACCTTAAAAGCTTAATGGTATATATATATACACACACACACGCACATATATATATATAGATATATATATTATAGGGTTCGATAAACAGGTTCCAATGCAATGTCGTTAGAATGAGTAAAATCGGAGTTCATTTGATTCGATTCCCCTCGGTTCCTTACTTTTTTAGTGTTTTCAGTTAAACCACACACTATATTTATATTTATAATCTTCCTATACTAATAGATAAAAATCTGTTTTGGACACTTTTCACTTTACGGTGTTTTCTCACCTTATTTTCCTATTAATCTCTTATATTAAACGATAATAACAATAATAACAATTTTAAACAAAATATTAGATAAGGATAAACGTTTGTTTTTATTATGATCATAATAATAATAATAATAATAATTTTAAACACAAAAAAATAGATAACAATATAAACATTTGTTTTTGTTATAATCATATTAAATAACATTAGTTATAAACAAAATATTAGATAAGAATAAATAGTTGTTATCCTATAAATAATTTTAAATAAAATTTTAGATAAGCATAAACGTTTGTTTATATTATGATTAAAGGTATATATACTTTGGAGTTCAGTAATTGAAATTATTGTAAATTAGGAATAGAAGGTTCCGTTTGATATATACTTAATAATTGTATTATTATT
The DNA here is from genome assembly GCA_947069175.1 of Scalesia atractyloides. Lineage (NCBI taxonomy): Eukaryota > Viridiplantae > Streptophyta > Magnoliopsida > Asterales > Asteraceae > Scalesia > Scalesia atractyloides. Next base: position 51,046,442 of record CAMTDV010000116.1, read on the forward strand.
TTTTTTCAATATAATTAAATAATTATTCTAGGTCGGACATATGCTTCTATCAGACTGTAAGTTTTTTAAACGCATTGCTATAATGGTAAGCGTACTATTATAATTGGTTTAAACCCATCATTTATCGCACATTGTATCAACATATAAAGAGAACACAACTTTTAAATATAACAATTCTATGCTTTATCAAAGAGAATTTAATTCTCGATTTTACGGTATAATTCATAAACTAATGAAATATATAAAAACGTGGGGATCGATCTTCACCTTTTTGTACCGTAAACTCTTTTAAATACAACTTTAAGACAAGTGATATATGAATGAAATAAACAAATAAGCATATGAGTGCATAAAACTACTAAAATAATTGTATCGCATATTTGAATGTATTATAAAAATAGGACTCATCCCCATGTAATACATATGTTTTTTTAAACTAATAATAAATAAAAAAAACAAAGTAAAATGCTATAATAAGTGAATTGTACATCAAAATTCATTTATAAAAGATAAATCTTGACGATTATATGTGTTAGCTTATGACATGATATTTATTCAACACGTGTAATATACGAGTTTTTTAAAGATATATCTAATTATAATTTATTATATCAATTACATTTATGCAAAATAAAAAAGTAAAATGTTATAATAAGTAAATCGTACATTAATGTTATTTTTAAAAGATAAATCTTGATAACTGTTTATGTTAACATATGACATTATATTTTATTCAACACGTACAATACACGAGTTTTTTTAAAATGTATTTTTTATTATTTATTATATAAAATTACATTTATGCAAGCTGTGTAATACACAAGGTTCGAAACTAGTATATAACTAAATAAAAATAAATACCCAAAACTCACAACCTGCGCGTATTGATATTGAACGTAAATTCTATCATCACGTCTAGTATGGATCTCTCTCTCTCTCTTTCTATACCTATCAAATTGCGTCCCCTTGATACAGGCTAGATTCCCGATACCTTGCTTGAACCACACAAATAGTGGCGAAGCTTGAGATTTCCGACCGAGGGGTCGAAAACGTATCTGCCCAAAAGTTTCCATAAAACCGGGGGGTCAAAAACGTATATACTCAAAAATCTCTATACGAAAACTACATACTCTCCACTACTAAGCGAAAAGTTCGGGAGTTGCCGCCCCTCTCGCCCCCACTATGTTGCGCCACTGCACACAAACGGCAGGAGAAGATGGTCGGAGTACATTGTTGTTCGATTTATAGATCTGAACCACCTAAAGAGCCACATGCACACCCACACCAGCTGAACCGCCATCTATATTGATTTATTATTTGAGTTCAATTGTTCCGGTAAGCATATCAATAATAGTATATGGTGCGAGAGTATTACAACAAGACTAAGTTAAGTCCAAGACTCATAACTCCAAAATGTGTTCCTGCTCCACCAATTTTATTCTTCAACATGGTCAATCCTTTGCGGTATACCCAAATGGCCAAATTAGCTTGAAGAACTCAACCTCGTTATATTGAAAAAAAATAAAACTTAAGATAAAATATAAAACAATATCTGATAGCATCATGTTCCAGACCTAAATATTCAAGAAAAGTACGTTATATATATATATATATAGTTTAGGTTATTAGCTCGTCAGATATGTCATGGATGTCAAGCAAGGAGGTATGAAACCTTGTTGTATGATTCACCAAAGCACTAAGTTTATCATCATAGTTGATAAACCCAGTTGGTGATGAATATACAGAAATTAAATAAATAAAAATATTCAAGTGAGGTGAGGAACTTAATTCGGGTAGCCAAGACTTCCAACGTTCTTACACTTGTTGTAACACTAGTCCAATCCTAGCGAGCATAATGAACTCGGTTAGCTTCTACACTTGGTAGAAAAGAAAAAGAAGAAAGAATCATAAAAGAAATGACAAAATAATAGTGAGCAGAACTCACTTAGATGGTCTGAGAACAATTTGCCAAGATTTTGGAAATTTATAGTGGGAGTGTAAAGATCCGGAAAGATTGAAGGTGTGAAGTGCGCACTTATTTATAGGAACAAGTTGTTGCCAGCTCCACTTTGTGCGAAGTGTGCTCACTTGGTGCGAAATGGGTTCAACTCGTACGAGTGGGTCGGGTTGGGCTTTTTGTCTACATTTTTTAGCCGTTTTCGAGTATTTTAAGTATGAAGTTGTAACGTATGAGTATTGCACGTATAATAAGAATCGATTTGCATGTAAACACATATTTAAATGCTTGATTGCATGTAAAACAAGTATGAATAAAGTATGGATTTTCATTATGATCAACGTCTCGGAGTATAAGTTTGGAAATGAATTACAATAAAACACGAATACAAGCTTCTATAAATAGAAATAGGATTACACTTTCTAAGTAAGGAAAGTAAAAAAAATGTGAAGTATTACAGTCTCCCCTACTTTAGAGAATTTTGTCTCGAAACTCATTCAAGAGGAAGACTCAACAAAAGGATGTGGATGCTTGCTCTTCATTTTCCTTTCGAGTTTCCAAGTGAATTCAGCGCCATCCTTGCCTTCCTACCGAAACTTGACTATGGGATGCGACGGTGCCTAAGTTGTTTGGTTTCTCGGTCCATGATTTTGACCAGTCTTACCACAAAGTATAAGGACTCATTGATTTGCAGATCACCGAGTGGAACGTGAAGTCCTTCTTCTGCTAGACATTTCTTAAGATTTGAAACGTGAAATGTCGGATGAACATCGTTGAGTTTTTGAGGTAGATCAGTCAATACGAACCGACTGAAACGCATCCTGGTCATCTACGTTCGTTGTCCGTCAAAATCAAATGCATCAGAAACCGCATATTAAACATTCCCTTGTGAAGCTCAATCACGATTAAGCCAAAAAAACTGCAAACATCAGTGCATACATGCAAATTTAAGCACATGTGTTCAACCTCCTCAAGGTATTAGAAACAATGGGTGTGGGGCCAAAAAACAACGGATCGGCTCCGGTCAAAAAGTTAAAGAGAAGCGAAAGAAGGCCGCGCGCTTATATTTATAGGGTTTTTATAAAATTTAATATACCAGATCTACTGATTCAAAAGGAAAAGAAAAAGAAAAAAAATTGGATCCGACCCGCTCTGTTTGAGTCTGGCCCTGGTTATATATCTTGTTAAGTTTTGAAAATAATTTATTAATTTAGAGAAAACTAATATAAAGATTACGTCAAAAAGGCCTTCAAGATTAACATGTGTAAGCAGCCACAATTTACTAAGAAATTCATTATTTCTTTGAATTTTGGAAAGGAGATACTTCAAACACATTCTAGAATACCTTACATTACCAAATATAGCAATTCTCAATCGCCAATAAACTAATTCTATGTAGTGTTCTTTTATATATTGGTTCCATTTGCATAAATAATTGTTAATGGAGTAACCTGCCTTGCATTTTAAATAAACAAAAAAAACAACTGATCTCATAAGGAGGATTAGTTAATTTCGACGTTACTAGAACATAGTTTTACCACTTTAGATTTGAGGCATTGCAACATGTGATTGTGAAACTCATGAGAAGACTAGAACGAATCTATTTTGTGACCTAAAACCAAATTAATTTGAAGCAATTTAAACTAAATGATTCCATTCCAGTTAATTGTGGCCCTTCGTAAAATAATGTTTGCAATAATGAAGTTTTTACCCTACAAACGTACTGCATTATATATATATATATATATATATATATATATATATATATATATATTACTCTGATTAAAAGAAATAGATAATAATTATTCCAATAAAGTAAACAGATGTTACAAATATTAAATTAGTTTTCAAATCATTGCTGATAATAACACTTGTAGGAAAAGATAGTATGTGTCTTTTATCTATTTAAAAAAGATTGATTTTTTTTAAGTCAACACAACTCCTTCAAAAAAGAGACACAACACGCGTCTACAAAGATTGCTTATTCGCACACTTAGGACTTTTGTGAGCCGCCATACGTAGAGTCTGACGTCCTCGTATCGATATGGAATTAATTCTACTTGCTACCGATTGCTATAAATAGGATTGTCTCATGCGTTCATTTCATCAATCAATCAGTACGTACAAGAAGAAACTAAATTTAAAACAAAGTTGGATCGAAAATGGCAAGCAGAGTACCAAGAAGGCATTTGGGTTCACAGGGCTTAGAGGTCTCAGCTCTGGGTTTAGGCTGCATGGGCATGTCCGATCTCTACGGAGCTCCCAACCCTGAACCCGACATGATCAAGCTCATCCACCACGCCATTAACTCTGGTGTTACCCTCCTTGACACATCCGATGTCTACGGCCCCAAAACCAACGAAATTCTTCTCGGCAAGGCTTTGAAAGGGGGGATCAGGGACAAAGTAGAGCTCGCTACCAAATTCGGGATCAAACTCGACGGTTCGTGGCAGGTCCAAGGCGATCCCGCCTATGTCAGGGCTGCTTGTGAAGCTAGCCTCAAGCGACTTGGCCTCGATTGCATCGATCCCTATTATCAGCACTAGTGTGCCAATAGAAATCACGGTTAGTTTACATGATCTGGTTCTTGTTGTCTACACCTTTTTGGTGTATATGATTTCGAAATGTATGTTATTTAGAGGGGACATATGTTTTTCGCGTACAACTTGTGCTAGCTTTTTATGTTTTGTTTTTGTTAATAGACTAGCTTTTGATGTCTTCCTTTTGTTGTTAATAGATGGGTGAACTAAAGAAGCTTGTGGAAGAAGGTTAAATTAAATATGTTGGATTATCAGAGGCATCAGCATCGACCATTAGAAGAGCATATGCTGAGCATCCAATTACTGCGGTACAAATGGAATGGTCCTTGCAGTCAAGAGATGTAGAAAAAGAAATTATTCCCACTTGCAGGTGTAATATCGTCTTTCCTCTTCTTTTTCTATATTATAATTAACGAAGTATTGAAATTTTCAAAGTTTTTAACGTTTATCATACTCTTTCAGAGAACTTGGAATAGGGATTGTCGCATTCAGTCCTTTAGGACGTGGTTTTTTCTCACATGGTCCAAAGATGTTGGAGAAGTTGGAAGAAAGTGACGCCCGTAAGGTATGTTGTCTACACCATTTTTGTTTTACTTCTTTTCCAGTATTGTTCCGTTCCTTCCATCGATCCATTGCAATAAAAAGAAGTTAAACATTACAATTCGACTATTTTCCAATATATCGTTTGGTTCCTTCCCCGTGTCGAAAGATGTTGGAGAAGCTAGAAGAAAGTTAGGAAACGTTTTTAACTTTCTCCCTTGGAAAATTCTCATAAGAAATATCCCTTTAAGTTATATGTATTTTTGTTTAAATGCCTTAAGTGTTCAAATTAACATCAAGTTTGAATGTATTGATGTTTTTCAGCATTTGCCAAGGTTGCAACCTGAAAATCTTGAACACAACAAGATCATGTACAAGAGGATTAATGACCTAGCGACAAAGAAAGAGTGCACAACTTCACAGCTTGCATTAGCCTGGGTTCTCCACCAAGGAAATGATGTTGTTCCTATTCCAGGTACCACAAAGATAGAAAATTTTGAACACAACATCGGAGCTTTATCTATTAAGCTAACACCAGAAGATATGGCTGAACTTGAATCTATTGCATCACCCGATTCAATCAAGGGGGATCGATATGGCGCTGGTTTTAAAACATATAAGGACTCAGAGACTCTTCCATTATCGCAGTGGAAAGCTTAATCAACTATACGACTGTTTTGTTTATTCGGGTGCTCCATAATCAGAATAACTTATGTGTTTTTTTAAGAAATGTCTTTTAGTTTTTAATTCTTAATTGCACCTGATCAACGTTTAATTTACTATTGCATGTAATTTTAAGAAGAATAAATAAAGGCATATTTTTTTGTTTAAAGTGCACTCTTGTGCGGGTGTTTTTAATGTATGGTCATACGTGGCTAGTATTGTTTTTGAGGGTCGCTTAAAAAGTCGTCGTAATTGATTTTTGCTAATAAAATATTTAACAGCTAGATTTAGCAAAGTTAGTTTTCCAATACAAGAATTAACATTGGTAGTTTTCCTCTTAAATTAACGACTAATTAAGAAACTGTTAGAAACCAACAGGATTAGCAACCAATTTAGGGACAATTTAGGTTTTATATGCCGATGTTATCCAAAGGACCTAAAAGATGTATTAAAATATATAATTTAATTGGCGCCATTGTTTTAATTTATTAAGTAAAACGGTTTATAGCAAATTCCTAGTCAAGTGTTATCTGTAGCGGTGTTTAAGTGTTTTCATTCTAGTTACATAGCGCACCATTTTAGTTAAAAAATTTACAGCTCAAACAAATGTGTTTTGTACTAGTGCCTTTTTGTCATCCTTCCATGTATTATAAATATAGAATGGTATGTTTCTTTATATTTTAGGGCTTATTTTTACCAGTCGCATAGACTATCTAAAATCTCTTACACAACTTGCTTCCACATTTTCGTAAGTTAGCCTCCCCAAACTTCAATTGTGAGTGATCTCAGTACTCTAGAATTGATAAGGTTTGAATGGAATAAGGATCGTATTGGTGGCACAAATTGTGGATGATACTTAATGAAACTTTATATGAAGGATACCAACTTGTAGCGCTCTAGTTTTCCCCTGGTTTGGTGTGACTAACTAATACCAAACTGAAACCATGAAAATAATCAATATGACTTGCTGTAAACCAAACCTAAACAGATGTACAGGTTGATTCACAAACTTAAAGCATTGTATTAAGACCATAAACAATCACATTAACATACTTTTCTTGATTTATTATAAACAGAACACCATTTTTTTTCTTGCCATTAGCACTAATCTTTCCAAACAGATCCAACTCAAAACTCGAAGTCATCCATCATTACTAGACGCATGCTATACTCCGTCTCATCGACCTAAAATACATGTGTTAGATATAAAGCTATTAAGTTCCCAACATAATACAATAATAAACCATAACATATTAATAGTAGGCTTATGTATGTATTAAATATTTAGCTACCGCCAATCAAGGGTCAATCAAGGCCGCAACCAAGAATGTTAGTAATGTCTAAACTATAAACTGTAAAACCTAAACCAGAAAAGCTAGAACCTAAATCTATTTATAACCCTAGAGTTTAAAACATGAAAAATTCAAGGAGTTAAATGTCATTTACGTCCCTAGAGTTTAAATGCTATTTATGGCCGTAGGCTAACTAAGTTATGAGTTTTTTTAATTGGGTTACTTTTTTGGACTAAAATGGCACAATTCACGAATGTAGGGAGGAAAATGGTACAATTTTGAAATTTATTTGAAATGGCATAGGCACAACCGGGATATCTTAAAAGAGCGAAAATGCCAGATCCAAAATATTGAAGAAGCTCTCCTAGAGAGTCATTCAAATGTGCAAAATTGCATTATTCGTACCAAAATTTGGTATTTGTTCTAACCCTCGTTGGATATTGGTCTCTTTGCTGTACGGAAGTACTGACCTGATCACCAATTATCTAACGTTGTAATTCAAAAGGATGAATTTCGGTATACTCACCTACTACGATGAATTTTTGTGCATACCTTGATCGCGGGGGTATGTCCTGAAGTGGGACACACTAGTATATCAGTATAAACTATCTAAACAGATCACGAGGTAATGGTACTTGAAATGTTCATGTATTTTGTTTAAGTGGATAAACAATACTAGTAATCGTCTTGAACTGTTATTCATGAATATTGCATATAAAATAATCAGATAGTGTGAAAACAGTTTGATAGTGCTGATATGATCTTCTTAACGGCGATTCTCACAAAAATAGAGTGTTTATTTTCTTGTTAGTTATTTGTTTTCAGAAAATATAAAAATACAAAAATATTTGTTTTTAAAGTCTCCCAGTTGATCTGATAAGTTGTTTATTTTTGCATGATAAGATAAAATATTGGTTTATCTTTAATGTAGAAAAGGACTAATGGTTTTTCGAGTTACTTGCTTGTGTTTCTATACAGATTGATGCAGTTATCAAAATGAAGTGCAGAACTCAAGTAAAGTACATCTTAAGAATGGAGTGCAGGATGTGTGAAGATGCATGGTAGGATCCTTCTACTACATTGCAAAGGGAGATTTAGAGGAAGTTGAAGATATGAGCTTAAACAGAGAATGCTAATTCGCTAATCTACAAAGAATGAAACTTTTGGTGATTGGATGCATCAGCTTAGGGGGAGTCTGTTGTTGTCAGAATCTACAGGTAGCTGAAGCAATCTAAAGACCAAAAGATCACAAGATGTTTGAAGACAAAATTACACTATGAAGCTATTGTCAAGGGGGAGTCTGTTGGTGCATATTGGTGACAACAGCTTAATAGTTTAATATTTTAGTCTTTGGATATTTTTTATTGGGCTTAGCATTTGTGTTTAGCTTGCTTAGAGTTGTAATGGGCTTGGAGAATGGCCTAGCCCAGTATAAAGCCTAGTATGCAAACAGGTAGTATAAATACATGTTATGCATTAGGGTTTTATGTTAGATAATTTGAGAGAGAAAGTTGGTTGGAAGAAATCTACAGAGAGTGGCTAAGAGATTTCTAGAGAGTCTTGAATTGGTTTGTAAACACTTTGTGTTGGTTAATCAATAGAAGACTGTTTAAAGGAATTCGTGTTCATGTTCTTGTGTTTTCTGTGAAATCTGATCTAGGGGATTCCGCACTCTAGATTAGATAGACGATTCTGTCATGATCCATAAGGACTAGGGGACCTACAGTATCCCCGGTAAGTCCTCTGAGAATACATCTTCATATTCTCGCATGACCGCTACATCTCTAATAGTTGGTGACTCTTTTTCTGAATCAAGTATATAGGTCAGGTACGCCTTGCATCCATGTTGGATGAGTCTTTGGCTTCCATTATCGAGCATATGATGGGGTAGCCACTCTTTTCCCCATAAATTGATGTGCCTTCCGCTTGGAGATATTAATTGTGTCTCTTTACGAGAGCATATCACATTGGCGTGGTAGCGGAAGAGCCAATCCATTCCAATCACTACATGGAATTCCCCCATTGACATGGGTATTAAGTCAACTAAATAATCCTCATCCTCAATGCTTAATTTGCAATCCCGACATATATCACAGACAATATAAGTTTTGTTATTACCTACTTCTACTTCTGAGTGCATTGGTAACTTTGTTAATATGAATGATGGGTGTTTAACAATCTCGTGTGAAACAAAAGATTTGTTTTCACACGTATCAATTAAAATATTAGCGGGAATTAAATTTACGGAAAAGCACCTATGACCACATCGGGTTCAACTTTTGCCTCGGCTGCTGTTATTTGGAAAGATCTTGCCTTTGACTTTGGGACTTCCGCCTTTTTGTCAGGTCTGATTTTCCTTCTTATCAAATCCGGCCATTCTGACTTCTTGTGGTTCGGTCGATATCACTTGTAGCACACTGATATCTTTGCCAGGACAATTTGATGCTACATGTCCGATCTTTCCGCACACTACACATGGCTTGCTCTTGAAATAGCACTCGCCCTTATGGGCATGGCCACAAATTTTTCAATTTGGCGTTCCTCCTTTTACATTCATCTTCTTTGAAGACTCGGTTGTTTTTGGTTTCTTTGTCCGGCTTGGATTCATATCCAACGCCCTCCTCTCTCCCCTTTCCACTTGTTTTCTCAACTCTATCTCTCGCTCCCAAGCGGCATTCATGATTTTTGTGAGGTGCTCATACTTTGAGGGAGTCATAAACTCCCTATATTCCGCACTTAATATGTTATAATAATAAATCTTTTGTTCTTCCATTTGCACCAACTCGTCACAAAACCTGAGTTTATCGAGAAACACCCCTGTGATCTTATCAAACGATTCACCTTTTTGCCTTAGCTGGATGAATTCCTCCTTGATCTTGTTTATCACGGCCTTTGGGCTATGATGTTTAAAGAAATGCACCTTAAACTCTTCCATTTCATGGTTCTTGTGGTTTCGACTCCTTGTTCTTTTATAAGATTGTCCCACCAATCTTTTGCTTGACCCTTTAATTGGCCGGTCCCATAAGCTACGAAATCGGTTACATCACAATGAGTTCTCTCAAAGACTCCTTCAATGTCGCTTATCCGTCGTTGACAAACGATTGGATCTACTTCCCCATTATAGATTGGCGGTTTACATGCCTTGAATTTGTCGTAAGGACATACTTTCTTCTCTTAGTCTTGCCATTTTCTTGTACAAGACTTTCTTTTAACTCGTTTATCTTTTCTTCTACCACTGTTAAAATTTTGGTTTGTAGTCTATCCATAAACTGGGGTAAGCTAGCCTCTAGGGCCTTTCTGACTTCCTCGGAAATCTTTTCTCGTATCTCCTCCGTGATGAGGGATACTGTATCATCACCAGTTCTGTCCGACATCCCTTTAATTGAAATTGTACACAACAATTTGGTAAATAACTTATTTAATCATTTCCATAGTATTATATGGAACTTTATACTCATCTTTCAATATTACTCAAGATGTATCATTCTTTTTTTTTGTTTGGTTAAGTATATAACTCGTCTCAACCATTTATACTTAGTCTATTTCCGGGTTCGAGTGTATTAATACACTCCTCCCATACACTTTAAATTATCTTCTTTTCTATTATTTTCTATTGAAACTTAGTTCATAACTAAATCTTACTAGATGTCTTGATCAAGTCTTGAACCGAACACATTTCGTTTTTTTAACCTTAAGCTTTGATTACAAATTTGTAAGACCCATACTTATTTAATAAGCATTTCATATATAATGATACATTCATTTAAAGAAAATGAAACTTACGCATTTACATATCAAATCCCAAGTTGTTTAGACTAAAAATTTACATTTTAAACAAAAGTTAATACTTAGTAAATTAGACAAACGGAAGCTTGGATAACGGGAGTGTTCGGTTCTTCATCGCAACTTGACCATCATCCTTGAACTGCTTATAGATTTCCTTCAACTAAATTTTTAAATCTGGTTAGTATCATATTGGATGAGAAAATAATATGTAACAACCTTCATAAATTTATAAATCTAAAAAAAATTATTAACTTCTGGAGTGTCGTCGGCGACGGCTAAATGCCTCTTCGGCGACGCCATGTATAATATCGCGTCGGAACTAAACAACCGTAGGCAGTGTCTTAGGATGTCTTAACATCCGTCGAAAAACGGATTTTTCAAAACCCGCTTCGTTTATCAGTCAAACATTCAGTTATAAATTTCTTTGCGTATTTATGGTCCATATTAATTTTAATCAAAACATAATTAACAAATATATTAGAATTTAAAAACTATAATCGATAATTAATAATAAATAATGAGATAAAAATTAAATGGAGACGCCGGGTTTTGAACCCGGGTCACCCGCTCAAACAAACACACAACACACCACCAGACTACCCGCACTTTTTGTGAAGTATTGAAATCAATAAATATATGTATTCGGGCCATACGAGTCATCTGCGAGATTCAAGTGAGTAACCGCTCTGATTCAATCGTATAACTTTGAGTATACGTTTTAATTCTTACAGGAACGATTATAACAGTCAATCTTTAACCGAAATCACAATCGAAAGCATTAACTCGCAAACCGTTATGCTGAATCATTGTTACAATTACCGTTTTTTATTTTAAATCAAGTTGTGATCTTGGAAGTCTATAAATACTTTCAGTCAGGAAACCCAACTCGCTTATTCACTCGAATCGACTCTCAACACTCTCTGCTCGATCCTCCTGTCACCACCGGATCTCCCACCGGAAATTTCTCATCGGAAGTCTTTCGCCGGAAGCTAAGTTCCATTCACCGGAGTTCTTGCTGAACCCGCCGGAGTTAGTCACCGGAAAACCGGGGCCCTGTGTTCGGTATGAATTCTTAATCTTTCTGTCAGTTCTATTCGATTTATTAGTTTAAACTCTAAAACAACAGCGCAGTGAAATCAAATGTTTAGCAAATCTGTTTCAATTCGAATTTAGGAAGAAGACGAACATCGAGTCGTATATGAATATAATTAAAATCGGTATTTTAAACGGGTTAGACACACAGTCCAGCGGTGGACTGTGTGCATTTCATGCTATTGATACCGGGTTCGATTCGTGCACTTAATCGGTTTCCTGTGATAAATCTCAATTTTTTAAGGCCCCAGAACACCTTCCGGTTAGTATATAAGTTTAATAAAAACCAGTATTTTAATCGGGTTAGACACACAGTCCAGCGGTGGACTGTGTGCGAAGTTAAACCACAGGTCCCGAGTTCGAATCCTGCTTCTGTAACCGGTTCTGGCAATCATCAAAGCTTTTTAAATAGAAACAGAAATGAATTAATCTAACTTGTATATATATATAATTAAAAACGAGATTATTTCGGGTTAGACACGTAGCTCAGTTGGTGAGCTGCGTGCACGTATACGGGAGGTCACGAGTTCGAACCTCACTCAGCGCATAGAATAAACACGGTTCGACCGGTCAACGGTCAACGGTCATGGTCAACGGTCAAGTCAAAAAGTCAACATTTTTTTATTTTATTTTATTTTTTTAACCAGAAAATTATTTAAAAATACTTAAAAATAATATTTTTTTTTAAAGTTAGAAAATGTCCTTAAACTCACAAAAATAAATCTAAAACTCCTATTAAGATTAAGAATTAAAAATATTAATCTCAAATAAAATCCATTTATTTACCGAACCATTTCGTTATTATTTTAGGTTAGTTTTTCCTCGTCGATAAATCCAAAAATTCGTGCGCATTCATCGTCATCAAGGAACGCACCCACTGTGAGTGAATCCTTACAAATTCCCCTTTTTATTCATGTTTTGGGGTGTATCATGTGTCGCTCTAAATATTTCGTTTATTCAAACTTGTGCCATTACCATTATATGATCTAAACTTATGATGTAAATATCTGTTTGTTGTGATACGTGTTTACATTTTGTCAAGTTGCGTGCAAAACATTCATTAGGACCATCAGTTCCTCGTGGGAGACGAGTTGAACATCGCGTGCCTCATTCGACCGGCTCCGTTTGATTGAGCCTTGATCTCATTGTTCATTCATTTGGTGTGTGTGCTTGTGCATTTATTGATATTATGTGTTTTGTGATTTAATTTACATTTACATTTATTCATAATTGATTATGCACGATTTTATTCAAATAACCAACATAACTAATCCTTTCAAATGTTTAAATAAGATTCACTCGCCAACTTATGTTGACCCAAAAAACCTATATTTACACATGACACAGGTGATCCGGTTGAGAAAAGAAACATGTAGGATGGACCTAGAAGAATAAACAAGTTAATGATATGGAATGGACGTTTAGTTTTGTTTTCCTTTGTATTGTACTTTAGTTTGAAATTTGAATGAAAATGTATTTGAGCATGATGTGTTTGTATGTTTATTATAACTTCTTCTTTAAGAGAAATAATAAATATGAAACTTTATAGTAAATGTCATGAGCTTTGATGATAACCCAATCATGCCCCGATCACCATTTCCGCTGGGGTCGGAGTGTGACAGATTGGTATCAGGGCTTTTGACTATATGGGATATAGGATAGGTTATTAGACCCTTAGAGCCTATACTATAGTTGATTAGATTTTAATTGTTTATGTGGTTACATGCAAACTCATGATGTTTATTTATTTCGTATTTATTACACACACAAATGCATGCAAACACTTCCACTATCATATTGTGTGATATTTAATGATTATACTTATTGTCAAACATAACAAGCTTACATATACATTCATACGCATATTTCAATGTTCACATATTCAAATCATCCTCATATATCCTTTATTCAAGATTTTGTCGCATTTTTCATTTTTCAATCTCATCAAAGTGAGTCTCCAGATGTAAACTTAAGGGTACAAGTACCGGTAGTCGGAACGTCCTGTCTAGGTTGGCATTCGTATAAATCCAATATACGGACCAGTTTGCCTACCTGGGGACTAACGATGAGAGTACGAAGGACCTATTAGGCCAAAGCATGCCACACCAAACAGTCGTTCGAACTAACCCCATTTTGAGGTGTCACCGTGTCCACATCTGGATGCACTCCGAATTTCATACGTTACATACATATTTCTCGATTTTCTCCGGGTTTTAGTGTACGTTACCAGGCTAACACATGCGAACCATATGAAAGACCTGGTAATCATGGGGGCCCACATGATTACGAAGGTGAAGTATGGCGGCATGCAATGCCCAATTACGAGCAAAGCCCAAGACATCCTATGGATGTAGTAAATTTATTATTCTTCATTTATTTTATGAATGTTCATTCCCAGTAAATTTATTATTCTTCATTTATTTTATGAATGTTCATTCCCAAATACGACACATGACCCCTAAAACATCAAACTCATACTCTTGATACGTATTTCTTGTAGATGTCTTCTAGCCTCTCTCGTAGAAAAATGAGATCAGGAAAAACCCGCGAGCGCATGGCTGCCCAAATCGCTCAACAAATGGTTGCCGTAATACCCAACCTCGTAATTCAAGTACAACAGGCCCTTACCGCTAATCCCGTCAACCCAATCCACCAAGAAGATCAAAACATTGTCAATCCTCCCCCAAAAGCCACTAAATGCACCTTCAAGCATTTCAAATCCTGCGATCCTCCAAAATACGAAGGTAATGAAGGTGTCACCACTCTCCTCCATTGGTTCGAAGAGATGGAAAACACTTTTCTCAATTGCGACTGCCCCAATGACGCAAGGTGCATATGCTACCAGTCGTTTGTTCGGAGTAGCACTTACATGGTGGAATACAGAGAAGGCCAGGCGAGGTGCTGAAGATGTTATGACTTTGACTTGGGAAGAGTTGAAGGAAATCATGACAAAACGGTTTGTCCAAGAAGCGAAATCAAGAAATTGGAAGATGAGTTCTATTCTTTGAAACAGAAAGAGGGCGACCACACCACATACAACAAGAGATTCCTTGAGTTAAATCAAATGGTCCCCAACTTGTTCACTCCCCTATACCGGTTGATCGAGCACTACATTCGATGTCTTCCTTCAAAATTTCAAGACCCTGTAATAAGTACCACGCCTGCAACTTTGGAAGCAGCAATGGAGTTAGCTACAGAGCTCACCGAAAACCGCATACGGAATAAAGACTTCAAGGAGGAGAAGAAGAAAGATAAAAACCAATCGAAACCTCAAACTCCACCCAAACCGAATCCCCTCCTCAAACCACTCCTAAGAGAAAACGAGATGGACAAAATTTCGCTATCACCCAAGGCAATCAACCAGCTTCACAAGCCGTACCCCTCCAAGCTATCCCAATCACTCAAGTAGCACCCAACTCAACTTACCCAAATAAGAAACCTTACATTGGACCTCACCCTCAATGTAACACCTGTTTTTATCACCATCCATCTACTTACCTTGTCGACTATGTGCGAATTGTGGATCGCTATGGTCATTTGAGCAAGGTTTGTCGCGCCCTCAAAACCAAGCTTCACCCCCTAATCAAAACATGATCCAAACATATCAACAACCCTAATGCCCCAAGTTTCCATATGTTCGAGCTTGTTTTAATTGTGGCGACCCTACCCACTTTAGAAACACGTGCCCTCGATTGGTTAACATCATAAACGCCCAAGCTCAAGCACACCTAGTTAACCAAGGAAATCAAGCAAACCCAGCTCCACCACCAGCAAGAGGAAGAGCTTACAACATCAACACCAATCCTGTTGAAGATAATAACGGCCCAAAACGAATCACCCAACTAGCTTTTCCTCACCAAGAATCAAGACTCAACTCCAATCGTCTAGTTTTAATGTTTTCTTTATGTTATCTCAATCTTTACGTATCTCAGTTATAAATTGGAAATTTATGTATCCAAGAATTTTAATGCGAATTGATATTACAGTTTTGTTTTATACTCATTGATTTAACATTCATATCATCATACATCTCGACGTATCTCAATCTCATCATTTAAAGAAGTTGGGTTGTGTCTCACTTTTACATAGACTAACCCCTTCATCATAACAACGAGAGAGGTACTGTCTCATTCAGTCATGTATCCTTTCAGAATTGAGACTTAAGCTTTGGTTGTTGTGTTTGTTTATGTTTTAGAGTCACATAGAACTGATCATAATTTACTGATAAAGCCAATGAAAATTTGACAAGAATATGTGGATACGCCGCTGGTACTTCCTATATATAAGTATTCTTGGCAAAGGATCAAAAGCATTACCAGGAGGTTATGAGAAGTTCCGTGTAGGTTTAAATATCGTCATGGTTGAAGTTTTTGTTTTATGATACATACCTTATCATTTCAAACGTATCAATTCCCTCAAAACTCTGATGCATAAAATCATGCCTAGTCGATCAACCCTGTTTATCCATGTTCCGCATTCTTATACTTTAGGCATCAAAAAGCGATTCCTGTAGCAGGGTATTCAACCCATACTAGGAACGTTACCGCCTCAAATAAGATTTAAACTCTCACCCTCTTCTAATTATGTAATCGTCAAAATTAAAACACTCCCTTCAAGTCAAATATACCACTACTACTTAAATTTCGAGACGAAATTTCCAAAAGTAGAGGATACTGTAACATCCGTCGAAAAACGGATTTTTCAAAACCCGCTTCGTTTATCAGTCAAACATTCAGTTATAAATTTCTTTGCGTATTTATGGTTCATATTAATTTTAATCAAAACATAATTAACAAATATATTAGAATTTAAAAACTATAATCGATAATTAATAATAAATAATGAGATAAAAATTAAATGGAGACGCCGGGTTTCGAACCCGGGTCACCGCTCAAACAAACACACAACACACCACCAGACTACCCGCACTTTTTGTGAAGTATTGAAATCAATAAATATATGTATTCGGGCCATACGAGTCATCTGCGAGATTCAAGTGAGTAACCGCTCTGATTCAATCGTATAACTTTGAGTATACGTTTTAATTCTTACAGGAACGATTATAACAGTCAATCTTTAACCGAAATCACAATCGAAAGCATTAACTCGCAAACCGTTATGCTGAATCATTGTTACAATTACCGTTTTTTATTTTAAATCAAGTTGTGATCTTGGAAGTCTATAAATACTTTCAGTCAGGAAACCCAACTCGCTTATTCACTCGAATCGACTCTCAACACTCTCTGCTCGATCCTCCTGTCACCACCGGATCTCCCACCGGAAATTTCTCATCGGAAGTCTTTCGCCGGAAGCTAAGTTCCATTCACCGGAGTTCTTGCTGAACCCGCCGGAGTTAGTCACCGGAAAACCGGGGCCCTGTGTTCGGTATGAATTCTTAATCTTTCTGTCAGTTCTATTCGATTTATTAGTTTAAACTCTAAAACAACAGCGCAGTGAAATCAAATGTTTAGCAAATCTGTTTCAATTCCGAATTTAGGAAGAAGACGACATCGAGTCGTATATGAATATAATTAAAATCGGTATTTTAAACGGGTTAGACACACAGTCCAGCGGTGGACTGTGTGCATTTCATGCTATTGATACCGGGTCGATTCGTGCACTTAATCGGTTTCCTGTGATAAATCTCAATTTTTTAAGGCCCCAGAACACCTTCCGGTTAGTATATAAGTTTAATAAAAACCAGTATTTTAATCGGGTTAGACACACAGTCCAGCGGTGGACTGTGTGCGAAGTTAAACCACAAGTCCCGAGTTCGAATCCTGCTTCTGTAACCGGTTTGGCAATTATCAAAGCTTTTTAATTAGAAACAGAAATGAATTAATCTAACTTGTATATATATATAATTAAAAACGAGATTATTTCGGTTAGACACGTAGCTCAGTTGGTAGAGCTGCGTGCACGTATACGGGAGGTCACGAGTTCGAACCTCACTCAGCGCATAGAATAAACACGGTTCGACCGGTCAACGGTCAACGGTTCAACGGTCAAAGTCAAAAAGTCAACATTTTTTTATTTTTTTTATTTTTTTTAACCAGAAAATTA
Organism: Scalesia atractyloides; assembly: GCA_947069175.1. NCBI lineage: Eukaryota > Viridiplantae > Streptophyta > Magnoliopsida > Asterales > Asteraceae > Scalesia > Scalesia atractyloides. The sequence continues at coordinate 51,064,375 of CAMTDV010000116.1, forward strand.
TTTAAAAATACTTAAAAATAATATTTTTTTAAAGTTAGAAAATGTCCTTAAACTCACAAAAATAAATCTAAAACTCCTATTAAGATTAAGAATTAAAAATATTAATCTCAAATAAAATCCATTTATTTACCGAACCATTTCGTTATTATTTTAGGTTAGTTTTTCCTCGTCGATAAAATCCAAAAATTCGTGCGCATTCATCGTCATCAAGGAACGCACCCACTGTGAGTGAATCCTTACAAATTCCCCTTTTTATTCATGTTTTGGGGTGTATCATGTGTCGCTCTAAATATTTCGTTTATTCAAACTTGTGCCATTACCATTATATGATCTAAACTTATGATGTAAATATCTGTTTGTTGTGATACGTGTTTACATTTTGTCAAGTTGCGTGCAAAACATTCATTAGGACCATCAGTTCCTCGTGGGAGACGAGTTGAACATCGCGTGCCTCATTCGATCGGCTCCGTTTGATTGAGCCTTGATCTCATTGTTCATTCATTTGGTGTGTGTGCTTGTGCATTTATTGATATTATGTGTTTTGTGATTTAATTTACATTTACATTTATTCATAATTGATTATGCACGATTTTATTCAAATAACCAACATAACTAATCCTTTCAAATGTTTAAATAAGATTCACTCGCCAACTTATGTTGACCCAAAAACCCTATATTTACACATGACACAGGTGATCCGGTTGAGAAAAGAAACACGTAGGATGGCCTAGAAGAATAAACAAGTTAATGCTATGGAATGGACGTTTAGTTTTGTTTTCTTTGTAATTGTACTTTAGTTTGAAATTTGAATGAAAATGTATTTGAGCATGATGTGTTTGTATGTTTATTGTAACTTCTTCTTTAAAGAGAAATAATAAATATGAAAATTTATAGTAAATGTCATGAGATTTGATGATAACCCAATCATGCCCCGATCACCATTTCCGTGCGGGTCGGGGTGTGACAATGTCGAACCAAGGGATTGCGTCAACGCCGGCCAAATATGGCGTCGGCGACGCTGCCTTCTACAGCAGTTTTGCTGCAGCGTTGTTAACTCGTCTGTTCGACCTGTTCAAGTTGCACATCAAACAAAATTCGGGTCTTGCAGAAAAGCGGTCGTACAATATTATTTCCTGTTTTTATTCAGATATTACCTGTATTACGAAAGTTTCTACTAGTCGTTTATAATTTTCTTAAATTGATAATTTTGATCCATTTGCTCATTTGAGCAACGAAACGATTATACTTATAGTTTTTACAAAAGTATCAGTTATATAATTATATCATATTCTTCGAGATAACTACCATATGATTTACATATCTGTTACTCGATTTACGCTTATTTTTCGATTTTACCCTTTGACCATAATAAAACTAAAATAGCCATACATGCATCCATCCTGGTATGCATTACAACTTTATTTTGACTTATTGGTTTTCTAGCGAAGTCCATCGCTTTTGTTCAACCAAATCTTCATTTATCATGTTGTTTGACCCGTTTGGTCGTCTTAGCGAATTCCATCGCTTTTATTCGACCAAACCTTCTTTTATCATGTTGTTTGACCTGTTTGGTCGTCTTAGCAAAATCCATCGCTTTTATTCAACCAAATCTTTATCCATATGTCATTTTGACCCGTTTGGTTGACTTAGCGAAATCCATCGCTTTTATTCAACCAAATCTTTATCCATTATGTCATTTTGACCCGTTTGGTTGACTTAGCGAAATCCATCGCTTTTATTCAACCAAACCTTTATCAATTATGTCATTTTGACCCATTTGGTTGACTTAGCGAAATCCATCGCTTTTATTCAATCAAACCTCTATTCATTATGTCATTTTCTCATCAACCGATTCATTCGTACGAAATCCATCGCATATGAATAAATCATATTCTATAAATATTGCAAACTATATTCAACAAACGTTTACGCAAGATAAATGGCATTTGAATGGCATATTGACATCAAATAATATAATCTCACTATCATAACTATATGTTCATTATTTTTATTAAAATCATTCAACACAAACATTGTTAGTTACTCAAATACTTAATTAATGGCATTTGATCCCTAATTTCATCAAGGGTTTGTCCTAACCATGTAGGCACTACAATTCCTATCACTACTCTAAAATCGCACCATCAATTTCACATCATAAGATTCAACCAAGAATTCACTACTTCATCATTCACTGGATTTTTGACATACCTTATGATGAAATGATGTTGTAGACTCTAAATTCTCAAACATGTACCAAAATCAATTTGATTCTTAGTTGAAGTGGATGGAAATTGTGATGATGTTCAAGAGCTAGGGCTTGGCCCCTTTATCTTCTCCTGGTCTCACACACACACCAAACTAGTGTGTTGTGTTTTTAAATTCTTTGTTTTTAATAAACTATTTTTCCTTTGACACTTCTAGTCCCTCATGTTTGTTAAATCCATATTCTCTTTTAACCATTAACATATAATTAACTAGGTTAGTTGTTCCTAGCTATTTTATTTTTGAGTCTCTCTCTCTCTATATATATATGTATATTATATATATAGTGTATATATATATATATATACATATAATTTGATATTTTTTAGGGTGTTACAAATATCAAATAATTAATTTCTACTCTCAAATTACTTTTATTAGATTTTTTTACATATGTGTAAATATAACAAAGTCCAAATGTTCTAAAAAGTGTAAAAGTCATAAAAAACCCAAAATGTCAACCATAAAACACACCTAAAACCTACAAATAAAAAAATGAAGATTAGTAAAACATTATATATGTAGGTTGTGTTTTGTGTTATGGATGATAAGGCTCTAATATCGAATGACAAACATTATTGTGTTTTATGTTGATTAGCATGTTGTATTTTATATTCATAGTTATATACGATTGTGTGTTTAAAGTTTTTATGGCTATTACGTTTTGAATATGGTGTTTTAGTAGTTTTCACTCTGTTATTTGTGGGTTTTAAGTGTGTTTTATCACTGAAAATTATAGTGTTTTATGACTTTTTACACTTTTTAGGAAATTTAGACTTTATAGCTGAACCCACCCCTATATATAACTAATTATATATATATATACATACATATATATATGTATGTATACATATATATATATGCAACATACATATATATAAAATTATCTATCTGTTTTAGTAAAAATATATTCTCAAAAATATGCTCCAGCCAATCCAACCTTATCCATGTATATTTTAACTAAAAAATCCAACGCAAGATGTTTACATGCCAAATTAACTCTAATACGCTAACATGATAAAACTAAAAATATGAGCCTTATACTTTCACTAGAGAACTCCAATTGAGTCTATTAATTTGACTAGCATACTTCCTCGAAAACATAACAAATTTAAATATTTTGGAAATGCTTATAATTTTACTAAAGCACCTAGTGTGATGTATATACATTCTTGTTGGTAAAGCAAGAACCCAAATGATTACTAGAGTTACAAATTTGAAAACGGAAAATATGTGTAAGAAGAAAAAAGGTGTACATTTTGCGATGGATCACCAACGAGTTTTCGTCGTAAAAGTTTAGGAGACAATTATGAATCATTTCTAGAAAAAATCTATTTGTGGGGAATTGTTATTATTATTATTATTTTTGGAAACAGTCTGGACAATTGAATAGGAATATATCTGAAAAAACTAACTCGGATAATTAGAGATCTGTTATCACTGACAGACACTTAGACTGCTATAAAGTTCTAACAGATTATTGCCAGTTCTTTGAATTAACTTTTTTTATAAACATGACATTGGACCATAATCGTTGGTAATTCTTCGATGGCTTTTTGACTAGAATTTTCCGTCGATGATACCACAGTTCTCTAAATTAGTTGTTAGTATTATTGGAAAACTACAAGTTCTAATTCTTTTATTGAAAAACTACGGTTTTTAAATTCTTTTTCTTGTAAATTTCGTTCGCAAAAATCAATTACGACGAGTGTTTAAGTAACCATCGAAAACGGTACCAGCCACGTGTACATCAAAAACCCGATCAAGCATGAACTCTAAACAAAAAAAAGTGCCTTTATTTATTCTTCTCAAAATTACATGCAATAGTAAAGTAGACGTTGATTATAGAAAAAAAAAGCATAGTTCTTAAAGGAAAACAAATACGATATTATGGGTAAGGAGCACGCGGATAAAGAAACACTCGTATAGTTGATTAAGCTTTCCATGACGACAAAGGAAGAGTGTCTGAGTCCTTATATGTTTTAAGACCAGCACCATATCGATCACCCTTGATTGAATCAGGTGATGCGATGGATTCAAGTTCAGCCATATCTTCTGGTGTTAGCTTAACAGATAATGCTCCATATTGTGTTCAAGATTTTCTATCTTGGTGGTTCCTGGAATGGGAACAACATCATTTCCTTGGTGGAGAACCCAAGCTAATGCTAGTTGTGAAGTTGTGCACCCTTTCTTTGTCGCTAGTTCATTAATCCTCCGTACATGATCTTGTTGTGTTCAAGATTCTCAGGTTGCAACCTTGGCAAGTGCTATAAAAGAATTAATAGATTCAAACTTAATGTTAATTTCCACATTTAAGGCATTTAAACGAAACATCATATAGCTTACACCACATGAGGGGAAATTATTACAAAAATAATCGAGGGTAGAGGGAACCAAACGATATTGGAAAATAACATAAATATAGTTGTAGACAACATACCTTACGAGCGTCACTTTCTTCCAACTTCTCCAACATCTTTGGACCAGATGAGAAAAAACCACGTCCTAGAGGACTATATGCGACAATCCCTATCCCAAGTTCTCTGCAGTTTAGACACTTCATAAGTTATACCACAAGAAAAAAAGAAAAAAAAAAGAAGAAGAAAGACGATATCAAACCTGCATGTAGGAATAATTTCTTCTTCAACATCTCTTGATTGAAGGGACCATTCTAGTTGTACAGCACTAACTGGATGCACGGCGTGTGCTCTTCTAATGGTCGATGCTGATGCCTCTGATAATCCAACATATTTAATTTTTCCTTCTTCCACAAGCTTCTTTAGTTCACCCATCTATTATTAACAAAAACAAAACATCAAAAACTAGCCAATATGCCAAAAACATATATTTCCCCTTTAAATAACATATAATTAGCCAGTTTTGGTTTAAATACAAACATTTGGACAAGTGGTCATGTAGTCATGGCAATTCGTAACAGGAAAAAAAACACAACCTCGTTCGGACATACCCATGTAAACGTAACAAAAAGATAGATGTAAACAAGTTAATTTATTAGAAATACGTATTATAAATAAATTTAAGATATATTGTTATTTTTATTATTATTATTATTTTATTATTATTATTATTATTATTATTGTTATTATTATTATTATTTATTATTATTATTATTATTATTATTATTATTATTATTATTATTATTATTATTATATTATTTATTATTATCTATAAAACACCGCCAACACGTACACTAGAAGATAAAAATTAGCATCCTAGCAATAGTTACGAACACTTAAATTATTGACCTACCTAGCTAGCCCCTTGTTTCTTAAAAATCTTATCATAAGTAATTAATGGCAAAAGTAATGATCTTTTACAAAACATTGACTAAAAACTATACAGTCATATACATTTTTAAAGTAAAGTAACACGGATAAAAACATTGATATATACATTTATGTAACAAAAACAAGGATTATATAAGACTTAACCGTGATTTCGATGGGCACGCTAGTATCAATCCTGTGCTGATAATAGAGATCAATGCAATCGACGTCAAGTCGCCTGAGGCTAGCTTCACAAGCAGCCCTGACATAGGCGGGATCGCCTTGGACCTGCCACGAACCGTCGAGTTTGATCCCAAATTTGGTAGCCAGCTCCACTTTGTCCCTCATCCCCCCTTTCAAAGCCTTGCCAAGAAGAATTTCGTTGGTTTTGGGGCCGTAGACATCGGATGTGTCGAGGAGGGTAACACCAGCATTAATGGCGTGGTGGATGAGCTTGATCATGTCGGGTTCAGGTTTAGGCGCCCCGTACAAGCGGACATGCCCATGCAGCCTAAACCTGAGCTGAGACCTCTAGACCCTGTGAACCCAATTTCCTTCTTGGTACTATGATTGCCATTTTTAACTTAATAATTTGTTTTGGTTTTAAATATTTTTTCTTTAGTGATTGATATATCGAATGAATGCATGATTTAGTGCTATTTATTGCCATCGTATAGTGTTACGAGGACGTCAGCCTCTACGTTTCTCTTACGCGTTTTGTGTCACTTTTTTGAATGGAGTTGTTTGACTTTGGAGAATTGGAAAATGTGTAAAGACTTTGAATTTTGCAAGGACATTTTTCTAAAACTCAAAATTTGATAAATGGAATGATGAAATTCTATCATGTTCATGTTGATAAACTAAACTAGCGGATTTTCCTCTTTAGAACCGTGCGAATTCGGTTTATCTGGTATAGCTAGGTTCAGTCATTACGGTACCAATATTGTACTGACCCTTATTATAGCAAAAAAAATTAAAAAAATAAAATTATGATATGTCCAAAAGAATATAGATACGTATTAATTGACCGAAACCAAAAACAACTAAAATTGTGTTATTCTAAAAAATACCAACACACGTCTTAGATCGGTCAAATCCATAAATAAATTGTAAGATATGTTTGAGCAAATTCGTTCTTTTTGACCCACATTCCAACTTATTGGTTAATGGAAGTTGGTTAAATACATTGTGCATTGACAATTTGGCATGACTCTCATTAGTCATTATTGACACAATTAAGCTATTTTTTGAGTAAATTATAACCGGTGTACTTTATCTTTGTATCAAATTACAATTAATGTCCTTTAATTAAAGAAATTATAGGCTCCGTCCTTTATATTACTGGTTTTTTAACATATTATGTTATTTAAACCTAACTTGGTTAAGTTTTATTGGTTAAGTCTTACTATTGTCTCTCGTATGAGGGTAACATGTTCTTTTCATCTCAATTTTATATTAAAAAACGAAATAAATAAATCTCTTTTATCTCATCCATTTTTTCAAACCAATAAATAAGTAAATAAACAATACTTTGGAATTAATCTTTGTTTTCTTATCAAACCAATCAAAAGAACTGACTATGACTATGATGATGTTGGAAGCTTACCATAAATTTCATTGATGTCGTTTTGTTCTAGTGCTTGTCGTATGTAGAAGGCACCCATTGCAAGGTTTGATTCACATTCATTTTTTCTGTAGGATTTTTTATCGAAGTTTTGAGAGACATAGACAATAGCGATGGTTTTGAGATGAATATGAACAATAAGATGTTATCAGATGCAAGGGGAAATCAAAATTCATGTTAGATTGAGATAAAAAGACTATGTTGCGCTCATACGAGAGGCACATGTTAAGATTTAACCAAAAAACTTAACTATGTTAAGGCTAAAGGACATAATATGCTAAAAACTGGTAACGTAAAGAACAAATCCTGTAATTTCTTTAGTTAAAAACACCGATTATAATTTGCTACAAACGTAAACCACATCAGTTATTATTTACTCCTATTTTTCAAATATTACATCCGGCCTCATTTACTCCTTGGTGGGGATTTTTTTCTATCATCTTCGTCAGTTAATTCAATTACTTGAAAACTAATTATTATATATATTATATATATAAAAGAAGTAGTGATTAGCTACATGATATTTTATAACCTTTTGTTTGGCCACTGAAAACTTTATGTTTTAAGTTTAATCATTTTTTTCTTTTTTATAAGCTAGACATTATATATATAATTGACTAAGTTATTAACTAGAGTAATTTTAACTTTGTTTTATCTTTTTATGAATTTTACCTTCAATTTTAATTTTACTTTTTTGTCTTTTTGTAAATTTCACCCTAAACTTTTAATATAACATTTAAACGGTCTAAAATTTTTAAAAACTTTGTGACGTGTCATGTTAACACCCCTTGAGTTTTACGTGCTTATTTTTATGTACACGTCGGATATAAATTAATGCTTTACGTTTCAATGTAATTTTTGTCAAAAATGAGCAAATTTTGACGTAAATTTTGTTCGGAAACAAATCGGGACAATTAGAGTTACTTTACGTTTTCAATTGGCCTATATTTTAACATACAATTTTTAGACTTTATAAATTAGAGTTCCTTCAGTTTTTGATGAGTAATATCAAATATAATACATTTTCGTGCTTATTTTATGGACTTTTTTCGTTGGTCTAAAAAAAGCTCAGTACGCTCAAATCACGTTAAAAAAAACAACCCCGCAATGCAGGGAATCAATTCTAGTTTAATTAATTGTTATATGTGTTTACCTTATGTTCAATTACTTGAAAACTAATTTAATTAATTGTTATATATGTTTACCTTATTGTTAAAAAGAAAGTAACACAATTGTTTAATTATTAGAATCTAGTACAGTACATTTGTATACCAAGAACAATATTGCTAACATTGTTTTCTACACATTCATGAGTGGTCCATCTTGATCATGCGCTCCGGCCTAGAGGCAGTTGGACGAAGACATTTGTAGAGACCATCGATGGAAAGACTATCCCTCTGAAACTCAAAAAGGCACTCGACGTTATAAAAGTGAAAGCGTTGATTCAAGACGAATTTGGGCTATGCTAGAGATGAGTTGGATGACGCCTTCCACCTGGCAACTTACATCATCTGAAGTGAGTACACCTTACGTTTTGCAGATGATGCATTTACAAGAAGGGTGTTGATGAGGATAGGCGTCCAGATTCCTGCCACTCGAAAGACCAGCCATCTAAATGTGGAAAGCGCGGACACCATTCACATTGTGAAAGCCAAGATTCAAGCCGAAGAAGACATTCCTACGGGTCAGCAGGTTCTATTTCTGCCCCACAAGCGGCTACAGGACAGCTTTACCCTTGCGGGCCACTATATCCAGAAGGAATCCACCGTTTCTCTTGCTCATTGGTGAAAATATTGCATTATTTTTTTTCTTATTTTCAACCAGATGCATCAAAATTCAGCTTTGGGACGATGACAAAAACCTGCTTCAATGTTGATGGTTTATAGTAAACAGACGCGTTTATGTTTTTGTTACATTGGTGGTTCTATTTGCAATCCTGTACAAAAAGATGAAGATAAACTACTGAAGTAACTACACCTAACAACAATTGAGATCAATAGTTATAGTCTCACCTGAATGAAATAATTAAGATAAAGCATTATAAAACTTTCCAAAAAAGACCAACTCCAGCATACGTTTTCCTACAAAATTTGCGGCCTTCATTCCACACAATACTCTTTTAACTCTTTTAGAGTCCCAACAATATGGATTTTTGCTAATATGGAAAGAATGACCTGAATAGAAGAATGCAGGTCAAGGGTCTTGGACCGTGTTTTCTTGATCAACTGACTGTTCCAAGTCAACATGCTTGGAGTTTGCAGCATAATCCTCAGCTGAATAAACAGAGAAACTCCAGACGGAAGCACAATTCTCATCATCTACATGAAATATATAAATGTTATTAATAGCAATATTAGAAACAGTAAAAGAATAGAAAGGTATAACAAAATTAAGTGATCTTTAAATACGATTTTGAATAATGACAAGCATTGATGCAAAGATAACAGACCTAAAATATATGTTGCTAATATGTATAAAATCCTGACAAATTACATGATAAGGGTATATAGTATCATACCTCGTAAAGTCAAACTAAATCACCATCAGAGTCATCAAGAGTCCCAAATCGCCTGTGTCCTGACCCGGTGGCAGCCATTGGCAAAAACGGATGGAAAGAAAAACCACTGACAGTATCTGCACCGAGCAAACAGTAGATTAAAACTAGGTATGTTTTAGTAAAGAGGGTGGTTGAGTAACACTTCTTAAAATGTGTGTTTATAAAAAAAATATAAAGTAAAATGTCATTTTCGTCCCTGAGGTTTCGCCACTTAGGAAGGTTTGGTTTACCGCTTCTGGATCCAAAAGGTTTGAAATCTTGCTTTATCCGACTCGTTAACGGCGTCCGTTTTTCTTCGTTAAATGTGGAGCATTTCCGTCTATATAGACACTTTTATTAAAATAAAAAACAGTATATGAAATAAAGATCCACCTCTCTTGACTTTCTCCCCACCCAAACCCTTTAATCATCGCAAAATATGACTAAAAAGACAAAAATACCCATGACTTAACGTTAAAAACTGGATGGAGTTAATGAGTCGGATGAAAATGGCAAGATTTCAAACCTTTTGGATCCAGATGGGGAAAAACAAACGTTTGGACGAAATCGCAAAAGTAGGCAAACCTCAGGAACGAAAATGGCGTTTTGCTCAAAATATTATTACACCATCCGTGCCAAAGTAAATGGAATCCTTCTTCCGTAAACTTCTATTCAGTTCACATTCTTTACTATTTATTAAAAAATAATGGTGGTTTTGATTTTAGTCAACAAGTTTTCACTTTTCACTAGTTTATCAATATTATTGGAGGACATTATAGATGTGTCTAGTATACAGTAAGTACATAAATATATATCAACATAAGAAAGTGTGAGATGGTAGTACCTGATGCAGCTTGAAAGCTCGAGACCCATTGACCTGTTTGAAGATCATATATATGTACCAAACCATCCTACATTCACGTTTTCTAAATAATTAATCTACTTGAATGTGTTATAACACCTAGTGTTCGGTCATAAGTGGAGAATTCGCAATAATACCTGTCCACCAGTACCAAGATGTCGACCATAGGGCTCAATGTCAAACTGTATCCGTTGATTGGTGGTCTCCGTTGACCTATATAACCTAATAATTCAGCAAAGTAAGAAAAAACATCAGTCTTAAAAGATCTAACCATTTTAGTGCTGCTAGTATTAACGTAATATGATAAATTGATACTAAACTACAATAATTAATTAAACCACTAATTGTAATATTACATTGGGAACACAAGGTAAATGCGATTAATAGATTTATCAGATTACTAAAGATCTATTTCACCAAGAAAAAAAGGTACCTACTTGTATACAATGTCAACAGTCTTGCGTATATCCCAGCATAATATATACGGATCCTACGCAAAAATGAATTACTTTGATGAGAGGATGTCTTCTAAAATACATAAAAAAACAGGTATTATATATATGCACCTTTCGTCCACCTGTATAAAGGTAGTTTCCGTCTTTTGAGAATTGAACCTGTAAATAAGGTGATGAAAAAAAGTATTAGCCCGTTTTTTAATCACGATTAGATGCAAATTTTTAACCATAGTCGTCCACTTACATGCGTGACCCCACCTTCTTGACCATGTAGGACATATAATTGTTCCATATTATCTTCCCGGTGAATTGCCGTAGTTTGGCTATATGACCCTGTAGCAAGCATCCCTCTATGACTTGGAGAAAATGCAATTGACGATATGATACCTGAGCACAGAAAAAATATAAATGCAATTATGTTACTTTAACATTTAAAGAATTACGTAAAGCAGACATACGCGTGTACCGACCTGATTGGCCTTCCTTATTTCCTTGAATGGTTGAACGTTGTTCGAAATCTCTACCGGGGCGATGAATATCAATATCCTGATGGATTTGTTGTAACCAGCAAATATCCTGAATTAAAACATCTTTTCAGCATCAAATTCAAAGAGTAAATCGCCATTTTTGTCCCTGAGGTTTGGCTAGTTTTGCGACTTTCGTCCAATGGTTTGTTTTTTCCGCATCTGAGCCCAAAAGGTTTAAAATCTTGTCATATTCGTCCAGCTCGTTAACTCCATCAATTTTTCTCTGTTAAGTAGAGGTATTTTCGTCTTTTTTGTTAACTTAAAGGGCAATTCGGTCTTTTTCACTTTATGTACAAGCATTTAGCATAATGTACAAGTATTCAAAACAGACGAAAATACCCTTAAGTTAACAAAAAAGACGAAAACACCCCTGCCTTAACGGAAAAAAACGGATGGAGTAACGAGCCGGATGAAAATGGCAAGATTTCATACCTTTTGGATCCAGATGCGGAAAAACAAATCTTTGGACGAAAGTCGCAAAACTAATTAAACCTCAGGGACGAAAATGGTATTTTACTCTTTTTCAAATCAATAAGTTGTACAATAGAACAAGAGAGAACAACAATTACATAAAAACTGGAATCAATCCTTCAAAATTTTACAGCTTTAATTTCTTACAGCAAGTGGAAGCTTACTTAGTTCCTGTGGGTTGAAACCGACAGAAAATGCAGCCGTTATTTCATCCATGTTATCATACGCCCTATACGTGCAGCGTAACTGCAAGTACAGTTTGAATGAAGTGTTAATGATTATATAACACCAAAATTATCCATGATATGAATGATCATGGTTACACTTATACTGTTCATTTAGTGGCATTTCATGCATAGATAATACAGTTTCAATGAAGCACCTGGCCCGTGCTCGTATCCCAGAGATGAATAGGGTGATCCCGCGTGGTAGTTGCGAACACACAAGAGACCGGATCTACAATACAATTACAGTACATAGTTCTAATTAACTGCTCATTTAGATGCTAACTATGACTAGAAAACTCGGTAATAATGCGAAGTTAAATGAGAGACACGAGACGGGCCTGAAGCAGACATGTAGGGGTACCAACAGTAATCATATATAGCTTCTCCCTCGGTTATAGCAAGGTTTTCAGGAAACGAATCTTCAACAGCAGCTGAAGAACAAACATTTTCATCTGTACGGTTTTCATAATCTGGTCTGTGAAAGGAAAAAAAGAGTGATTTCAAATGTATACTCAAAGCCCACAAAAAGGAACTAAAAGCAGAGAAAAATGATCATATAAGTTACTTACAATGTGAATACACTAAGAGTATTATCATCAGAGCTCGTCAAAAAGCACGAACCATCCGGCGACCTACAAGAACAACAATAATCATCGTAGGAACTTGAAATGAGCAAATACTCTATACACAAGCACAAGCGTTAAGCAGTAATTGAGTTGTTGCAACCATTCTATTAACTCTGTGTTAGTAAAAACTGCAACTTGGTAAAAGAGATGCGAATTTACCATTTGACGCCCTTGAGGAAGTTATTAGGGTTAGATGAGGCTCTGAAGTGTCGGTAAAAATGGTAGGTTTTGTAAGGAGGAATGTCGAAACGGATTGCTGGCGGCCAAGAATAATACTCCGATTGGCTCTCGGCTGTTGGCCGTTCCTCCATGACTTCTTCGACTTGTATGTCGGCGTTTTCTTGTTGCAGCTGCTCTCCCATTTTTACTGCAGAGAAAAACAGCACATTACAAGAGTGCAATTACCGCCAAAACAAGCAAAACTATACCAAGGGTAGTCGGTAATTCAAAATGCGTGGTAGAATAGACCATCTCTAACGCATAGTAAAAAACACCAAAAAGTCCCAATCTACTGTAGTCGTGACAGAACGGGCGGCTCAGGTCGGGTGAGAACGAGTCAATTCAAAAAAAGGGTTATTTTGATCTGGGTCAGAATGGGTTCGGTTCGGGCCAGAACGGGTTGACCATAAATAGTAGGAAACATCAATCCGAAAGCATATTCCCACTAAATGCAGCATCCACATTGCCAACTTTAAAATCCCTTTTACAATCTTTACAAACAGCCCACAAACCATCAGTAACAATTTGATGTTAGCACCCGGGGGCGATACCGGACATAACAGGTCCTTATAGCAACCAAAATGGGACAAATGTTGTACATTTGTTCCAAACTAGCTCATAAGGTCTTTGATTGATGAATTAAATACTACCATAAGCATTGCGAAGTGCTAACCATTTTCCCTGTACTAAAATAGGTTCAGGTCAAAACGTGTTATGACCAAAATAGGTTCGAGTGGATTAGAAAAAAAAAATCAAACAGTTGGTGAGCAAGGTAATGGGACAGAGATTATCGAAGAGTCTTAAAAGTACATACAATATAATTTCACCAACATATTGAAGACAGAATTAGAGGTGAACTGATGTACATACCCTAATGGTATCGGAATCTGCTCCACAATAAACGGCAACACCAATTTGGGGATGATCTTCTTCAAAGTGAGTACATCTTTATGTTCTACAATTATTATGAACCCAGTAAGAAAAATTAGATGATGAAGAATAGGGTATAACCCTTGTAAAATTTCAATTGGAGGGTACAACCCAAGAATAGGGGTTTATGCCGCTTCAGTGTACTTTGTCACTCAAAAGAGTCAAAGGGATGGTAGAAACGGGCCCCAAATTAATATTATAGGTGTGAAGTTTTTTTTTTTTTTTTTCTTAAAAGAAACTGGGCCATGCCCAAACCAAAAGTTTAGTTAGTTCTACTTTGGGCCGACAGCATAGATGAATATTTGTCTCTCCTAGTGTGAAAGGGTGGAGAATGTGAAAGGAGGATAAGAAAGGGACGAACACTATAAAGATTATGCCCACGATCTGGTATATAGGGGAGATGATGATCATATGTTATGTGGCACGATGCGGGTGTTTTACGAGAAAACCATATGAAAAGTAAAATGGTAGTTCTTTTCTGGAAAAACATAAAGATTTTGTATTCACTGACATTGATGATGTTGTAATTAATGAGAATCTAAAACATAGTTGCATTTTTTTTTACTTTTTAGAAAATTTAAACCATAAATAACTCTTATTTTTATTTATATTTTTAATCTTTAGTGTTTTTATATGTTATAGGTTTTCATATTAATGTTTGATCCAATATTCTATTTTAGTCCACATACCTAAACCCTAAGGCTACTTGATATGGGTGATGCCCTCCTTGGAGGATGATCCTTCACGTTAGCGTCACGTCTTTTGTCTTTGAAGGATGCTCATTCAAGGATGGAATCTAGGAAATGGGTGATAACCCTACCCCACCTAGTTAATTTATTTTTCTTTTTTTCAATTCAACTAGTTTTTCTAACATTTACTAATATAAAATAAAATCATTAATATTAAAAACCACACGTTACACAATCCTAAAAAGATAACCTAAATAATAAAAAATAAAATAACCTAAAAATAAAAAAAACATAACCTAAAAAATAAAAATCCTACGAACTCCACTTTTTCGCCATCTTTTTTTTTCATTTTTCGTAAAACCGCTCGATCTTCTTCCGAAACGAGTTTATGTCGGTCGTCATTATCTCCCACTCTTTATATTTGTAGGTTCACCTGAGGATGTCAAACCTATTCCTTGTTCATATAACACACACACGAGTGCGGAATCCAAGTGTGTATGCAACCAAAGCAAGGGCACAATCAATATGACAAAGATGTATCTTCAAATGTTTACTATATTGATATGAAGAGAGACTCAGTACATAGACTCTTGAATACACTGCTTTATCTTCTCTAGTGCTCACACAAGTCTGGTCTTGTCTCGCACAGCTAACCTCTGGTCTCCACTCAAAGGTTCTCTCTCAAGGCTCACTGGACCAACACTGACTGAGAGGTGCATGTCTGCTTATATAGTGTCCATGCTGGTCATCCGTGCGAAATTGGTTCGTACGGAGCAACTGGTTTCGTACGAAGCAACCAGATTTCGTACGAAGCAACTGTTTCGTACGAAGCAACCCGTTTCGTACGAAGCAACCTTTTCGTACGAAGCAACCAATTTCGTACACAAGACTCAACGGTATGCACACATGCACCCGTTTAACACAGACTAACTAAGATGTCGTACGAAACCAAGATAGAAGGATATCTTGATTTGGTCGATATGACCAAACTTATACAGACACAACAAACAAAGACTGAACAATTACATACGTAACTAAGAACAAGCGACAGACACAAAAGTGCAACAACAAACTCCCCCTTGGATGTTGCTTGTTCTTCGATCTTTACTTCGAATTGCCTGCTTCAGATTATGAGCTTCTGGCGTGAAAATCGATCTGACTTGTACTGAACCGAACTGAGTCAAACTCCCCCTAGGATGTTGCTCATGATGGTTCGTTCTTCATACTGTTGTATCTTCAGATGTCTTCACATGTCATAGTTAGGAAGTGCATCAGCAAACTCCCCCTTGAATGCATCTGATGGTGTTAAAAAGTGGTCAGCTATGAAAATTGATCTTCTTGATTCACAGCTTGCAGTTATGTTGTGTCTTTTCTCTCGTAACTGGATTTCTTCAGACTCGTTCTTTTTTACTTTTTAGCTTGCAGGATATTCCATCTGCACATACCACAAAGCTAAACACGTAATGAAAACAAATGTAGGGATGTAATCAACCTTATAGAATTTTTTATTTGAAATTTTCACGAAGGATGATCTTTAACATATTTAGCTTAAGACACACATGAGACCAATTCTCTTTCAACTACCAACTGATAATACTTTATAGTTTTTAAGATCGTTTACTTTTAAATTGTTAAACTTTAAAGCTTGTCAACTTCAACCATTTATGAAGATGTAGTTGTTTTCTGGCTTACAATCAAGATTTCAGGTAGAATAGACTTTGAGTTCCAACATCGGTCAACCAAAAATAAACTAGAAGTAAAATCTTTTTGATATTTTGCAAATTTTAAAGGTAAGGACGGAAAGCATTAAATAAATAAATATTTACAGACATTCTTTTTGCTTCGAGGGTAAGAGAATCATATTAGTATACGGTTCTGTCAAAACACACTTGTTGTTTGATTAGATAGTATTAAGATAAGTATCCTATAACACTTATCGGTATTCTTGTCCACGTAAATTCAACTTATCAGATGTAATCGTGGTTAGGGGATACAATTAATGTATGATTTAAACTTACCAACCGGTGTTCATCCACTTCGCGACACATTCCCTATCAAGATATGCACGGAGAAAAAATCTTACCGGTGAGTATACTGCTTTATCATCTGTTTTGACGTATATATAATATAGATGTGAGATACTCACTTATTTTTTATTGAAAACAAGCCCTATGTGATTAAATCGCTTATTGATGAGGAACTTGATTTTCATATGCATGAGGGCACAGGAGTAAGTCCGTGAACAGGTTAGTACCATCGTACCACAAGAGATGAACTTAGCTCCCCATAAAGCTGTGATATTTTATCACTTAATTTGGGGATGTGATATTTTTATCATTTATTTGATGGTCGTATGCAGTATGTACACGTATGTATGATATCATGGAAGTTCTAGACTTGCGTCACCGTTATTTTTCGAAAAGAAGATTCAACCATGATACCCAGATGATAAGTCAACATAAAGACCGTATATCTCAGAACCTGACACTTATCAAACAAGATTTCGGCACCAAGACCATATGCAAGAATAGTTTCCCACCTGGTCTTCAGTCGATTATGTTTATATCGCCCTGTGCACACTTTTAAAATGATTGTGAGCCTACGGTACATTGGATATAGAGCTACTTATCATTTTTCATTTTAAGTTCAAAGATGTTTTGACAGACCACTAATTTGCTATCATATTCTCTTTTTCTCGCCAAGAAACTCATTTTTTTATTTTTCTCATGGTTTTGTATTTTTTGATTGGAATTTACTCCCCCTACAATGCAAAAAGTATATTCAAACAGTTAAATATACCATTTTGGATTGTCTTTGAAGAAAAATATTTATAAAAGTGATTTTCCGATGTGGATTAACTCAGGTTTTACCTTGATGCCGTTTACCAAAAATTATTTTAATAAAAATGATTTATCAAAATTTTGAAGAAAAGAGCTGGCATGTTGGTAATCGGTGTGAATCAACAACATTGATACGTTTCATATAGAAACAATCACGTGTGAGGTGATATTTTGTATCAATGTGTTTGGTCTGGAGAGCAAAGGTCTTTGTCTTTTCCTTGAGAAGTAGTGTGCGGTTGTTCAAACCATGCTAAGGCATCCGCACACCCAGTTGATTTGTTCAAACAAACACATTTTCTTCAATCACATCCTTGGAGAAATGTATACTGCACGATCATCTTGTAAGCTTTTTCTTTCTTTTGGAAGATATAAGACATGATTCTTTGATAATCTTCCATCGTGCTGCAGGCGCATACATTTCTATTGAATCTATCATGTGGATCTGATACAAGCCTTAAACAAACAAATTGTTGGTTGTTTTTCATCTTGTCGAAGTTATCAATTTCAATCATCAATGTTTCTTTCTTCTCTCCAACAAAGGCAACAACTCCTGGATATATCAAAGTTTTGGAGCCGTATGTCACCTATCTTGTGCCTGGATGCTCTACTATCAACAATCCTATAATTATCAATAGTTCCTCCTAGAACATCCTGCACACTCATCAAAGATTAGTTGGAGGTGGGGACCCGAGTCATTGTTGACTTGGGTCGCATGTCATCATCAACAATTGATACCTTGTTTTTCCGATCATTTGGAATGGATTGTGCTCCCCTTGAAACAATGTTTGGTTTTGGTTTCCAAATCTGTTTTTGTTTTTCAGTTTTAATATATCAGTTTTTGTTTGGACAACCTTTGGTTTCAAAGCCTTTTCAACCACCTTTTGTTGTTTCTTTCTCTATTTCATTTTTCTTTGTTTAACAAGACGAGGGTCCTGTTTTGGTGAAACATATTTTGTATGGTAACGTTTACCATGGGTGCATCAATATTTGCTTTTCCTTTTGTAAGATATGGACATTTTTGATGATGTGTCCATACTTATCACACTCAAAACATGATCTCCGCTCAACAAACCTCGGAGTATGATGAGATTGATATCTTGAAGATGAGTTTCATGATCTTGAGGTACTTGGTCCTTCATTACAACAATGTATGTGTTGTGTGTGACTGTTCTGACTGTTTTGCTTTAAAAAATTTCTTTGTTGAACAAAATCCATGTTGGACTTGTTTACAAAAGATTCAATTTTATCAGTCCCTCTGGATTTCACGAAGTTCACCTTTGGGATCTTCTTCTTGTTTTAGCTCGGATTTCCTTTTCCTTGATTAACATGAGTTTGCTTTTGTTGATTGCTTTGAGATTTCCGCTTTTGATTTCTATTTTTCTTTCTATTTTCAGTTTTTAGAATAGGAGCATGCTTAGTTGTTACAATTTTCGGGCTCGTATTTCCCAAAAACTTACTAGTAGAATCTTCAAAACTTTATCAATCAGGATTGATTGATATTTTTGATGGAAAATTCTTTGTTTGAGTAAACTTTGTCAGAACCAATCAACATATAAAGCAAATCCATACTTTCACAGGTTTCAACATGAGCTTTAGCATTCTTGACATTTGTAGTCACACACGGTTTTGTTGAAGGACCACATAAAATGTGATTTTCGAGAGGTATATTTTCCTCTTTTGATACCGTGTTTGACTGTTTAGGTTTACCCTCGGCTGACTCGTCATCCGAACTATCATAATCCTCAATAATGGGAGGATTTTGATTATCCTTAGACTTTGAGTTATTGTTGTCATCCGGTTGGCTTTGACTTGAAGATGTGCCCTTTGTGAACCCTAGACCAGGTTTAAACTCATCTAGGTCTAAAGGAACAGTGGGTTCAAAATGTGGCATATCCTCATCATCTGGCATTTTGGTGTAATTGTGCCTAACCGGAGGAGGACAAGCTGATAACCTATGCAATTTACATCACCTTTCTTCTTTTGACTTTCGATGATGTGATCCAAAACATATCTTGAGTTGGAATAACTTTCCAACTTGAGTTTGGTTGCGTCATGTTCACATTTTGCACATGCTAGCTCCTTTTTTGCTTCTTCAAGCATGTTAATGTAATTGTTAATAGATGTTTGTTTTCTCAAAACATTCTTTGACAATTCAGAAACATCTTTCTTTAAGGTTTCAATTGTTGTTTTAAATTCTTTTTCCTTTTTCTTAAGAGATGTATTTGCCTCGGTGCATTTTGTTAGATCCACAATCAAGCTCTGATGATGTTTCTTCATGTGATCAAATTTACCTTCCTATTCTAAGTATTTTCCTTTTAAAAATATACAATTAAAACACTTAGACACAGTAGGTTTATCGGGACTTACCTGACTGGATTGACAGTCCAAGCGTGTCATGAAAGCTGCATGAAATGTTGAAGATCCAATTGATGAGAGATGCTTGGAAAATTCGTCAGATAGTTCTTTAGTTTCATGCTCTGAATCTTCTTCACTGCTATATGTTGATTCAGTCTCCGTGACTAACTCATTTTCAGATTGTTCTCCATTAGAAGTCGATTCTGCTTCATCTGAACTGCTGTTGGCTCCTGAACTGTTGCTATTTCTGGATGATTCTCCATCGTTACTATTCTTTGCAATTTCGGCATATAATGCAGTTCCTCCTCCACCAATGTTTCCCAATTGAATTGACCAATCACAGTGTTCGTCAGCTTGAACAACTAATGCTCGGTTGGAATTGTTTGCAGGAACCATTGCTCTTTCGTTGTTGGCAACTTGATTTCGGGTAAAAGGATATGAATTCCCTTGTTGTGGAGGTTTCGTGCATTCTCTTTTAAAATGCCCTTTTTCCCTGCAGTTGAAACAAGTAACCTTTCTTTTGTCAAAACCATATGGAGTATCCTTGTTACTTTCTAAATCAGTTCTTCTGGTTCTCTCCATAAAATCTTTTGCTCTACGGACTGCACTTGCGAACGCCCATTTGATATCAATTAACTCCATCTCTTCCTTATCAATTTGAGCATAGTCTTCACTGGTTACGTTGACATTACCAATTTTACCAGCTACTAATCCATAGTAAGAACTCAGCAATGTGTTCAGAAGCTCCATATGTTGCAACTTCCACACTTACCTTGGAAAGGTTTGATGCTTCTAATCTGACAGTGTTTGAAGTTGAAGGTTGAGAATTTGTACTATAGAAAGCTTGTTGTTGAACTTGAGGTGTAGCAACTTGAGGTTGAGGAAGAAAAGCCTTTGGATCAAAAGTTCGTTCATAAGTTTGAGCACTTGTATCAACAGACTGATCAGATTTCACTGGACATTCCCAAAAAGGAACTGTATTTGACATGAAAGCTGTTTGAAGTTTTGGTTGATGAACTGCACCTGTACTCGGTTTAATGCCACCAAAATACATTTCTGGATTTTGCGGAACTGGAAATCGTTTAGCTTTGTGAATTTCTTCTTCATCTTTATTTTCAAGTTTCTGAATAAATTCGTAAATGCTGATCACATCCGTCACACCTGTATGTTTTAACAATTCTATAAATTGATTCCACTTAGGTGGTAAGGCATCAACAAAACGCGTAACAATCTCCTGTTGTGACACAAGAACCTTGTATGAGTGCATCTCACTCATCAAATGATAGAAACGAGTTGTCATATCATTTAATGTTTCATTTTCCATAAAATGAAATCCTTCAAATTCCTTCTTTAAAAGATAATGTCTAACTTTCCTTATTGCTACATTTCCTTCTCCTATTATTTTTAAAGCGTCCCACAACTCTTTGTAGATGTACAATGCATGAATTGATGATAAATGTCTCTGTGAAGTGCTTGCATAAGAATAGCAAAGGCCTTCTTTTCAAGATCATAGGCCCTTTTATCATTCTCATCTAATTCTGTTAATGATGTAGAATTTGATACCACGTCTTCGAGTGATTCTCTGTATGGAGAAACAAAAAATGTCCACAATTCTATATTCTGACCAAGAATATATGTATGAAAACGATTGTTCCATGAAGAATAATCGTTCATGTGATTTAGTTTTGGTGGACAGTTGTTGCTCCCAGTTTCACTTTCGCTAAGAAGGAGGTTTTGAACGCTTTGGTTCTGATTTGTAACAAAAGCCCATTGACCAGCAGTAAACACGTTTGGAGGTATTATCGATTTGGCCCATGAGGTAGTTTCCTGACTTGTAGTACACTCCCAATCCCAAGGATTTGTACTCATTTTGTATTTTCTTTATTTATGAAAAATTTAAAGGTTTAAGGTTTGAAAATAACAATTACCTTTTAAAAGTTCACAATTTTGAAAATATTTGAAAAGCACACAACTTTGAAAATCTGAAGTACGAAAAACAAACAATAACGAAGATTATTCGTACGAATCAACTTCGTACGGATGAGTTCCTTCGTACGAATCAACTTCGTACGGATGAGTTTCTTCGTACGAAAACTTCGTACGGATGAGTTTCTTCGTACGAAGACTTCGTACGGATGAGTTTTCTGGTGAATTTCTTCTTCAAGTGTGTTCTTCAGAAAAATTTTACCATAAAAATTTTCTGCATGCAATAGATTTTAACCCAGTTTTAAGTTAGTTTACTATCCAAAACTTAAGTTTTCTGCTAGAGATTCAAGAACACTTCAGAAATCTTCAAACTAGCTCAGACACAACCAAGCTTGGTTTTGAACAAGGAAAGAGCCAAAGCTCTAATACCACTTGTAGGTCCACCTGAGGATGTAAAACCTATTCCTTGTTCATATAACACACACACGAGTGTGGAATCCAAGTGTGTATGCAACCAAAGCAAGAGCACAATCAATATGACAAAGATGTATCTCAAATGTTCACTATATTGATATGAAGAGAGACTCAGTACATAGACTCTTGAATACACTGCTTTATCTCTCTAGTGCTCACACAGGTCTGGTCTTGTCTCGCACAGCTAACCTCTGGTCTCCACTCAAAGGTTCTCTCTCAAGGCTCACTGGACCAACACTGACTGAGAGGTGCATGTCTGCTTATATAGTGTCCATGCTGGTCATCCGTACGAAATTGGTTCATACGAATCAACCAATTTCGTACGAAGCAACCGGTTTCGTACGAAGCAACCAATATCGTACGAAGCAGTACATAGACTCTTGAATACACTGCTTTATCTCTCTAGTGCTCACACACGTCTGGTCTTGTCTCGCACAGCTAACCTCTGGTCTCCACTAAAAGGTTCTCTCTCAAGGCTCACTGGACCAACACTGACTGAGAGGTCATGTCTGCTTATATAGTGTCCATGCTGGTCATCCGTACGAAATTGGTTCATACGAATCAACCAATTTCGTACGAAGCAACCGGTTTCGTACGAAGCAATCAATTTCGTACGAAGCAACTAGTTTCGTACGAAGCAACCAATTTCGTACGGAGCAATGACGTACACAAGACTCAACGGTATGCACACATGCACCCGTTTAACACAGACTAACTAAGATGTCATACGAAACCAAGATAGAAGGATATCTTGATTTGGTCGACATGACCAAACTTATACAGACACAACAAACAAAGACCGAACAATTACATACGTAACTAAGAACAAGCAACAGACACAAAAGCGCATCAACAATATTCGTTCTTCTCATTCTTCAACTGAACTCGTTCTTCCACCTCACGTTCCTTCGCTATTGCCTTTTGGGCCGTGACCTCGGTGTACGCTTTAAACTGTGCGATAAACTCGTCCATTTTGTAACCGCCCCCCGTTGCGGCTTGTTTTTTTTGCAGCCGCCGCCTTTTTGGATTTGTCCCTGCCCGGGGGACGTTCCTCCTCTCGAACCCCATACTCTTCTTCGTCAAATTCGGGCTCGGCGTTTATATTTATTTGGCATCGTGCGTCCGAGCCCCCCGCACTATAACTACCGGTCTCCGAGGTTTTTGTTCATTTAGCCATTGCAACCTCATTTGGAACCGACGTCCACTTGTTACTGGTTCGCAAAACTTCCGAAGCCCGTACGTGTGGGAAAACGACCCGATGCGAGTCTTCGTATTTACGCATCGCCTCTTTAAAAACATCTTCGTCACTCATCCCACTACGACGATTAGCACTAGTATATAACTTATTATATATCACCAAAAAACGGTTCACGACCGGATGCATCTTTCACCACTTCGAAGAGATGGAATCGATATCGTGATAATGACCTTATTCCATAATCGAAAGAAACTTTGATAATATTTCTTTCCAAAACCCACCCGGTTTGGTTGTTACCTATATTTTTAGAATGTAACAAAAGTATATATTAAAAAATGTAAAATTTATATATTTTTTAGTATAAAATTTATATATTTTAAAATACTGATAATGGGGCTTTTTGATGTGCTAATCCACGCCTTCGCTAACGCCTCCTCCTCGATCTTTGTCAAGGTTTTGCTTTGGCTTTCGAAGGTTGATCTTTGTCACCCATCACTTGCTTCCCTTTTTTCCGTTTCAAGGATTGCGGTTGCGTCTCCGGAACACATTCTTCAACGTCATCATCTAAGGGTTGTGGTTGGGGAGATTCCGGTGTTGGGGAAGGTTGTGGTTGAGATTGAAATTGCGAGTTGAACAGGTTTCGCATCATCATTTGTTGTAACGATTGCATTTGTTGCATTGATTAGAGTTGACTCATTTGAGAGAAAGTGTTGGGGTTTGTTGAAAACCCGAGAAAGTGTTGTAAGAAAATTGCGAGGATGACCAACTCGGTTCCATCTAAGATAGTAGTCGGGTACCCGAGAAAATGTTTGGTTTGGTTGCGTTGGTTCGGGTTGTATGGATCCATGACAAAAGTATACCAATATTATAAAAAGTAGAAGAATGTTATAAAAAGTAGAAGAATTTTATAAAAGGTAGAAGAATTGTATAAAGTTGAGAGAGGAAAATTGTTGAAGTGTGTAAAAAATTGGATGATTTTGATATATTTGTAGTAAAATTATTATTTTTAAGGAAAATGTTTTTTTTTTAATTTATAGCCGTTCAACGCTACTTTTTATTTTACATGCTTCGTCGCCAACGTCTCCAGCTAAACGTCCAGGACACCGCGGCCCCACTAAAAATAATGTTGAAGTGAAGACGTCACTGGACTAGACCTGTCTGGACAACCCCACAAGTAGTCTAATATCAAATCACACAACCGTGACACACAGAAATCCCCATGATTTCCTACTTTTAAATTACAATAACTGAAAAGCTTCTTTTTTTCCTTTTCCCAACGCTACTGAACAACTTTCTTTTATATAGACCTAAATTCATAATTAAGTATTTTCAACACAAACTGAGGAGGGATAAGTGCGACATTATTTTAAAATGTAGTTGGTTGGGGGATTAAAAAAGGCAGGCCATTGATTAAAATTAGAAGTTTTGATATGCTAAAATTTTGGTATTTAGATCCAAATTTCGCATTTCAGAAGCATAAATTATTTTGACTTAATGATAACCTCTTCTACGTTTTCGAGTAGCTCATGGCCATGTTTGTTTCGTATGTTTCATTGTTGCCCGGTTGGTGAAGTGGGAAATAAGGGGATTTCTTGGTTGATTTCTCATCTCAAGAGGTTGTACCTTCCTAGCGATGAACAAAAAAGTGTGTTGAAGAGGCTATTTCTATAGACCATGAGTTGTTTATTACCGTGAAAGGTACCTTGAAGTTTTTTATTCAATGTCTTTGTTTGGGGAAGTATATAAATAAATGCATTAAGTTGTGCATGCCATCACCCCGATGCATTATAGGGATTTCGACGCCGTCTCCCAAGGTACACGTGACCAATGTTCAAGAGTCGTTCATGTTAGATGTTGTACTCCTTGATGGTGTCTTTAAAGCACCTATCGTCACCATGAAGAGCATTCCTCATAGTTGTTTGGCTTTCTTTCAAGCATTGAAAGCCGCTCTCTACAAAGTGGTTGCCCAACCCAAATCCCTTGAAGCATGTTAGGTGTCCTTCTTCCTCGTTGCATTGCAAGTGTCAGACAAAAAATAGGCAAGAAAGCAGGTCCGGAAATAGGAAGGCATTGCAACAAAGATCAATCTTGAATTCTTTAGCCACACGGGGGAAAGAAGATGGTATTATCATGTTAGTTAAATATATATTTAGAAGTCCTGCTTTAGGCTTTCTAGGTCACGAAGGCGTTGATAGTCTTGAGGAGAGTAATGTTAGTAGCACAAATGTTATACACAATGGTAGGTAGTATCTTCGAAAGGTTGCAGATGGTCACTTTACATTTGCGGTGAAGGTGTTATGCTCATCTGTTGTTACTCCATACAATGGTAATACCATGCAGGCTTTAGAAGCTAAACTATCATCATAACTCATGGATTCAAGTGAAGAAGAAAACTAGGGCTTGTAACTTCATCTCAAGATTTCTCCCTCATTTTTGAAATCAGGTAATTCTTAAGCTATTCTATTTAATTTTTTATTATCTACAAAAGCCTAATATTCATTACTGTGATAGAAGGAACATGCCAAATTGATCATTGACATATTAGATTAGGTCTTGGAATTTTTGAGAAATTTTAGACCTTGTATGGATTTATTGGACAATTTAACTTGTTATATTAGTTTAGTACGTTCATGTACAAATACAAATAATAAAAAAATCATATCATCAACCCTATAATATGATATTTCAATAGATAATTTAGTTGTGGAATTTTGATAACAAATTTCATATTTAATGTTGTAATTGTTCATAATATGTAGATAAAATAATTTGTAAAACTATTTATATACCTTTTATAAAGATGATAAATTTAGTTATTACAAAATTATCATCGTGAGTAAAATGATATTTCATACAGGTTGTTATAATTTTCTACTCGATAGAAGTAATTTGATGAACTATATAAAATTGTCTAGAATTAATAATTACAGAAATATAGTAATATAATATATATATATATATATATAATGTTGTTATTTCTTAATAATATTTTCCATCAATTAAATTCATTTTAATCATGTATAGACTTGTACACATACTTATATAATTATTTGTTTAGGAAACTTTTTTTTTTAATGGAAACGCTTGCTCCTACTTTATTACATCAATAATCCTAAATTAATCGCCTACGCTAATGTTTGAACCTGGAACGTCTCCTTTTAGAGGCAATACCTCTAGCAAGTGGGCTAACCCCACATTGGCAGGAAATTGTATTTGTATAAAGAAATTCAACACTTTAAAATATAATAAATTTTAGGTTTATTACTCCTTGAAATAATAAAGCCTAATCAAATTTACACACACACACACACATATATATATATATATATATATATATATGTGTGTGTGTTTTATGTATATATATTGGAGAGTTCAAATGAGAAGAAAAAATTTGTAAGAATAAAAAGAATAACTTTAAACCAATAGAAATGCTCAATTTACTTCATTTAATGTGTGTATTTAATAATATGAAAAAAGACATATAGGTAAATCTATAATTGTCATTAGTTAGCTAATTAATTAAATTTGTAACTCATTTTTGTATATACTCTTTCAAAATAAAATAATTTATAGTGTAGGACAATTTTTGACATTTGTAGGATAAATTTTAGTATGTGTATGATAAATTTTGAAATGTGTAAGATAAATTTACATGTGTGCAGGGTAAATTCGGTAAATGTAAGACATATGTAGGATAAATTTTGAAATGTGTAGGGATAATGTTTTTGTTTAATTATATATATATATATATATATACACACACATAGGGGAAGGTTAATTTGAGAAGAAATTTAATATGAGAAGAAAAAGAAGAAATGACATAATGGTAAAACATTAAATAGTTTATAACTCCTCTCATTAATTATATTATCTCTCATTAATAAAGTAAAAACATTATATCCTACACATTTCAAAATTTATCCGATATATATCTTATACTTATCAAATTTACCCTACACACATGTAAAAATATTCTATACATTTCAAAATTTATCCTACACATACTAAAATTTATCCTACACATGTCGAAAATTATCCTTTACTATAAATTATTTTATCTTGAAAAAATATATTAAAAAATGAGTTACAAGTTTAATTAATTAACTAATTAATGACAATTGTAGATTTACCTATATGCCCTTTTTCATAATATTAAATACACACATTAAATGAAGTAAATGAAGAATTTCTATTGGTTTAAAAGTTATTCTTTTTATTCTTACAAAATTTTTCTTCTCATTTGAACTCTCCACTATATATATATAAGAAAAAGGGCACGCTTGATTTGGAATTCTTATATCTATATCAAATAATTTTTTATACAAAGGTCTCCAAATAAAAGAACCCGAATTCTTAGTCTCGTTATTATTGTCTGTTTATTAGTATATTGCATTTTATATTTAGGGGGATAACATTGAATTTATTTGTTTCTTCGTATGGCACCATTCGTGGGATTATTCTTCGTAAACAGTGAGTAAATATTTCCCCTTTTACATTAAATATTTTTGAGGTGTATCAATATGTCACACTATTTCATATTCAATTATCAAGCATGCAAGTTCATTGTGTATTTTTATATGCTATGTGTTATGTGGTTATTTATTTTGTATGAGTGGTTATTCAAGCAAGCAATCACATTGTGGATCTACTAGCTAACCATTTCCTCATGGCAATGGGACGTGGGTATCGCCTGAATTCAGTCTCGCTCTTCGGGGGGTTGAAACTCACACATTG
Organism: Scalesia atractyloides; assembly: GCA_947069175.1. NCBI lineage: Eukaryota > Viridiplantae > Streptophyta > Magnoliopsida > Asterales > Asteraceae > Scalesia > Scalesia atractyloides. The sequence continues at coordinate 51,092,620 of CAMTDV010000116.1, forward strand.
GTTTATTTTATTGTTCATTGTATCGCTGTCATTCAGTCTCGCTCTTCATGGGCTTGAGACTCACACGCATTGGTTTATCACTTGTTTAGCTTTATTAGGTTCTTTCATCACTGAATTAGTGATTTTGAGTTCTGAGTAACCATGAGTTAGAAGAGTCGACAGTGTTTTATCACTCAGGAACATCTCCACTTGGTTGATAAATTTCTACGCTAGCTTAATCAACTTCAACTTTTATTTTGTTAGCAATGGTCTGTTTCATTATAAATAGTTACCAATACCAATATAACTCCTATCAGATTTTATTATAAAAGAGCTTTACAATAATGTTCATGTCTTCCTATCTTTGTTCTGCCTCTAAATGTTCAAAAGAACCCAGATGTGATTTTATTAATATAGTTCGTTAGTTTAGACCATGTCATTTTATGACAATACTCTATTATGTTATACTTGAGCACTAATATGATCGTTGTTGACTTATTTTCCTATGTTGTTGGGCTCATTCTTAAGAGGTGTATCCGACCTTTGTCCATAATGAGGTGTTAGCATTCGTACGAGATGGTGGTTTCCTCAACATGATATTCTTAACAGCCGAACACCGTTGTCCCATAAAGTGCCTGCAATTTCCATCCCCTATATCCTTTGAATTTTTTCGTTGTGTTTCATTTTGCATTTTTGTACCAACTATCAGATATCGTTTTTTCACTCTCAGACACACAATAGACATCATACTCCTGATTTTCTTATGGTACCTTGTTATCCTCATTCAAACTTGGTATATCACACTTTGTCATCGTTTTTTTTATTGGCTTTTGTAGACGACTATCACTCTCAACAACACCATGGACATCATTCATCATTGGGTTTCCGTTGTGTTTACTTGATCATGGACACCGCTTTGACCAGCATCATGTACCTCAGTTTCCTTGGCGACAAATTCTTTTAATCCTGATGTTTTTGTTTTTTTTTCAGGCTCTTTTACACTCGGTTTATTTATCTTACCAGGGACCCTTTTTCTCGTCTAGTTTTTATTGCAACATCTCACGTAACCTTCCTTCGATGCTTATCAATGTATAAGCCTCAAAGTGTTCTTTAGAGTATGATTTTGTAAATTGAATATTTTTTCTTTTATTTCTATCAACAGCGAAGATAAGCTGTGTCACAATCCCAAATGAATAAGGTTAGTGAGTTATCCATATGTAATTAGTCTAAAACAGGTTTTGAGTGAATTACTAACCGCAAGTAGTAGCAATGGCCCGTTATGCAGTAGTAGCAATGGCCCACTAGTAAATTATCATGTAATCACACTAGTGCCCGATTGCTTTATGTTTATACATTCCTTAAAAGATGTAAAAAAAATGATTTGACATTGTTGTCTTTTTGTTGTTTTACCCAACATAGTAACCATCAAGACTAGGAAGTTTAGAAGAAACAACCTTCCTGATTCACTACATTCTTCCATGCTTTGCTGGTCTAAAAGGTTTCTAGTCTCTGCCGCAAGTATTCTAGGGAAACTCTTTGGTAGTTGGCTTCTCGGCTCTCTAACAAGAGGATTCGTAACTTACAAAATGAAGAAACTTTATCACAATAAGAAACCTAAACAATGCATAGCCTAAGTTAAGACATAAACTCATTCAAATTAGGTCATAGACACAAATAGTATTGCATATATCATGATTAGTGAAAATGATATATGGAATTAGGATATCCCGTTTGTTAAGAGCTACCAGTGGCAGTGGCAGTGGCAAGTCTTCCAAGCTTTTCCTGTTTATTACCACTTTTATCACTCAATGAGTTACGTAATCAAAACTCCATTTTTACCTAAACTTTGTGGGATGACATATATGATGTAAGCCTTTGAGTTCAACTATTTTATGATGTATATTTACAGTGACTTTGAATAATCATTACACGATGTTTTCCTCAATTGGACAAAGGAATACTAGAGGTATGGCGAGTTATTATTATAGGCTACTTATTTAACTCTCGACCCAGTTGACACCCGACCCAAACATTGCATATATGTATCATGTATACGTGATCTAGTAACAAATGTTATGTTGATAGGGTTTGGCATTTAGACATTAGTAACATTCTTCGTTGCGGCCTCGAGTGCGGCTTGATTGGTGGTAGCCAAATATTTAATGCATAGTACATACACCTACTATTAGTAAGCTATGGTTTACGATTGTGTCATGTTGCGAACTTAATAGCTTTAGGTCGACGAGATGAACTATGGCATGAGTTTAGTAATGATGGTTGACTTGGAGTTTAGAGTTGGACTATTTGGGAAGATTAGTACTTATGACATGAAAATTTTGGTGTTATGTTTATGATAAATCAAGAAAAGTATGTTGATGGTCTTAATACAATGCTTTAAGGTTGTGAATCAACCTAGAAAACTATTCAAGCTTAAGGCAAGTCTTATTGGTTCGCTATTTAAGTTTGGTATTAGTTAGTCACGTCAAGCTGGGGGAGAACCCAGGGTGTGACAACTTGGTACCATTCATATAAAACATCTACATCGCCAAGTCCAGTGATGTGGTTTGCTTTTCGGACAAGAAGAACGGACAAGGGTAGCAATGGAGGTGGTGAGGTGGACTGGTTTGGAGGTAGTGAGGTTCGGTGGAGCGGACTAGTACGGGGGTGATGATCGGTCCCTTGTGGTGGGGTTTTTCTATTTACACAAAACATTTTTTTGTTAGTTTAAAGAAGAATTCTAATGTCTACAACAATTGTTCAACCCCAAGGGGGCAAGGGTTTGTATTTGGAAGGTTAGGATTTGCAATTCAGAAAGGATTGGCGGCGCAGCTTGTTGCCCGGCTACCTTCTGTTTTGATGTAATTTAGCACGTTTTCTGGCTTATATATGAATTATTATCCTATTTTTTTTAAAATTAGAGTAAATTGCGGTTTTGATTCCTGTGGTTTATAATCCATTGTAGTATTTTACAAAATCCAAAAAATATTTTGCAATTTACAAACCAATGTTTCGATTTTATTGCAATTTCACTCCACTAGACTAACTCCATCCAACTTCTAGTTACAAGAGAGGCATGTAATGGATAAATATGTAATTAACCATTTAAATAAAAGGAAACATCTTTGTTAAACTTGGTAATCTTTCGATTTCAGTTTTCATTATATATATCATTATAAATTTCTATTAATTTAAATGTAAGTAAAGGATAAAAAATAAAACCGACGCATATAATTATACCTAACATTTTACAAGTATTTTAGGTATAAACAATTATTTAGTATTTAACTTTCTCTCATTAATTAAATAAATTATAAAGGATAGTTAATTGAAGAAAAGAATATAGAAAATATTCTGTACGTTTATATAAAATTGCAGGGTTAATCCTTTTATCTATAAAAAACTTGCTGAAGATACTTTATGTTCACTTTATTTTTAACATATTACTTCTTTTATGCTAATTATCGTTTAAAACTTTGTTTACATTTTCATAAATGATAGTTTTACCTTTACCCTAAGTGACTAAATCTTTAATTTTCATATATAATTGTTTTCTTTATAATGTTTTTCATTAATTCTAATAAACGTAAGGATTTTTTTTTTGTAAATTTGTCTTATTCAAAACTGATAATAATACATCAAAAACTAGTAAGACATAAAAACATAACAGAATTACATAAGAGTCTACATATTCCCACACCCATATGCTTATTTCCACACCCTTCAGAGACACCTCGTGTAGGCCTAGACAGTTCATCTAGGTTTTTTTTTGTCTCCGATCACATTCCTAACCTCATACCATGTCAAATCAGTCATATCAGACGGGGCGTCTAGGCCTAGACGAGGTCTATATACGACAGACCAAAGACGGGGCGTCTTGCAGGTTGATTTGACTGTGGTTGATCTGCATGTGAGTAAAGTAGGTAAAGTAATACGAGACGTCTAGGCCTAGACGAGAGATATATGTTGGAATTCAAATAGTTGAAATAAGGACATGCAGAGCATTCTTCAACACAAAAAACCATCGAACTTCTCTGCTTTTTCTTTTTCTTCTATTTGATATCATTCAAAGGTGCAAAAATGTCATCATACTGGGACGACAACTATTTCTTTAGGCCGTATTCTGGCGAGTCGTGGTGCCCGAAGCTATTTTGGTAACAATTATTAGCTTAAATTACTTGTTGTCTTAATTATTTACTAATGATGATACGTTTTTAAGGGGAGACTGGCGTTCCCGATTCTAACGAGCAAGAGGAGGTTGTGTCTAGTGTATAAGGAAATCAAAACAGACCGTTTCTAGATTTGAACACGCATCCCCCTGCTGATGAAACATCCTCTGTAGATGACTCATATCATGTTGATGAACCATGTTATCCGGTGCAATAAGGGTTTCCGGATTATGGATACGGATGTGAATATTCTTACGTGCAATAACACTATCCGGATGGATACGGAGGAGACGGTGGTTATCAGCAACTCATTTCCTCGAGCAATCCTTACAAAAGTTACAATGCATCACAGTCTTTGTATGGTCAACAAAACTATCTTGACGGTGGAGGTTATGGTGGTGAGGCAACCCCCAGCGCAAGCAATTCGTACCTCACAAAGATAGCATGAAACTTATTTATTTACATTGAACAGATGAATAAATATAAAATCTAAGATAACGCTATCGATGTTACAGGTTTTCAACTCTCTATATGAACTAAAGAACTAGACACAGGAAACGGCAAACGCAGATGGTTTCGTTATTGTGACCCGATGATTAAAGAAAATTGGGGGAAGGACCGGGAGGGTATGGCTTGAATGTGACCGTGGTGGTGAGCACCATACTACAACAATAGTTAGAAAAGCCAGAAGCAAAAAAAAAAGGTTGCCCGTTTTACCTGGAAGTTATACGAGACCATCCGTATGAAACCTGGGGATAAAAGGGGGAAAGACTGAACATAACCATGAACTTTGTGAGTACCTGTCAGCCCACGCGTTTGTGCGAAGGTTTACTCCCAACGAATATAGATTGATCGAGTAGCTGACGGCTCAAAACATGGAGCCACGCAAAAAATTTTAAACGATAAGGAAGAAGTTTCCCGACAGGTTCCATGTTCAGAAAGACATAGAAAACGCAGTTCAGAAGATTATGTAACACCCCGTAAAATCGTGTCTAATAATATAGTTACACGCGTTATATATATATTTTTTATATATAAGTCTATTAAAGACTAATAGGGACTGAAAGTGTCAACATGCTCAAACAAAGTCTCTGAGTGATCTTCTGATGTCAACATGCATAAACTTAGCCTCTGAGTGACCATTGGTGTCAAATACTTAAACTTAGCATCTGAGTGACAATTAGTGTCAACATGCTTAAACTTGGCCTCTGAGTGACCATTAGTGTCAACATGCCCAGCCTCTGAGTGACACTGGGGTCAAGATGCTTATACTGAGTCTACGAGTGATCCTTTACGAAGTACTAACTCTCATATGAGCCACTAGTTGGACGAGAGGGATTAATTCTAAAAATACACTAAAGTTGGACAATGGAGGGATTGTGTAACGCCTCGTAAAATTCGTATTCGATAATAAACCGACACGTGTTCATGCCCTCAAATAATACCTCAAATGAGTTAGCCACTCAACTCCTTAAACGAATCCAAAAAAAAAAATTTTAAACCTGAGAGTAGCTTACGGTCCGGACCCTAGGCTAGGGTCAAACTTTCTGGTTAGAGTTTATAACTAACCATAAGCTACCGGCTGGCAACTGTAGCTTACGGCGAAGTCCTAAAACCTTAGTTTTCACCATTTTAACTTTCAACTAATAACCCTAAGGCCCCTAGACTTTATTATAACATTTTCCTTGCATAACCAAGTCATTTTTCAACCCGAACGACTCCCGGTTAAGGTGATTTCTTGTGATTCACCATTCTTGAGTATCCACACATCTTCACCGAACCTTAAACCTTACTAGCTTGGGTGATTAAACCCATGAAACCATAGGTATTCGTATCTTTCACGTTTAAGCTAGTAAATGCTTATCAGTCGTAAGAACACCTAGTGTGACACCCGTTAATGTTCGGTTACTCTTATTCTTCTTCAATACATCTCGTATTGAACGAAAAGACCAAGTTGTATTATTATCTCATTGGATATAAGTCAAGGGATAATTCATGACAATCCACAAAACTATTCTTGAGGGACTAAAAGTGTCAGAACTCCAAAATTCTGTCAAAATGCCACGTCTCCTGCAAAATGCCACACTCTTGCAGCTCTTGACACCTTTCTAGACACTTGTGAAGATCCTACAACACCTCTAACACCTGGCTTCATTTTCACACACCCTCTTACACTATAAATAGCCACTCAAACTCACTCATTTCCTTGCTCATTCACTCTTCTCATCTCTTATTACACTCTTGGAAGTTCCTGACCATTTAGGAGCTTCCCTTTGAGTTCTAAGTTTCCCTTGGATCACTTGTAAGTGCTCCATCTCTACTCTTTTCTTTTTATAGGCTTTTAATAGCCAAAAGTCAAGCATTTTCGACAAATGCCTTGACTTTCGGTTAAGACCATTATGGCCAGCCATTGTTCAAAATGAACATGGCTAAGTGATCGTAATTAGGAAGGTATTAACCCCTTAAAAGGGCACCTCCTAAGGATCACGTTTACTAGGTCAATTGACGGGTCAAAGTTTATGTTTTAAAAAGTCAAACGGGTCAGATTTCATAAATATAATAATCTGAGTTTATACATATTATGAACATGTTTTTGACACTTAAACAAGTTGGTAATAATTAATAGAACATGTGGGAACATGTTTGATCCGTCAATTTCAGTCCTAGAGATGGTTCGCAACCGAAAGTCTCGAAGCTTGACTTCTGCTTTGACTTTCGATTCCGACCCGACTTAGATTAGTTAACTTCTGAATTAAGGTCACATTATGATCGTAATACAATGTAGCATAATCCTCTGAGGTTATATTACATGATCATAATCATAATCTGAGTTTATGCACAAGTTCCGTAAAATGTCAACTTTTGACTAAAATGCCCTTTTTACATAAAACAAGGTTTAATTAACAATAAACTTGCAAATGAATTACCTACTGATATGTTAATGTAATTAACATATTATGATGTTAATATTTTGATCATAAACTGATTTTAGTATAATATCGTAAACTATACTTTTAAATGACCAAAATGCCCTTTCGGTGCATAGTTTGGTCTTAAACAACAAACCACACTTATGTGTGCTATCTTACTGATAATATATCACAAATTAAATATTTTTCCAGAATGTTTATGATCATAACATCAGAATACATGCAAGTTCCTTTTACACGACATATAATTACCAAAACGCCCTTATGGGGCATAATTTCGTTTCAAAACCTTTTCGGGCATTAAGTTGATATCCTACTGATATTACAACTTATTTAAAGTATAATGACATTTAGAACTTGTTCATGACTCATCCGGTTACCCGATATCGCTTATACGCATACGGTTATGTATATGTAACTAGTTTACGAAATTTACTGAAACGGGTTTAACCTTATCATTTTAATCTCAAATTCTAGAATAATAATTGTTTACACATATTATACAAGTCTTAAGTACTTTTTGTGTTTAAACTACATTCTATCCGGTCATCGCTTAATCTAGCGTATCTACCGTTTTTGATCCATTACGCTAGTCGGTCTAAGTCTATGACTTAAATTAAGACCGTTACCATTTTAATTGGTTAGCTTATGCCATAATCCAGACTAGAGCCTTCCAGTAAATGCTATCTGCACTTATTTTGTTTTGAATACGGCTAAGAATATTTAAATCTTGCAATTTTAATCAAGACTAGCTCAGGTAAATACTCTTGACTTATTTTCCTTATATGGGCTTGGGTTACGGTAAATTATTACCGCTTGGTCGGAAATGGGATAATCGAATGCCGAATTGTGGCTAGTAAATCTGCATATTCCGTTTTGGTCAGTTTTGTTTGATAACTTAAACATTGGGGGTTAACGACCGTGCCCTGGATATCCTTGGCTCATTACATTAGTTAATGGCCACGATCAAAGCACGGGGTGTAGGCATACACCCGACAGATGTGAATGCTAAATTATTTTTACCCACAAGTTGGGGATAACTCCTTCATGGGTTCATAAGTGGTGTGTACGTTAATCATGTCTCGGTCTCCGTACTGGGCCCCATATGTATTGATAAACATGTAAAGCTGTTAACAAGGTTACAACACTGACTTTCGCAAGTTATAAAAGATTTGTGCCATGTGCACTTAAATCTAATTTAAAAATGTTTTCATAATGAGTCAGTCGGGTGTATTTACCAGTGAAAGCTGATGTATTTTCAAAAGACTAAGATGCAGGTACAATACGAAATAGGCTGGAAGCTACTTGGTAGTGATATAAGAGGATCTTGAAAATCCTTAGATCTGCCAAAGTCTGTGATACATTTTTGTACATTTTACGATCCGCCTGTGGATCTTTCATTACAAGTCGTCTGTATATTATTTTTCGTACTTTGAACATTTGGTTTGTAATAGTAATTTAAACTCAAGACTTCCGATGTGCTGTGTTTAATTGACTATGATGATATCAACTTACGTGACGATATTCCCCACCTGGGCCCACCGGTGTTTGGTTGAAAATAGGGGGTGTGACAGGTTGGTATCAGAGCCAAGGTTTGAGAGAATTAAACACTAGCCTTCTTGTGTTTAATCTCAAACTTACACAAGCACAATCCTTAGACTTCCGAGTCTAGGCTTTGACCTAGGATTTACCTATCTCATTATTCAGTTATTAGTATTGTTTTCTTTAATTTGATTTTTTAACAGGAAAATGCTGCCAAGAGTAAGAGGAAGAGGTAAAGGACCAATGAGGGAGGACCGTCGGGACATATCCCTTCGCCCCCATCACCCTGACTCCAATGAGGATTCCGGGGATTCATGGCCGTTATCACAACATTCACCTTCTCATACTCAAAACTCGTAGCGTTCCTACCATTCACATCATTCACACCACTCCCACCACTCTCATCACTCTTATCATGATGAATTTAATCTCAACCAATACTTTAATACCCCCCCAGCCGACCAAAACCAAATAGACCAACCCAATCCCATGGATGAGAACTCCGACCTGGAGATGCCGCCGTCAGGATCACACACGCATCCCATAGAAATCTTGAGCGATTCGAACTCTTATGCCGGATCGCCGTATCAAGGTCCTAATGAATGGACCAATATTGGAACCAATTTACCTTTGCTAACACTCCTTCCCATCACTCCCAACCACCTCCTGTGCAAGAAGATATCCACATGCAACCGGTGGAACAACCCCAATCGCCACCTGAACCGCCAAGGAGGAAAAGAGGAGCACGTATGTCAGTACGTGTGGGCCAACGGTCGGGATTACTGCCACCTTTGCCCAAACCTTACCCAACCATTCAAGAGGATCTACAAATGGGTGGACCCTCCAATACTTCACCTGTGGTGGAACCGACACCACCACCAGTGGTTCAACCACACCATCGGATTTTAATAACCATATTCCTACATATCCGGATGGATATGATCCTTTTAACTCATCTACGCCAATAGATTACCAAGCATTGTCGCATGACCTTACATGCAAGCGGTTATGCAAACGCACTTTATCCGTCTCCTTTCCCACCTGTTTATCCACCTACTGGATATCCGAGTTATGGGTACCAGTGTCCTGTTATGCCACAACCACAACCACAACCTCCGCCACCACTCGAGGCCATTAACGAGGCCTTGGAACGAATGAAGGAAATGCAACAAGCGGAGAAGACGGAGAAGAAGACGAATAAGTTCTTCAAGAAGCTCTCTAAGTTGGTAAAAGGAAAGAAGGACAAGTGAAGTCTTTTCTTTTATTATGTTTAGTCCCTAAGTGGACATTGTTATTTCTTTAGTCCCTGCATGGACAAGTTATTTGTTTTAGTCCTTGCATGGACAATTAGTTTTATTTAATTATTTCAAATATTGTATTTTCTATTATCATTTAATGAAATATTTTGGAATTATATATATATAATATATATATATATATATATATATATTACTCATCCTCTTCAAGCGATCGTCTGATTTTACTCGAAATTTATATCAGCTATATAATCTCCAAAGATCTTAATGGTTTTGATTAGCCAAATGCAAAGTCCATATTAATTGGCCAAATTATAAATGATAGTTAAGAAGATATTATCCTTATATCCAGAGGTGGTGGACTATGTTCAAGCCTCCAAGTCGTTAAGGTCAACGCGACCATGACTATTAATCGACCATTAGGATAATCTGTGTTAACATTCAAGTGATGTTAATATTCTTGGTAGTATGACTTGAGGAAATGCAACAACAAGCGGAGAAGACGGAGAAGAAGACGAATAAGTTCTTCAAGAAGCTCTTTAAGTTGGTAAAGGGAAAGAAGGACAAGTGAAGTCTTTTCTTTTTTATGTTTAGTCCCTAAGTGGACATTATTATTTCTTTAGTCCCTGCATGGACAAGTTATTTCTTTTAGTCCTTGCATGGACAATTAGTTTTATTTAATTATTTCAAATATTGTATTTTCTATTATCATTTAATGAAATATTTTGGAATTATATATATATATATATATATATATATATATATATATATATATATATATATATATATATATATATATATATATATATATATATTATTAACTCATCCTCTTCAAGCGATCGTCTCGATTTTACTCGAAATTTATGATCAGCTATATAATTCCAAAAGATCTTAATGGTTTTGATTAGCCAAATGGCAAAGTCCATATTAATTAGCCAAATTATAAATGATAGTTAAGGATGAATAGCCTTCTATCAAGATAGTTAAGGAAGAATTATCCTTCTATCTAGATTGGTGGACTATGTTCAAGCCTCCAAGTCGTTAAGGTCAACGCGACCGTGACTATTAATCGACCATTAGGATAATCTGTGTTAACATTCAAGTGATGTTAATATTCTTGGTAGTGTGACTTGAGGAACCAAATTAGCCGTCTAGGTAATGGACTACGTCCTAACCTTATATAGCTATGTGATCAACTTTGATCCCGGCTAATATCATTAATGCGATGATAATGATAAACATCCATTGGTGATACGGGCATGATTAAACATCCATTAGTGATGTAGTGCCTACGGGCTATGATTAAACATCCATTAGTGATGTAGTGTCTACGGACCAGAATTAAACATCCATTAATGATGATTTGCCTTTGTGCAATATTATATTGTCAATTAAGACAACGACAGTTGTAACCTTATGGTTCCCTGTCCAAGGTGGTGAGTTATACTCAAGCCTCATAGTCTATATGACCAATGAGATCATGACTAATTTCATCAAGTATGATGATAATCTATCTTAAACATCTAGTTGATGATTAATTGATTTTTTTCAGGCCAATGTGCAGTATTTTTATGTCCATTAGTGACATGCCAATGTGCCGTATTTTTATGTCCATTAGTGACAGGCCAATATGCCGCATTCTTATATGTCCTTAGTGACAAGCCAATATACCATATTTTAATGTCCTTAATGAAAAGCTTATGAGCTATTTATAATTGTCTAATGACAATAACAGTTGTAACACTATAATCCATTGTCTAATAATATATGGACTGTGTCCCAATTGTAACTTGCCTTTGATGGTCCTTTTGAGACCTATGCCAAATATAGATAACATTCATTTAAAAATGTTAAGCCTGACAGTTGTGATTTCATGCACACTGGTTCATATAGGCAATGGATTTATATATCCAAACTTTATAGCCTATATGGTTACTAATGCCATGGCTAATGTAAAATTTAATTTGGTATATAGTACCCAAACATCAGAGATGGCTAACTCAGATGAGGTGCAAAGTAGTCGCCGTGATAATAGTACAGACAAAGCTAAAAATATAGCCATCAATAATGATGATTTCCAAGCTCGCATTGATGCAGCTGTCGGAAAAGCCATGGAAAAGGCCATGGAGAAATTTAAGGAAGTGAGCGCTACTCGCTCCAAACCTTTGTCTATTCCACCATCATCAACTCGAAAGGAGAGCTCTGTTCACTCTTCAAATGCGAAGAGTGAACCAAAGAAACTAGAATTCAATGATAGGTCCCGCTCTTCTAAAGACGGATGTATCTATAAATACTTTGTCTCTTGCAAGCCCCGAGATTTTAACGGGGAAAGGGGAGCAGTAGAAGCTTGAGATGGCTTGATGAGATGGAAACTATTGTAGATATCAACGATTGTGTTGATAAGGATGTAGTGAAGTTTGTATCCAATCCTTCAAGGGGATGCCCTAATATGGTGGAAGGCCATGGTCCAGTCAACGGGAAAAGTACCCCCGTATAACTTGGGATGGGCCAAGTTTGCGGACCTTGTTAAGGAAACTTACTACCCACCTCATGAGGTGGAGAAGATAGAGTCAGATTTTCTGACTCTTACAATGAAAAATCTGGACTGTCGGAAGTATGTTACCGACTTTAATTCCTTATCCAGATTAGTATCTTATCTGATTTCACCTAAACCCAAACGCATTGCGTGTTTTATAAATGGATTAGCACCTGAGATTAAAGGCATGGTGAAGGCAGCCCAGCCTACTACTTATAGGTCTGCTGTTGACCTATCTCTCTCTCACTTTAGATATAGTGAGACAATAGTTAGTCAAGACTGAGACTGACGGGAAAAGGAAGAGAGGGATGGTAACTCCCAAAGATTTAATAAGATGAATAAGGGGAGATTTGGGTTCAGAAGGAATCAAGATAAGTCGGGCGTGACGCCGACCTGTAAGACCTGCAACCACAAGCACTGGGGACAGTGTAATTTTGATCCACATGCTAAACCCTGTAGTATTTGTAAGAAAAAGGGGCATAAGACCCTAGAATGCAAGGATCTTAAGGACGCCGTCTGCTACGGCTGCAATGAAAAAGGGCATATTAAGACTAATCTGCCCTAAAAAGAATAATAATGCGAAGCCTGGAGAGGCCAAGAAAGGAAATGCTCGTGCCTTTCAGATGAATGCTATAGAGGCTGTTAATGACAAAAACGTCATAACATGTATATTCCTCATTAATGACATATATGCTAGAGTTCTTTTTGATTCGGGTGCAGATAAGTCATTTGTGGAATATAATGTTTAGCAAACTATTAAACTTACCCATAAGAACTCTAGACATAACTTATAAGTAGAACTTGCTGACGAATCCTTAGAAACAACATCTTCCAATCTTGATGGATGTGTTATATCCATTAAGAATCATTAAATTCCTATCTCTCTTCTGCCAATGAAATTGGACGGGGTTTGATGTAGTCTTAGGCATGGATTGGTTATCCCATAACCAAGCCCGCATTGCATGTGATAAGAAACTCATCGAAATTAAAACCCATCTGGTGAAATGCTCACCATCTTTGGAGATTCACACTATAGATTGCTAGACAAAGTGTCATTATTTAAGGCATCCAAGTGTCTAGGGAAAGGTTGTGTCATTTACATGGCACAAGTAACTATTAACGAGCCGAAGCCAAATATTGAAGACCTTTCAGTTATCTCAGAATATTCCGATGTCTTTCCTGAAGAATTCCAGGTCCACCTCCAGATAGGCAAGTGGAGTTTAGGATTGACATCCTACCTGGATCAACACCTGTAGCTAGGGCTCCATATCGATTAGCACCGATGGAAATGAAGGAATTGAGAGTACATTTGGATGAGCTTTTAGAAAAGGTTTCATACAACCTAGTTCCTCACCTTGGGGAGCTCCTATTCTTTTTGTTAAGAAAAGGGACGGTTCAATGCGAATGTGCATTGATTACGCGAACTAAACAAAATAATGATTAAGAATCGTTATCCTCTACCAAGGATCGACGACTTGTTCGATCAACTCCAAGGGGCTAGTTACTTCTCTAAGATCGATTTGAGATCAGGATACTATCAACTGAAGGTTAGAAGTGAGGATGTTCCCAAAACTGCGTTCAGGACCCGTTATGGTCATTACGAATTTCTGGTGATGCCTTTTGGGCTCACAAATGCACCTGCAACATTCATGAATCTCATGAATAGAGTCTGCAAGCCGTACCTAGATAAGTTTGTCATTGTCTACATGGATGACATACTTATCTACTCTCGTAATCAAGTTGATCACGAGAAACATCTTCGGTGCATCTTAGAATTGCTAAGACAAGAGAAGCTTTATGCTAAGTTCTCTAAGTGCGAGTTTTGGCTTAGGGAAGTCCAATTTCTTGGACATGTTGTAAGTGAGCGTGGTATCCAAGTGGATCCCGCTAAGATTGAAGCCATAATGAATTGGGAAGTACCCAAAACTCCATTGGAGATTCGTAGTTTCTTAGGATTGGCCGGTTATTAGAAGATTCATTGAGAACTTTTCAAGGATAGCCACTCCTTTAACTACCTTGATCCATAAGAATGTCAAGTTTTAGGGTCCAAAACAACAAGAATCTTTTGAAATTTTAAAACACAAGTTGAGCAATGCTCATGTGTTATCTCTACCTAAGGGTATTGAGGATTTTGTCGTTTATTGCGATGCCTTGCACACTGGCATTGGCTGTGTGCTAATGCAAAAAGGCAAAGTAATTGCTTATGCATCACGGCAATTAAAGGTGCACGAAAGGAATTATACCACCCATGAATTGGAATTGGGTGCTATTGTATTTACACCTAAGTTGTGGAGACATTATTATATGGCACGAAGTGTATTATATACACTGACCATAAGAGTCTTCAGCATCTGTTCAATCAAAAGGATTTGAACATGCGACAGCGCCGCTGGATGGAAACGCCTAATGATTATGATTGCGAAATTCGCTATCATCCCGGCAAGGCAAATGTCATTGCTGAGCCTTAAGTCGCAAGGAAAGAGTTAAGCCTATTAGGATTAACGCCAAGAGCATTGAGCTCAAAAATAGCTTGAATGAGAAGTTATTAGATCGCAAAAGCAAGCCCTATTAGAGGCTAATATTCCTAATGAGGGATTAGCCGAAACTATTTATCAGTTAACGCCTGGAAAGGATGGAATCCTTAGACTCAATGGAAGAATCTGGGTTCCAATCTTTGGAGGACTTAGAGAACTAATCCTCCAAGAAGCACATAATTTGAGATACTCAGTTCACCTAGGCGGTGACAAAATGTATCAAGATTGAAAAAGAATTATTGGTGGTGGGTTTGAAGAAATCCATAGCCACTTATGTAACTAAATGCCTGATGTGTTCGCAAGTTAAAGCCGAACATCAGAAAACCGTCAGGACTCCTATAACAGCTTGAGATTCCCACTTGGAAATGGGAAATGGTAACTATGGATTTGATTACCAAGTTACTAAGACCAAATGTGGCAATGACACGATTTGGGTCATTGTGGACAGGCTGACTAAGTCAGCACATTTCTTGCCAATTAAAGAGACTTATAATTCTGATAAGTTGGCAAAGCTATAGTGGACAAGATTGTGTCCCTACATGGTGTGCCGGTATCTATTGTATCTGATAGAGATACCAGATATACATCTCACTTTTGGAAAAGTTTCCAACAATCTTTAGGCACAAGATTGAACTTTAGTACGGCTTACCACTCAAAGACGGATGGACAGAGTGAGCGTACTATTCAAACTTTGGAAGACATGCTTAGAGCATGCGTGATTGATTTAGGTGGAAGTTGGGATGACCACATACCCTAATAAAATTCTCCTATAATAATAGTTATCATAAGAACATCAAGGCTGCACCTTTTGAGGCCTTGTTCACACCCCGGATTTCCAACCCGAAATCCATACACCGGTGGGCCCGGGTGGGAGTATCGTGACGTAAGTTGATAACATCATTGTTAATTAATATAGCACAACGGAAGTCTTGGAGTAAAATTACTATTACAAACCGAATGTTCAAAATAAAATAATATACATGCTCGTAATAGAAGATCCACAGGCGGATCATAAAATGTACAAGAAAGAATATAAAACAGACATTAGAGCAGATCTAAGGATTTGCAAGATCCTCTTATTCACTACCGAGCAGCTTCCGACCTATTTCGTATTGTACCTGCAGTTTAGTCTTTGGACGATACGTCAACTTTCGCTGGTAAATAACCCAACTGAGTCATTTTGAAAACTTCAAAAATATTTTTAAGTGCAAAACGCAAAAAATCTTTTATTAACTTGGGAAAGTTGACCTTGCAACCTTGTATCAGATTCACATGTTTGTCAATACGTAAAGGGCCTAGTACAGAAACCGAGACATGATTAAATACACACCACTCAGGAACTCACGAAGGATTCATCCCCAACGTCTTGGGAATATTGCATATGAGCGTCTGTCAGGTGTATGCCTACACCCCGCGCTAAGGTCGTGGCCAATAACTAATGTATTGAGCCGAGGATATCCAGGACACGAAAATTTAACCCCCGATGTTAAGTTATCAAACAAAACTGATTAAAAATGGAATATGCGGGTTTACTAGCCACAAACGGGCATTCGATTGACCCCATTTCGGACCAAGCGGTGATAATTTACCATATCCCAAGCCCATATAGGGAAAATAAGTCGAGAGTATTTACCTGAGCTAGTCTTCTTCTTTTATTTTTAAATAACTCAGCCGTATACAAAAGTACCAAGTGCAGATAGCATTTACCGGCAAGGCTCTAGTCTGGATTATAGCATAAGCTAGCCAATTAAATACTAACGGTCTTATAAACCGAATAGTGTACATTATCAATACGTATAGCGCTTGATTAAACGATGATTGATAGAATGTAGTTTAAACCCGACAAGTACCTTGACTTGTATAATATGGGTAAATTATATACATTCTGGATTTTGAATTATAAATGACAATGTTAAACCCGTTTCGGTTAATTTCCATAAAATAGTTTTATATACTTAACCTACGCATAAAAGCGATATCGGGTAACTGGATAAGTTATGGACAAGTTCTGTATGCCATTATATTTTAAATACGTTAAAATATCAGTAGGATATCAACTTATATGGCCGTTAAGGTTTTAAAATGAAACTATGCCTCATAAGGGCATTTCGGTAATTATATATCGTATAAAAGGAACTTGACCATATTTTTAGTTTATAATCATGAGTATTCTGGAAAGATATTTTATTTATGATATAATATCAGTAGGATGTCTATCATATGTGTAAATTATCTTTTATGACCAAACTATGCACCGTAGGGGCATTTTGGTCATTTTACACATTGTTTATAAATTATTTGGGATTCTGAGTTTATAAAATGTACCAAATGTAAATATGTTTAAAATATGTTTTAAAATCAGTAGTAACAAGTTTTGGTCAATAATATGGTTTAAAACCATACTATGTGCCGAAACGACGCTTATGTCGTAAAATGACGTCTTATGCGATGTTTAATGAAAACTGACATTAGGGTCAGATTTAAATGTTTAAAATGTGTTATTTAATATAACATATCAGTAGGTAAATGGTTTACCTTGAAAATATTGATTAAAATCATTTTATGAGCCACAAAGGCTAAAACCGTCATTTATCGACATAGTTTAAGGACTTGCTTGAAAACTCAGTTTATAACTTAGTTTAACATCCCAATTAATCCTACTTATGATACTACATTAGTAAGAAACTCATTTTCAAGTTCATTATTATTTAAAACCTTGTTTTATGAAAAAATGGCATTTTGGTCAAAGATGTGATAATTATGGAACTTGCGTATAAACTTGGATTCTTATTATGATAATGTAATATAACCTCAGAGGGTTATGCTACATTGTATTACGATCATAATGCAACCTTAGATTAGTATCTAACTAATCTAAATCGGTCAGAATCAAAAGTCAAAGCAGAAGTCAAACTTCGCGACTTTCGGTTACGAACCGACCCTAGAACTGTAATTGACGAGCCGAACATGTTCTTACATGTCTAATAATTATTACTAAGTTGTTTAAGTGTCAAAACAGGTTACATAACATATATAAGATCAATTTATGATTTTTCCGAAAAATGGCTTGTTTGACTTTTTAATACTTAACTTTGACCCGTCAATTAGTCTAGTAAACGTGATCTTCAGGAGGTGCCCTTTATAGGGATTAACACCAACCTTATTACGATCACTTAGCCATGTTCATTTCGAACAACGGCTGGACCATAATGTCTTAACTGAAAGTCAAAGCGTTTTCTGAAAAACGCTTGGCTTTTGGCTATAAAAGCCTATAAACGAAAATGCACAAAGAAGGAACACTTACCAGTGTTTCCTAAGGTGCAAAAGAACTATGTTGGATGCTCCTTTTAGCTAGGAACTTCCAAAGGAGGGAGAAGAGTGATTTAATGAGAAAGGTGCAAGTTGGAATTGTGAACTTAAGCACCTATTTATAGTTGGAGATCTCAAAGGAGGTGAAGCCAGGTATTTAGGGGTGTAAGAGGAAGCTTACAAGTGTCCCAAAATGTAGCATAGCTGATTACAAGTCCATGGTTTCGAATTAATGGTTTTGGAGCTTTGTTTGGAGGCCAAGCCAAAACTTTCTGTAGCATACCTGTTCTCGCGCCACGCGAGAGACCTAGGCCTTGTCTCTAGCAGCCCGTGACCGCCCGTTGGCCAGTTTCAAAGTTTGACACTTTTAACCCTCAACTTATTAAAGCTTATAAAAACTTTTTAAACACCTTTTTGGCACTTTTAGCCCTCCGTAGCCAATACTTGGCTACCCGGATTATGCCCGGACATTGTCGAGCTCTCGGTTCGTTAAAAGGTCACTCAGAGGTAAGAATTAACATTGTGACACTTTTAATCCCTCCACTATCCAACTTTCACATATTTACAAAATTGAACCCTCTCGTCCAACAATGGCACGCATGAGAGTTAGGACTTCGTAAAGGATCACTTAGAGGCTTATTTTAAGCATGTTGATTCCAATGTCACTTAGAGGCTGGGCATGTTGACATATCAGTCACTCAGAGGCCAAATTTCAAGCATGTTGACATATCAGTCACTCAGAGGCTAATGATTAAGCATGTTGACATCGGACCGTCACTCAGAGGCCCAGTTTGAGCATGTTGACGCCTTTAGTCCACATTGGTCTTTAATAGACTATATTAAAAAACTAGCAAGTCCTAAGAAACTACGAATCTCCGATGGGGTTTTGGGTACTTCCCAATTCATTATGGCCCAATTTTGGGGGATCCACTTGGATACCACGCTCACTTACCATATGTCCAAGGAATTGGAATTCTCTAAGCCAAAATTCGCATTTAGTAAACTTGGCATAAAGCTTCTCTTGCCTTAGCAGTTCAAGAATGCACCGAAAGTGTTTCTCGTGATCAACTTGATTACGAGAATAGATAAGTATGTCGTCTATGAAGACAATGACAAACTTATCCAAATACGGTTTGCAGACTCTATTCATGAGATCCATGAATAATGCCGGTCCCCATTGGTGTGCCTAAAAGGCATCACCAGTAATTTAAAGTGACCATAGCGGGTCATGAAGGATGTCTTAGGAACATCTTCACTCCTAACCTCAGTTGATGATATCCTGATCTTAAATCAATCTTGGAGAAATAACTAGCCTCTTGAAGTTGGTCAAATAAATCTTCGATCCTGGGCAGAGGATATCTATTCTTGATTGTCAACTTGTTCAGCTCTCGGTAATCGATGCACATTCGCATCGAACCGTCCTTCTTCTTTACAAAGAGTATAGGAGCTCCCCAAGGCGAGGAACTAGGCTGAATAAAGCCTTTCTCTAAGAGTTCGTCTAGTGCGCTCTCAAATCCTTCATCTCTGTTGGTGCTAGCCTATATGGAGCTCTAGCTACTGGTGCTGATCCTGGTATAATATCAATCTTGAACTCCACTTGTCTATCTGGAGGTAGGTCTGGTAATTCCTCAGGGAAAACATCGGGATACTCCGAGATAACTGGTTGATTTTCAAGGTTCGGCTTAGGTTCATTGATGGTTACTTGTGCCATGTAGATAACACAGCCTCTTCTCAAACACTTGGATGCCTTAAATAACGACACCTTGTCTGGCAGTCCATAGTGTGAGTCTCCGGGATGGTGATCATTTCACCAGATGGGGTTTTAATTTCGATGAGCTTCACAGGCAATGCGGGCTTGGTTATGAGATAACCAATCCATGCCTAAGACAACATCGAACCCCGCCAATTTCATTGGCAAAAGAGAGATAGGGATAGAATGATTCTTAATGGATATAGAGCATCCATCAAGAATAGAAGAAGCACTTTCTAAGGTTCCATCGGCAAGTTCTATCTCATAAGTTTTATCTTGAGTTCTTATGGGCAAATTTAACAGTTTACAAAACTTATGATCGACAAAAGATCTATCTGCACCCGAATAAAAAAGAACTCTAGTATAAATATCATTAATGTGGAAAGTACATGTTATGACGTTATTGTCATTAACAGCTTCCTTAGTAGTCAGTCGAAAAGCGCGTACATTCCCCTTCTTGGCCTCTCTAGGCTTCAGATTATTATTCTTTGAATTCTTAGGGCAGTTAGTTGCAATATGCCCTTTTTCATTGCAGATATAACAGACAGCATCCTTAAGATCTTTACAATCTAGGGTCTTATGCCCTTTCCTTTTACAAATACCACAAGGTCTAGCTTGTGAATCAGAATTACACTGTTCCCAGTGTCTGCGGTTGCAAGTCTTGCAAAATGGCATCACAGCCGACTTGCCTTGGTTCCCTTTGAACCCAAATCTCCCTTTATTTTTCTTATTAAGCTTATGGGAGTTGTCATTTTCTCTCTTTCTTTTCCCGTCAGTTTCAGGCTTCACTGACTTCTGCCTTACTAAATCAAGGGTGAGGGAGAGAGATTGGTCTACAGCAGACCTATAGGTATTAGGCTGAGCAAACTTCACCATGCCCTTAATCTCGGGCGCTAATCCATTGATAAAACGCGCAATACATTTGGATTCAGGGGTGATTAGATAGGAAACTAACCTAGCTAAGGAATTGTGATCGGAAACATACTTCCGACAATCTAGGTTTTTCATTGATAGAGACAAGAAGTCTGTCTCTATTTTCTCCACCTCATGGGGTGGGCAATAGGTTTCCTTAATAAGATCCATAAACTTAGACCATCCTAGATTATACATGTATACTTTACCTATTGACTGAATCATGGCCTTCCACCATGTTAGGGCATCGCCTTTAAAGGACTGTGATACATACTTGACCATATCCTTATCAGCACAGCTGCTGATGTCTACGATGGTCTCCATCTCGTCCAGCCACTTTAGGGATTCTATAGCTCCTTTTTCCCCATTAAAATCTCGGGGCTTACAGGAGACGAAGTATTTGTAGGTACACCCTTCTTTAGTAGAACGGGACCTTTCAGCAAAGTCTATCTTCCTTGGTTCACTCTTCGCATTTGATGAGTGAATAGAGCTCTCTTTATGAGCTGAGGATGGGGTAATTGATAATGGTTTAGAGCGAGTAGCACTCGACTCTCTTAACTTCTAAATGGCCTTACCCATGGCCTTTTCTACAGCCGCATCAATGCGTGCTTGGAAGTCATTATTATCTATGGCTATATTTTCGGTGTCCTTAGAGTTGACGTTCCGATGGCTACTTTGTGCCTCATTAGAATTAGCCATTCTTCAAAGCTTTGGTTCTATATACCAAATAAAATTTCTCTTAACCATGGTATAATAACCATATCGGCTTTTAAACATTAGATATAAGAAAAATCCATTGCCTATGCTAGTGTGAATAATATCACAACTCTTAGGCTTAATATAACTATATTTGGCCTAGGTCTTAATAGGACCATCATAGGCAAATTACAATCTGGACATAGTCCATTTATTACTAGACAGGGATGGTAACGTCACAACTGTCATTGTCATATTCGACAATTGTATAGCACATAGGCTTGTCACAAAGGACATTAAATATGGCACATAGGCCTGTCACTAATAGACATAAGATTATGGCACATAGGCTTGTCACTATTGGACATAAGGTTATGGCACATAGGCCTGTCACTAATGGACATAAAATAGGGCACATAGGCACTACATCGCTAATGGCTGTTTTATTTATTACCGTATTGATGATATTTAGCCGGGATCAAATTGATCACATAGGCTATATAAGATAAATTTTTAGCCATAAGGGCAATACATCACTAATGGATGTTTTATTTATCACCGCACTGGTATCATTAGCCGGGATCAAACAGATCACATGGGCTATATAAAATAAATTATAACCCGAAAGGGTAATACATCACTAATGGATGTTTTATTTATCATCGCACTAATGATATTAGCCGGGATCAAATATATCACATGGGCTATATAAGATACATCACTAATGGATGTTTTATTTATCATCGCACTGATGATTTTAGCCGGGATCAAATAGATCACATGGGCTATATAAGATACATCTCTAATGGATGTTTATTTATCATCGCACTGATGATTTTAGCCGTGATCAAATAGATCACATAGGCTATATAAGATACATCTCTAATCGATGTTTTACTTATCATCGCACTGATGATTTTAGCCGGGATCAAATAGACCACATGGGCTATATAAGGTTAGGACATAGTCCATTACCTAGAAGGCTAGTGTGATTCCTCAAGTCACACAACCATGAGTATGCATATTACTTGAATGTTAACATAGGAGGATCTTAATGGTTGATTAAGAGTCCCGGTCGCATTGACCTTAATGACTTGGAGGCTTGAACCTAGTCCACCACCTCTAGATAGAAGGAAAACTTCCCTTAACTATCATGATAGAAGACCCTTCCGTTCTTAACTATCATATATATATATATATATATATATATATATATATATATTTGCCAAATGTGTGGTCTGTGCCACTCGGCTAAATCAAAACCATTAAGATCTGTTTGGAATTATATAGCTGATAAAAAATTCGAGTAAAATCGAGACGATCATTTGAAGAGGATGAATATAATATATATATATATATATATATATATATATATATATATATATATATAATTCCAAAATATTTCATTAAATGATCATAAGAAATTACAATACTTGAAATAAATAAAAGAAACTAATTGTCCATGCAAGGACTTAAAGGAAATAACAATGTCCACGCAGGGACTAAAAGAAATAACAATGTCCATGTAGGGACTACATATAATTAGAAGAGATTTCACTCGTCCTTCTTTCCCTTGACCAACTTGGAGAGTTTCTTGAAGAATTTGTTCGTCTTCTTCTCCGTTTTCTCCGCCTGCTGCTGCATCTCTTTCATTCTTTCTAAGGCCTCATTGATGGCCTCAAGTGGTGGTGGAGGTTGTGGTATAACCGGATACTAGTACCCATAAGTTGGATATCCAGTCGGTGGGTAAGTAGGTGGGAAAGGAGATGGGTAAAGTGCATTGTGCATAATAGCTTGCAAATAGGGGTCTTGCGACCATGCTTGATAGTCTACCGGTGTAGACGGATTAAAAGGATCATATCTAGACGTGTCTGGATATGTGGGGATTGGGTTAGAATAACCCGATGGTGGTGGTTGAACTATAGGTGTGGGTGTTGGTGTTGGTTAAACCACAGGTGAAGTGTTAGACGGCCCACCCATTTGTGGGTCCTCTTGAATGGTGGGGTAAGATTTGGGCAAAGGTGGTAGCGAACCCGACCATTGGCCCGCACGTACCGACATACGTGCTCCACGTTTCCTCCTTGGCGGCTCAGGTGGATGTTGGGGTTGGTCCACGGGTTCCATGTGGACATCTTCCTCAACGGGAGGTGGTTGTGAATGGTGGAAATGAGTATTTGCAAAAGCAAATTGACCCCAGTATTGGTCCCACTCATTAGGACCTTGATAAGGTGATCCAGCATAAGAGTTGGAATCACTAGAAATTTCGATAGGATGTGCGTTTGATCTTGATGGCGGCATCTCCGGGTCGGAGTCCTCGTCCATAGGGTTAGCTGATTCAACTGATTTTGATCAGCTGTAGGGGTATTTAGGTATTGGTTGGGGTTGAACTCATCATGGTAAGAATGATGAGAATTGTGGGAGTGGTGTGAATGGTAAGAATGATAAGAACTTTGAGTATGTGTAGGTGAGTGTTGGGCAAATGGCCATGAATCTCCGAATCTTCATAAGGGTTCGGATGATGTGGATGTGAAGGGATATGGCCGGATGGTCCTCCCCTCATGGGACCTTTTCCTCTTCCACTTTGTCCTCGTACACGTGGCGGCGTTTTCCTGTTAAAAATCAATTAAAAAACAATACTAATAACTTAATAATGAAATGAGTAATCCTAGGTCAATGCTTAGACTCGGAAGTCTAAGGAATGTGCTCGTGTAAGTTTGAGATTAAACACAAAAGGCTAGTGTTTAATTCTCTCAAACGTTGGCTCTGATACCAACCTGTACACACCCCGGATTTCCAACCGAAATCCGTACATCAGTGGGCCCGGGTGGGGAGTATCGTGACGTAAGTTGATAACATCATTGTCAATTAAACATAGCACAGCGAAGTCTTGGAGTAAAATTACTATTACAAACCGAATGTTCAAAATAAAATAATATACAGGCTCGTAATAGAAGATCCACAGGTGGATCATAAAATGTACAAGAAAGAATATAAAACAGACTTTAGGGTAGATCTAAGGATTTGCAAGATCCTCTTATTCACTACCGAGCAGCTTCCGGCCTATTTCATATTGTACCTGCAGTTTAGTCATTGGATGACACGTCAGCTTTCGCTGGTAAAAACACCCAATTGACTCATTTTGAAAACTTTAAAATGTTTTTTAAGTTCAAAACGACACAAAATCTTTTATTAACTTGGGAAAGTTGACATTGCAACCTTGTATCAGATTCACATGTTTGTCAATACATACGGGGCCCAGTACAGAAACCGAGACATGATTAAATACACACCACTCAAGAACTCACGAAGGACTCATCCCCAACGTCTTGGGAATATTGCATATGAGCGTCTGTCAGGTGTATGCCTACTCCCCGCGCTAAGCTCGTGGCCAATAACTAATGTATTGAGCCGAGGATATCCAGGACACGGTAATTTAACCCCCGATGATAAGTTATCAAACAAAACTGATTAAAACGGAATATGCGGGTTTACTAGCCACAAACGGGCATTCGATTGACCCCATTTCGGACCAAGCGGTAATAATTTACCGTATCCCAAGCCCATATAGGGAAATAAGTCGAGAGTATTTACCTGAGCTAGTCTTCTTCTTTTATTTTTAAATAACTAAGCCGTATACAAAAGTACCAAGTGCAGATAGCATTTACCGGCAATGTCACACCCCGACCCGCAACGGAAATGGTGATCGGGGCATGATTGGGTTTTCATCAAAGCTCATGACATTTACTATAAAGTTTCATATTTATTATTTCTCTTTAAAGAAGAAGTTACAATAATCATACAACACAACATGTTCAAATACACTTTCATTCAAATTACAAACTAGGGTACAATTACAAAAGACAACAAAACTAAAAGTTTATTCCAAGGCATTAACTTTTTCATTCTTTTAGGCCATCCTATGTGTTTCTTTTCTCAACCGGATCACCTGTATCATGTGTAAAAATAGGGTTTTGGGTCAACAAAAAGTTGGCGAGTGAATCTTATTTAAACATTTGAAAGGATTAGTTATGTTGGTGATTCGAATAAAATTGTGCATAACCAAATATGAATAAACGTAAATGTAAGTTTAATCACAAAACACATAATATTAATTAATACACACGCACACACCAAATGAATGATTTTGAGGCACGCGATGTTCAACTCGTCTCCCACGAGGAACTGATAGGCCAAATGAATGATTTTGAGGCACGCGATGTTCAACTCGTCTCCCACGAGGAACTGATGGGCCTAATGAATGTTTTGCACGCAACTTGACAAAATGTAAACACGTATTACAACAAACAATATTTACATCATAAGTTTAGGTCATATAATGGTAATAGCACAAGTTTGAATAAATGTATTAATTATAGCGACACATGATACACCCAAAAACATGAATAAAAAGGGGGATTTGTAAGAATTCACTCACAAGGGTTGCGTTTCTTGGATTGATGATGAATGCGCACGAATTTGGATTTAACCACGAGAGAAACTAACCAACTAGAAGTAAAATCTCGGTTTTCCGGTGAAAATCTCCAACGAGTGCACCAAATTCCGGCGATGTATTTCTTGCGACAGAGACTCTACAGGGAGTTTAAGGTGAGTGTGGGTGATTTCGGTCTGAGCTCTAGATGTCCTGTTTATAAAGTAAGGCAACAGTGGGATAGATTCTTCGGTTTTCCGGCGATTTGCAGAAAATTCCGCGCGAGGTGTTCTTGATGAATAGAGACTTGTAGAGAGAGGTTAGCGAGAGTGTGTGTGCATTCCAATGGGTTCTCAGAGCTCCTATTTATAGAAGAGGAGGTCGTACAGTATAAACTTCGGTTTCGGTCAAAATGGGTTATGGCGGATTGATTGCTTAGCTAATTGGACGCATTTTGACTCGATTTGAGTCTTGGTTCAAGACTGGAAGCATTTTCTTCGGTTATTTGCGAAGAATTCGCAAGTCTTTGGTGATTGCCGGGGATTACTGCCGTTACTGGGCACAACTTTGAACCAGTCTAGGAGATTATTAATACATAAAAGATTTGTTTGATTAAATCCTTTCAGATGTTGAGGTGTGGTGTAGCGGTGTGAAGTGTGTTTGGTTATAGGCGAGACCCGGGTTCGAAACCCTGCG
The DNA here is from genome assembly GCA_947069175.1 of Scalesia atractyloides. NCBI lineage: Eukaryota > Viridiplantae > Streptophyta > Magnoliopsida > Asterales > Asteraceae > Scalesia > Scalesia atractyloides. The sequence continues at coordinate 51,119,355 of CAMTDV010000116.1, forward strand.
TCTACATTAATTTTTTTTTGTTCATTATTTATTAGTAATTTTTAATTATGGTTTTTAAATTCTAATATATTTATTAATTATGTATCGTTTGAATTTAATTTGAGCAATAAATATGCAATGAAAATTATAACTGGATATTTAATTAATAAACGAAGCGGGTTTTGGAAACCTGTTTTTCGACGGATGTTACAGTATCCCCTACTTTTAGAAATTTCGTCCCGAAATTTAAGTAGTGGTATGTTTGACTCGAAAGGAGGGTGGTTTTGATAATTACATACTTAGAAGGGGGTAAGAGTTTAAATTTTATTTGAGGCGGTAACGTTCCTAGTAAGGGTTGAATACCCTGCTACAGGAATCGCTTTTTGGTGCCTAAGATAAGGAATATTGATAAACAGAGTTGATTGACTAGGTATGATCTCATGCACAAGAGTTTTGAGAGAATCGATACGTTTGGAAAGATAAGGTTATATCCTAAAACAAAACTTCTACCATGACAATACTAAAACCTACATGGAACTTCTCATAACCCCCTGACAATGCCTCTGATCCTTTGGCAAGAATACTTATATATAGGAAGTACCAGCGGCGTATCCACCATATTCTTGTCAAATTTTCATTGGCTTTATCAGTAAATTATGATTAGTTCTATGTGACTCTAAAACATAAACAAACACAACAACCAAAACTTGAGTCTCAAATCTGAAAGTATACATGATTGAATGATGACAGTACCTCTCTCGTTTGTTATGATGAAGGGGTTAGTCTAGGTAAAAGTGAGACATAACCCAACTTCTTTGAATGATGAGATTGAGATATGTCGAGATGTATGATGATATGAATGTTAAATCAATGAGTATAAAACAAAACTTGAAATAGTAATTCGCATTAAGATTCTTGGATACATAAATTTCAAATTTAAAATTAAGATACGTAAAGATTGAGATAACATAGAGAAAACATAAAAACTAGACGGTTGGAGTTGAGTCCTGATTTTTGGTGAGGGAAGAGTAGTTGGGTGGTTCGTTTGGGCCGTTATTATCTTCAACAGGATTGGCGTTGATGTTGTAAGCTCTTCCTCTTGCTGGTGGTGGAGCTTGGTTTTCTTGATTTGCTTGGTTAACTGGGTTTGCTTGAGCCTGGGGCGTTTATGATGTTAATCAATCGAGGGCATGTGTTTCTAAAGTGGGTAGGGTCGCCACAATTAAAACAAGCTCGAACATATGGAAACATGGGGTATTGGGGTTGTTGATATGTTTGGATCATGTTTTGAATAGGGGGTGAGGTTTGGTTTTGAGAGGCGCGGCAAATCTTGCTCAAATGACCATAACGCCCACAATTTGCACATAGTCGACAAGGTAAGGTAGATGGATGGTGATATAAACAGGTGTTGCATTGAGGGTGAGGTCCAATGTAAGGTTTCTTATTTGGGTAAGTAGAGTTGGGTGCTACTTGAGTGATTGGAATAGCTTGGAGGGGTATGGCTTGTGAAGCTGGTTGATTGCCTTGGGTAATAGCGAAATTTTGTCCGTCTCGTTTTCTCTTGGGGGTGGTTTGAGAAGGGGATTCGGTTTGGGTGGAGTTTGAGGTTTTGGTTGATGCTTTATCCTTCTTCTTCTCCTCCGTGAAGTATTTATTCCGTATGCGGTTTTCGGTGAGCTCTGTAGCTAACTCCATTGCTGCTTCCAAAGTTGCAGGTGTGGTACTTATTACAAGGTCTTGAATTTTTGAAGGAAGACCTCGAATGTAGTGCTCGATCAAACGGTAGAGAGGAGTGAACAAGTTGGGGACCATCTGATTTAACTCAAGGAATCTCTTGTTGTATGTGGTGTGGTCGCCTTCCTTTGGTTTCAAAGAATAGAACTCATCCTCTAATTTCTTGATTTCGCTTCTTGGACAGAAACGTCTTGTCATGATCTCCCTCAATTCTTCCCAAGTCAAAGTCATAGCATTCTCAGTACCTCGCTTGGCCTTCTCTGTATTCCACCATGTAAGTGCTACTCCAAGGAGGTGAAGCCATGTGTTTAGGGGTGTAAGAGGAAGCTTATAAGTGTTCCAAAACGTGGCATAGCTGATTACAAGTCCATGGTTTCGAATTAATGGTTTTGGAGCTTTGTTTGGAGGCCAAGCCAAAACTTTCTACAGCTGACCTGTTCTCGCGCCCTGCGAGAGACCCAGGCCTGGTTTCTCGCGGCCGGCGACCGCCCCTTGGCCAGTTTCAAAGTTTGACACTTTTTACCTCTCAACTTATTAAAGCTTATAAAAACCTTTTTAAACATCTTTTTGGCACTTTTAGCCCTCCATAGCCAATACTTGGCATACCTGGGATATGCCCGGACATTGTCGAGCTATCGGTTCGTTAAAAGGTCACTTAGAGGTAAGAATTAACATGTTGACACTTTTAATCCCTCCAATATCCAACTTTCACATGTTTACAAAATTAAACCCTCTCGTCCAACAATGGCACGTATGAGAGTTAGGACTTCGTAAAGGTACACTTAGAGGCTTATTTAAGCATGTTGATTCCGATGTCACTCAGAGGCTGGGCATGTTAACATATCAGTCACTTAGAGACCAAATTTCAAGCATGTTGACATATCAGTCACTCAGAGGCTAATGATTTAAGCATGTTGACATCGGATCGTCACTCATAGGCCCAGTTTAAGCATGTTGACGCCTTTAGTCCCCATTGGTCTTTAATAGGCTATATTTAAAAAAAATACAACACATGTCACTATACTATTGGACACGATTTTAAAGGGTGTTACACCTTGTATGGGAGAAAATGTAGAACGCCTGTATGCTGGGCTGAAGTTGGGGAAACCCAACTTTCTGGACTCGAGATTGTCCTAGAGACCACGGATAAGATTTTGCAAATCCGTGATCGTCTCAAAGCTGGCCGTGATAGGCAGAAAAGTTATACTGACAAGAGGCGTAAACCTCTTAAGTTCCAAATAGGGGACAAAGTCATGCTAAAAGTATCACCTTGGAAAGGTGTAATGAGATTTGGAAGGAAGGACAAGTTAGGCCCAAGATATATTGGACCATTCGAGAAAATCGAATGTATCAGTGCTATAGCATATAAGCTTAAGCTGCCAGAGGAGCTCAGTGGAATTCATGATGTATTCCACATAACTAACCGTAAGAAATGTCTAGCCGATGAGTCGTGAGCAATGTCACATCAAGATGTACAAATAGATGAAAACCTGAGGTTCGCTGAGAAACCAATATCGATCGAGGATCGACAGGTTAAGAAGCTCCGAAGGAAAAAGATACCTATAGTAAAGGTTAAGTCGGATGCCCTTTGAGGCCCCGAGTATACATGGGAAGTTGAGTCCACTATGCGACAAAAGTACCCCCATCTATTTGAATAAAATATCGAGGTTGAGCTTTCTTTTAAGGGGGTGAGGACGTAACACGTCATAAAATCGTGTCCAATAATATAGTGACATGTCTTATATATATTTTTTTATATATAAGTCTACTAAAGACTAATAGGGACTGAAGGTGTCAACATGCTCAAACTAAGTCTCTAAGTGACCTTCTGATGTCAACATGCATAAACTTAGCCTCTGAGTGACAATTAGTGTCAACATGCTTAAACTTAGCCTCTAAGTGACCATTAGTGTCAACATGCTTAAACTTGGCCTTTGAGTGACCATTAGTGTCAACATGCCAACCTCTGAGTGACATCGGGTTCAACATGCTTATACTGAGTCTCTAAGTGATCCTTTACGAAGTCCTAACTCTCATATGAGCCACTAGTTGGATGAGAGGGATTAATTCTGAAAATACACTAAAGTTGGACAATGGAGGGATTATGTAACGCCTCGTAAAATTCGTATTCGGCAGTAAGCCGACACGTGTTCTTGCCCTCGAATAATACCTTAAATGAGTTAGCCACTCAACTCCTTAAACAAATAAAAAAAATAAAATAAATTTAAACCTGACAGTAGCTTACAGTCCGGACCCTAGGCTACGGTCCAGACTTTCTGGTTAGAGTTTATAACTAACCGTAAGCTACGGTCTGGAAACCGTAGCTTACGGTGAAGCCCTGAAACCTTAGTTTTACACCATTTTAACTTTAAACTAATAACCCTAAGGTCCTTAGACTTTATTATAACATTTTCCTTGCATAACCAAGTCATTTTTCAACCTGAACGATCCCGGTTAAGGTGATATCTTGTGATTCACCATTCTTGAGTATCACACATCTTCACCGAACCTTAAACCTTACTAGCTTGGGTGATTAAACCCATGAAACCATAGGTATTCGTATCTTTCACGTTTAAGCTAGTAAACGCTTATAAGTCGTAAGAACACTAGTGTGACACCCGTTAATGTTCGGTTACTCTTATTCTTTTTTAGTACATCTCGTATTGAACGTAAAGACCAAGTTGTATCATTATGTCATTCGATATAAGTCAAGGGACAATTCATGACAATCCACAAAACTATTCTTGAGGGACCAAAAGTGTCAAAACTCCAAAATTCTGTCGAGATGCCACCTCTCCTGCAAGTGCCACACTCTTGCAGCTCTTGACACCTTGCTAGACACTTGTGAAGATCCTACAACACCTCTAACACCTGGCTTCATCTTCGCACACCCTCTTGCACTATAAATAGCCACTCAAACTCACTCATTTCCTTGCTCATTCACTCTTCTCATCTCTTATTACACTCTTGGAAGTTCCTGACCATTTAGGAGCTTCCCTTTAAGTTCTAAGTTTCCTTTGAATCACTTGTAAGTGCTCCATCTCTGCTCTTTTCTTTTTATACGCTTTTAATAGCCAAAAGTCAAGCATTTTCGACAAATGCCTTGACTTTCAGGAACATGGCTAAGTGATCGTAATTAGGAAGGGGTTAACCCCTTAAAAGGGCACCTCCTAAGGATTACGTTTACTAGGTCAATTGACGGGTCAAAGTTTATGTTTTAAAAAGTCAAACGGTTCAGATTTCATAAATATAATAATCTGAGTTTATACATATTATGAACATGTTTTTGACACTTAAACAAGTTGGTAATAATTATTAGAACATGTGGGAACATGTTCGATCCGTCAATTTCAGTCCTAGAGTCGGTTCGCAACCGAAAGTCGCGAAGCTTGACTTCTGCTTTAACTTTCGATTCCAACTCGACTTAGATTAGTTAACTTCTAAATTAAGGTCACATTATGATCATAATACAATGTAGCATAACCTTCTGAGGTTATATTACATGATCATAATCATAATCTGAGTTTATGCACAAGTTCCGAAAAATGTCAACTTTTGACTAAAATGCCCTTTTTACATAAAACAAGGTTTAATTAACAATAAACTTGCAAATGAATTACCTACCTATATGTTACATATTAAGATGTTAATATTCTGATCAACTATACTATTAAATGACCAAAATGCCTTTCGATGCATAGTTTGGTCTTAAACAACAAACCACACTTATGTGTGCTATTTTACTGATAATATATCACAAATTAAGTATTTTTACAGAATGTTTATGATCATAACATAATAATACATGAAAGTTCATTTTATACGACATATAATTACCAAAACGCCCTTATGAAGCATAATTTCGTTTCAAAACCTTGTCGGGCATGTAAGTTGATATCCTACTGATATTACAACTTATTTAAAGTATACTGACATTTAGAACTTGTTCATGACTCATCCGGTTACCCGATATCGCTTATATGCATACGGTTAAGTATATGTAACTAGTTTACGAAAATTAACCAAAACGGGTTTAACCTTATCATTTTAATCTCAAATTCCAGAATAATAACTGTTTACCCATATTATACAAGTCTTAAGTACTTGTTGGGTTTAAACTACATTCTATCCGGTCATCGCTTAATCTAGCGTATCGTACCGTTTTTGATCCATTACGCTAGTCGGTCTAAGTCTATGACTTAAATTAAGACCGTTAGCATTTTAATTGGTTAGCTTATGCCATAATCCAGGCTAGAGCCTTCCAGTAAATGCTATCTGCACTTAGTTTGTTTTGAATACGGCTGAGAATGTTAATTCTTGCAATTTTAATCAAGACTAGCTCAGGTAAATACTCTTGACTTATTTTCCCTATACGGGCTTAGGTTACGGTAAATTATTACCGCTTGGCCGGAAATGGGATCAATCGAATGCAGAATTGTGGCTAGTAAATCTGCATATTCCGTTTTGATCAGTTTTGTTTGATAACTTAAACATTGGGGGTTAACCATCGTGTCCTGGATATCCTTGGCTCATTACATTAGTTAATGGCCACGGCCAAAGCACGGGGTGTATGCATAGACCCGACAGATACGACTGCTAAATTGTTTTTACCCACAAGTTGGGGTTAACTCCTTCGTGGGGTTCATAAGTGGTGTGTACGTTAATCATGTCTCGGTCTATGTACTGGACCCCTTATGTATTGACAAACATGTAAAGCTGTTAACAAGGTTACAACGCTGACTTTCCCAAGTTATAAAAGATTTGTGCCTTGTGCACTTAAATCTAATTTTAAAAATGTTTTCAAAATGAGTTAGTCGGGTGTATTTACCAGCGAAAGCTGACGTATTTTCAAAAGACTAAGATGCAGGTACAATACGAAATAGGCTGGAAGCTGCTCGGTAGTGATATAAGAGGATCTTGCAAATCCTTAGATCTGCCCAAAGTCTGTTATAAATTTTTGTACATTTTTTGATCCGCCTGTGGATCTTTCATTACAAGACGTCAGTATATTATTTTTTGTACTTTGAACATTTGGTTTGTAATAGTAATTTAAACTCCAAGACTTCCGCTGTGCTGTGTTTAATTGACTATGATGATATCAACTTACGTCACGATATTCCCCACTCGGGCACACCGGTGTTTGGTTGGAAATAAATGGTGTGACATATTAGGGCCAAACAAAGAGACGGACTGTGTGACATCCCGGCTTTTCAGGTATCTTAAACGCGCTACTTTATTGTTATTCATCCTATGCTGATTTAATTCAGAGAATTAAATTACACGCTCGCAATAACTACGCTAACTTTGTGAATCTATTGGGTGAATTACGTTCTATGTGTTCTTAGACGGGTTATATCTAAATTACGTGCTATGTGTTATTAGACGTTTGTGAATCTATTGCGTCTCACTCCAAATACGTGATTTAATATTTTATAAACTCCGTGTCGCGAATAATATTTTAGTAACTTCTATTTATAAACCAAACCAAGCCTGTGAAACGTTTCGACTTCGCGACCTAGCAAACCCAACCCGCCACCCACACCCCCTTGCGGCCCACACTTCCTTGCGGCCCAAGGAACTAACCCAAACCGCCCCCCTATCGCGACCCCCCTTTTATATTATGTATGCATGCATGTTGTGGGAAAACAAACAAAACCCTAACACTCTAGTGAACTCGACGGCAGCCCCCCCCCACTCTCTCAGTCGCGCAAACTCTACACCCTCGGATCGATTCCAAGCTTGTCCCGGTTTGCTAATTGTCATCGTTTCAAGGTTAAGGTTTAATTGTATTGCGATTCACACTAGGTTTTGTGTAATCTTGATCATGATTATGTGCTTGTATGATATTGTTACGAAAAAGTGTTGTGGTGTATGATTAGTTCGGATGAATATGCGAATCTTTGCGATTGTGATGATATGTTTGAATATTAAAATCGTAGGCTGCGTTTTATCGATAAAGATCATGATATATATTTAGGGTTTGCATGAATATTGATATATATGATGATATTTGACAAGTTAACCTGCTGTTAATCAATACAACTAAGCGTCATGGCCGTTTAAACATGTTCTAATGCGATAAAGTCGAAAACAGTAAGTTGATTGACATTTACAGCCAACTTCAGTTGGCTGTAACCTGATCATTATTTATTGAAAAGTGGATTTTCGGAAGCCTAAAACGTGTATTTTTGAAAAATGCTTCAAATGGTGCCGGATTTATATTTTTTTGAGGGCGTTTGCTATTTTTAAATGGTCTTTTAGTGCAGCAGCTGAAGCTGCGTAAATTCTGCAGAATTTGCAGGTTGTTTATCGAGTCGGATCTCATAGTCTGTATGGGGTTAGGTCACGAAATCTTTACAGTAACTGGAGACAGGAATTTCCGAAAATCTCCCACTGGAATTTCATTAGTCGGATGAACGATGATTTTTAAATAATTTTTCTCGTAGACTGCAGTCAGAAAGCGACGAATCTGACTGCAGTCTAGTATATAAATGCTTATAAATAATTGGTAAAGATTTAGGATTTGAAAATTTCACACAAAATTCTACAGTCTAATTGACACCTCCTTTAAACAAATTGGAATTTTTGGAACGTTGGAACTATTTTATAAAAATTCTCGAAAACAGCCCAGTTATGAGTGTACAAGCTGAAACATGATAACTTGCGTTTGTGTGTATCTAAGTGTTGTATGAGTTATCCTGTGTTTATGACAAGTTGGTTTGATCGTTATTTTGTATGGTGATACTTTGCATGCATGATTATGGTTTCGAATTGGTTATTACGTGTGCCGTACTGTGTGTTAGTTATGCGTAGAGTTTTTGTGTAAGTGTGTTCACACACTAACTTTAAATCGGTTGACATGTTAGGACGCGATTAGCGGTTCCATCATTTGCTTCTTTTGCGTTATTCTAACCGAGCAATTTAAGGTGAGTTCACGGCCCCTATTTTATCCGGTTTTGAACAACATGGAGAGAAACATGTATACGCTCTACAACTCAATCTTTTTACGTTATGTGAAATTAACGCCGTTACTATTCGGTAATTAAGTTAATGTTAATGTACGTTATGGTCACTAAGTAGCTTTATCACGGAAGTCCTCAACCAACTCCCGGATCGTTAGTATTGGGTTAGATAGCGGGGAAATTATAGTAGTACTACTGGGCCCGACAAGCCCCACCCGAGCTAGTCGCGCTAGCCGACCGGGAATGGTCAACGGGTGATTAATTTGGCCTAACTTTTGCCATGGTCAGTGATAGACCTGGCAACACAGAGGCAACAACAGTCAGCTTCGATCGTGAACTCTTACGTGACGTAACTTTAGGCTCGCTACCTACATGTTAACATTGAACTTATTTACGAACCAACATTAATATTCCAGGTTAGGAATAATGGAACTATGTCGTTATCCCGGGTTAGGGATAACGGGGAAAAGCAATCTTTTAAACCGAACTTGTGAACTTATAAAAACCTGTGAACTCACTCTTCTTTAATGTTGACACTTGTTTCTTTGCATGTTTCTCAGGACGCTAGGAGCGCTAGGTGCACTCACTTGCATATGATCAAGACATTTTTATCGAGTCTTTGTTTACGAATAATTTTTGGGATTTTGGTTTTGCCGTTTATGTTGGCGCACTACTTTATTTTAATGCTTCCGCTAAACTTTGAAACCTTGATATTTTGAAAATGACTATGTATGTTTACAACAAATGTTTTTGGAAAACGTTTAAATAAATCATATAGAGTCGTTCGATATTGCTAGTGTCTGGGATTCTGGTTTGATCACACGCCTCACGGTAATACTCTGCAAGTGGAATTTGAGGGTGTGACAGATTAGTATCAGAGCATATCGTGAATGATACCATATGCCAAGTTTTCGAAGTGTGATTTCTTGATTCGGGAAGTTCAGTTCCCCGGGCATATCGTGAATGAAAAGGGTATACACGTTGATCCCGCCATGATCGATGCTATCAAGAACTGGGAAGCACCCAGGACACCGACAGAGATCCGCCAATTTTTAGGTTTGAATGGTTACTACAGACGTTTCATCGAGGGATTTTCCAAGATCGCACAACCGCTTACCACTCTTACCCAGAAGGGCACCAAGTATGCTTGTGGTGACAAACAGGAAGCAGCATTTCAATTACTAAAGCAGAAGCTTTGCAGTGCACCCATTTTGTCCTTGCCAGAAGGGACAAATGATTTTGTGGTATATTGTGACGCTTCCATTCAGGGATTGGGATGTGTGCTCATGAAACGTGATAAGGTCATCGCGTATGCATCCCGACAGTTGAAGGTTCACGAGAAGAACTACACGACACATGACTTGGAATTAGGAGCAGTTGTGTTTGCACTTAAGATTTGGAGACACTACCTATATGGAACAAGGTGCACAATCTACACGGATCACAAGAGCCTCCAGCATATTTTTGACCAGAAGGAGTTGAACATGCGACAGCGTCGCTGGGTCGAACTCCTGAACGATATGAATGTGCCATTCGGTATCACCCGGGTAAAGCTAACATGGTAGCTGATGCCCTCAGTCGGAAGGAGCACTTGAAACCTCATCGGGTACGAGCATTGCAGTTCACAATTCATTCTGGGTTACCCAAACAGATACGCGACGCGCAGCTAGAAGCAGTTAAGGAAGAGAACATCAAGGCCAAATCTGTGGGAAAGATGGAACGTGATTGGGAAGTGAAACCCAATGGTACCCGATATTTCATGAATCGTATATGGGTACCTCTCTACGGAAACCTCAGGAAGTTAGTTATGGACGAAGCTCACAAATCCCGATACTCTGTCCATCCTGGTTTGGATAAAATGTATCAAGACCTTAAAGCCGCGTACTGGTGGCCCAACATGAAAGCGGATATAGCCACCTACGTGAGCAAGTGTTTGACTTGTGCGAAAGTCAAGGTGGAATACCAGAAGCCATCATGACTACTTCAACAACCTGAGATCCCAGTGTGGAAATGGGATCAGATCTCGATGGACTTTATCACTAAACTCCCGCGAACTCCGGGTGGTTGCGATACCATCTGGGTGATCGTGGATCGGCTAACTAAGTCTGCACACTTCCTAGCAACCAAAGAAACAAATAAGATGGATAAGTTGACTCGCATCTACATTAAGGAAGTAGTTTATCGGCACGGGGTGCCAACGTCCATCATTTCAGACAGAGATGCTCGTTTCACATCCAACTTTTGGCGGTCACTTCAGAAAGCGTTGGGTACACGCTTAGATATGAGCACAGCTTACCACCCTTAGACGGATGGTCAAAGTGAAAGGACCATTCAGACCTTGGAGGACATGCTTAGGGCATGCGTGGTAGACTTCGGGAACAGTTGGGAAATCCATCTGCCTTTGGTAGAATTCTCGTATAACAACAGTTACCATACGAGTATTCAGGCAGCACTGTTTGAAGCATTGTACGGTCGCAAATGTAGATCACCGGTCTGTTGGGCAGAAGTCGGTGACAGTCAACTCACAGTTCCTGAGTTGATACTTGAGGCTACTGAAAAGATTGTGCAAATCAGAAACCGCATGGCAGCAGCACGAGATCGACAAAAAAGTTACGCTGATCAACGACGCAAACCGCTCGAATTTCAAGTAGGTGATCGCGTCCTACTGAAGGTGTCACCCTGGAAGGGAGTAATTCGTTTTGAGAAACGAGGCAAACTAAATCCACAGTACGTAGGCCCATTTGTGATTTCGAAGCGTATCGGGCCCGAAGCTTATCAGTTAGACCTTCCTGCCGAACTCAGTGGAGTTCACAACGTTTTTCACGTGTCCAATCCGAAGAAGTGTCTATCAGATGAGACCCTAGTCATTCCATTAGATGAGATTCAAGTGGATGAGCAACTGCATTTTGTGGAACAACCTATCGAGATCATGGACCGTGAGATCAAGACTCGAAGGCGCAGCAAGATACCGATCGTCAAGGTTCGTTGGAACTCTAAGCGTGGACCGGAGTTCACGTGGGAAAGAGAGGACCAAATGAAAAGCAAATATCCACACCTTTTCGCAGCTGAGCAGCAAGTTGACGTTACCGCCAACTGAATTTAGGGACGAAATTCTTTCAACATGGGGATGATATGACAGCCTAGGATTTACTTGTACCATTCTAACAAACTGAATCTTTGTGCGTTGCATTCTAAACCGCGTTTACTCAATTTTCAGAACGAAATTCTTTCAATATGGAGATAATGTGACATCCCGGCTTTTCAGGTATCTTAAACGCGCTACTTTATTGTTATTCATCCTACGCTGATTTAATTCGGAGAATTAAATTACACGCTCGCAATAACTACGCTAACTTTGTGAATCTATTGGGTGAATTACATGCTATGTATTCTTAGACGGGTTGTATCTAAATTACATGCTATGTGTTATTAGACGTTTGTGAATCTATTGCGTCTCACTCCAAATACGTGATTTAATATTTTATAAACTCCGTGTCGCGAATAATATTTTAGTAACTTCTATTTATAAACCGAACCAAGCCTGTGAAACGTTTCGACTTCGCGACCAAGCAAACCCAACCCGCCACCCACACCCCCTTGCGGCCCATACTTCCTTGCGGCCGAAGGAACTAACCCAAACTGCCCCCCTATCGCGACCCCTTTTATATTATGTATGCATGCATGTTGTGGGAAAACAAACAAAACCCTAACACTCTAGTGAATTCGACGGCAGCCCCCCCACTCTCTCGGTCGCGCAAACTCTACACCCTCGGATCGATTCCAAGCTTGTCCCGGTTCGCTAATTGTCATCGTTTCAAGGTTAGGGTTTAACTATATTGCGATTCACACTAGGTTTTGTGTAATCTTGATCATGATTATGTGCTTGTATGATATTGTTACGAAAAAGTGTTGTGGTGTATGATTAGTTCGGATGAATATGCGAATCTTTGCGATTGTGATGATATGTTTGAATATTAAAATCGTAGGCTGGGTTTTATCGATAAAGATCATGACATATATTTAGGGTTTGCGTGAATATTGATATATGATGATATTTGACAAGTTAACCTGTTGTTAATCAATACAACTAAGCGTCATGGCCGTTTAAACATGTTCTAATGCGATAAAGTCGAAAACAGTAAGCTGATTGACATTTATAGCCAACTTCAGTTGGCTGTAACCTGATCATTATTTATCGAAAAGTGGATTTTCTGAAGCCTAAAACGTGTATTTTTTAAAAATGCTTCAAATGGTGCCGGATTTATATTTTTCTGAGGGCGTTTGCTATTTTTAAATGGTCTTTTAGTGCAGCAGCTGAAGCTGCATAAATTCTACAGAATTTGTAGGTTGTTTATCGAGTCGGATCTCATAGTCTGTATGGGGTTAGGTCACGAAATCTTTACAGTAACTGGAGACGGGAATTTCATAAAATCTCCCACTGGAATTTCATTAGTCGGATGAACGATGATTTTTAAATAATTTTTCTCGTGGACTGCAGTCAGAAAGCGACGAATCTGACTGCAGCCTAGTATATAAATGTTTATAAATAATTGGTAAAGATTTAGGATTTGAAAATTTCACACAAAATTCTACAGTCTAATTGACACCTCCTTTAAACAAATTGGAATTTTTGGAACGTTGGAACTATTTTATAAAAATTCTCGAAAACAGCCCAGTTATGAGTGTACAAGCTGAAACATGATAACTTGCGGTTGTGTGTATCTAAGTGTTGTATGAGTTATCCTGTGTTTATGACAAGTTGGTTTGATCGTTATTTTGTATGGTGATACTTTGCATGCATGATTATGGTTTCGAATTGGTTATTACGTGTGCCGTACTGTATGTTAGTTATGCGTAGGGTTTTTGTGTCAGTGTGTTCACACACTAACTTTAAATCGGTTGACATGTTAGGACGCGATTAGCGGTTCCATCATTTGCTTCTTTTGCGTTATTCTAACCGAGCAATTTAAGGTGAGTTCACGGCCCCTATTTTATCCGGTTTTGAACAACATGGGGAGAAACATGTATACGCTCTACAACTCAATCTTTTTACGTTATGTGAAATTAACGCCGTTAACTATTCGGTAATTACGTTAATGTTAATGTATGTTATGGTCACTAAATAGCTTTATCACGGAAGTCCTCAACCAACTCTCGGATCGTTAGTATTGGGTTAGATAGCGGGGAAATTATAGTAGTACTACTGGGCCCGACAAGCCCCACCCGAGCTAGTCGCGCTAGCCGACCGCGAATGGTCAACGGGTGATTAATTTGGCCTAACTTTCGCCATGGTCAGTGATCGACCTGGCAACACAGAGGCAACAACAGTCAGCTTCGATCGCGAACTCTTACGTGACGTAACTTTAGGCTCGCTACCTACATGTTAACATTGAACTTATTTACGAACCAAAATTATTATTCCAGGTTAGGAATAATAGAACTATGTCGTTATCCCGGGCTAGGGATAACGGGGAAAAACAATCTTTTAAACTGAACTTGTGAACTTATAAAAACCTGTGTACTCACTCTTCTTTAATGTTGACACTTGTTTCTTTGCATGTTTCTCAGGACGCTAGGAGCGCTAGGTGCACTCACTTGCATATGATCAAGACATTTTTATCGAGTCTTTGTTTACGAATAATTTTTGGGATTTTGGTTTTGGCGTTTATGTTGGCGCCCGTACCTTTTTTTAATGCTTCCGCTAAACTTTGAAACCTTGATATTTTGAAAATGACTATGTATGTTTACAACACATGTTGTTGGAAAACGTTTAAATAAATCATATAGAGTCGTTCGATATTACTAGTGTCTGGGATTCTGGTTTGATCACACGTCTCGCGATAATACTCCGCAAGTGGAATTTGAGGGTGTGACAGACTGACTCCCATACAGTCATTAGAAATCATCCTAATTAAAAACGAATTTATTTACGACTCACGGGAGGAACACGAAACAAAGGTCGTAACAGAGATTTTCTTAGTTCATCCATACTCGAGTCAAATGTGGCGTGCGTTCCCGCATGTTTTCCTGATCGATTATATGTACAAAACAAACGTATACAACATGCCATTTGTCCAGATAGTTGGTATCATGACTACCAACTATTTGTTTTGTATTGCATACCGTTATCTGCAAAGCACGTAATGATAACTTTATATGGGTGCTTGAGAGGATCAGGTCAATGTTGAATGAATGTATGGAGCCACATGTGATTGTAACGGATAGAGACCTGGCCCTAATTAACGCGTGTGCTAAAGTATTTCCAAACGCCTCTCGGTATCTTTGCAGGTTTCACATACAACAGAATATTTGTAAGCACTGCAAGAGTGCCTTCATAGAAAAAGACTGGCACAAATTTTTGTCATTCTGGGGGACATTGTATGAGTCTCCATCACCCATAAACAAGTACAACTTGCGCAACCTGCAAAAGCGACTTGTGGAGTGCAAACATTCAAGTAAGTTTTTTTAATAACATATGACTCACCTATGTACATTTAATAAATTATTTTTACTTTTTAGGGGTCTTTACGTACGTGTATGATAACTGGCTGAAAGATTATAAGGAAATGTTCGTCTTTGCATGGACTGATCAGAGTCGCAACTTCGATCAGCGTACCACAAAGAGAGTTGAGAGTCAACACGCCAATTTAAAGAGATACGTCCAAGATAGGAGCTCACTGGACTGTATAGTTGGTTGTGTCCAGGATATAGTTGAAACACAATACAATGAAATAAGGAGGAGTTTTCGAGAAAACATCGAAAAAAGAATGAACCACCACAAAAACCCGTTGTTTAACCACCTACGTGGAAAAGTTTCCCGTACAGTGCTTGACTTATTGAGTGGAGAGCTACTTAGGAAACTAGACGTGTTGCAGCGCTTTCATTCATTATGTGGTTGTCAGATGTGGTACAGCTGTGGGTTGTCGTGTGCTTGTAGGCTGGAAAAGTACGTACGTGCAGGTAATACTTGTTAAACACGAAACGATGTGTGTTATATATGCCCGTTAATCATGTGACTTTAACAGTGCATTGTTTTAACCGTGCAGAGCGTCCGATCCAACTTGAAGACATAGACATCTTCTGGCAGAAGCTTAACTTTCAACCATGTAAATTGATACAGGATGACGTTGACGTGCTAGAAGAGCTCAATATTGTTAGGCAACAGTTAGAGTCACACTCCCCTGCCCAGAAAAATGCTTGTTGTCAAAGATTAAAGCGGTGTTGACTCCAACCAAATCTACCAAGAAACCACTGGTTGTCAAACAAAATACTCGTGGATGGCCAACAACAAAGCAAGTATAACAACAGTTTGACGAGGCCGCTCGTAGAGACGAAGAATTGAGGAGAAGCTTCTTTAGTGATGCAAACATGTGCTTTGAAGGTTCCCAACAAAGTACATACGATGCCCCCCACCACAGCTCGTACGTTCCGTCCCAGGCCTCTCAACAGTAGGTCATAAAGTCTCAAAAACCCAAAGCGGGTCAAAGCCGTTCAACGAGTTATAAAAAACGAGATATGAGACGATAACGGTTTTCCTTTGATAGTGGGTGACGAGAATGTGTCAATCATCAAACGTTTTAAGTTTGTCCTTCCGACATTATTTCACCCGCACATCTCATGCATACAAGATGTGAGGCCAAACGGTCATTATGGGTTTCGGTGTGTGGCTGTGGGCTTGGGTATGGGAGAACTATTATGGGGGCACATTCGAAAAGACCTTCTGCAGGAGATGGATCAGAATGCATCGATCTGGTTGCCAATGTTTGAAGCATGGGACGAAGGATATTTTAACATGCATCGTGAACGCCTAATTTGGGATTCAGTGGAACGTTGTCCCCCCACTCACTGGATGGACTTCCCCCACGCATGGCTTCTTATTGCACAAAGGTACGGTATCGTAGTGCACATGTTAAGCATCGATGGGAGTTCCACCTTCTTCCCGATATTGAGTCCTCAGACTGATTGAGAACCACGAATGATAACGCTTGCACATGTTAACGATAACCACTTCACATATTAAGCTGGAAGGCCAATATCCAATGCCGACAATAAACAAGCTATGGTTGACGCACCGAAGACCTGCTGCAGAACAATGGCAATATATGTACACGCCCCGTTTAGAATGGCATACATCGATAATGAATCCCCCACCAAATCTAAACCCAAGTATTAATTTCATCGACAGTGAATCGGAAGAATGATTTTTGTATAATTAACATGATATTTTTATAATTAATAGGATTTTTTGGTATAATTAACATGATTTTTGTCTAATTAATATGATTTTTTGTATAATTAATATGAATTTGTATAATTAATATGATTTTTTGTATAATTAATATGATTTTTGTTTAATTAATATGAGTTTTTGTATAAAAGAAATAGATAAAAAATAATATGAATATACGCCACGTACAGACCTAGATTGGACGTCTGTGGTTGGCCAAAAGACAATTTTACCCCTGAATTGCACCAAGTCTAGACCTAACCCAGGGGTATAAAGTAATATTGAAGAACCAAACGCCCCGTCTAGGGCTAGGTGCGGCATATACTTTGAGCGGCAATCTTAAAGTGTTTAAATTTTTTGAATGTAAAAGTGAAAGTATTTAGTATTTCAGCTATATATATACATATATACACATACATACATACATACATACATACATTGTTATAGATGTACAAACTTATGTTATATATGTTATATTTAAGTTTGTTTTCAGTTATTCGATTACTTAATGATTGTTTGTTTTGAATCGACATTGAAATATAATACGGAAACAATATAATTTCAAAATGTTAAATAATATTTACACGATACAATATTTGAATTCTTTTTAAAATGTTGAAAACAATGTTAAATTTAAATAATATAATATTTTAATAGAAATGTCATATTTAAAAAGTAAAATGTAAAAATAATGAAATATTTAAACGATCGAGAACGGTAAGATATTTTTATACAAAAAATATTGTTTTTAAAAATTTAACATCTCAAATTACACTACCAAAACACCTATTTTTTCGCTCAAAAAAACATTACCCTCCAACAACAATCAATTTACCCTACCATAACATCCATTTTTCAACTAAAAAAAAAAAACGTCGGTCGTATAGGTCTAGACGGGTCGTTTAGACCACTAAAATTCTGTGCCAGACTTTCCCCTACTGCCTCCTTGAATTCAGTGTCTAGACGACCCGTCTAGCTCTAGACAATCCGTTTAGGACACCAAAGGTATCCAACTAGACAACAAGGATGTGTGAATATCTTGAGCCTTTCATAATCGATTCTGTTATAACATATAAAAACAAAACCATAAGGATAACTAATATTTTTTCAAGTTAAATGAAAACAAAACTAAATTTATTCATAAAATTGAACATACAAAGAAACAAATATTGTTTTCAGCTTTTTTCCCATTGACACAACTTCCATGGTAAATTTGAACATCAACGACAAAATTGGCCCATTTAAGGAAACAATAGCTATTAATTGTGTTGTTGTTACAAGATAATAAATTATGTTAAAGGATTAAACGATTATTTTAATGGTTTGTGTATTTGTTCATGGGCTCTCATGTGAGTTTGATTTAACTAGAAGGTGGATAATGTTAGTTTGATGGAGTGAGATTAAAATAAAATAGAAAATTTAGCATGTAAATTACAAAATATTTAGATTTTGTAAAATATTGCAATGAGGTATAAACCACAGGGATCAAAATCGCAATTTACTCTAAAAATTACACAAACCTAATTAAAAATACTAAACAGGCCTAAAATTAAAGCATCAATTACTCCTAATTAAACACGTAAAAGCCTTGATACATCCCATCCCAATCAAATAGGCCGGTCACCGGAGATGATACGCTACGATTGCTATCATGACCATCCGACCTCGCGTCTTGAGTACCGCTTCCAAAGTAAGGAGATGGAGGGTATGGTTCATCGTTGATCGGTGATATGTATTCCCCACTTGGGTAGGTTTTGTCCTTTCAACCCAACTGGATACGACTTGTGTTGGACGAAGGTTTATGGGTAGATGGTTTGTGTTGAAGTTTGTTTGACCCTCCCAAAGTCGTAGAACATAAAATAGCAGTTGAGCTAGGTAGTCATACACCAAGTTCAACTCCTCATCAATTAGAGGATTTGGATCATGAAACTCTTCTAGAGGTGGTGAGTTTGAAGGTCGAGGATCGTAGATTGCCATAGGTGAAGGTTTGCGAGATGAGGATTTGAACAAAGAGATCGCCTAGGCCTTGGGTGCCAGTGGAGGGTAGACTGTCGTTGGTGGAAGGTAGAGTACTGCAGGTGAAGGGTTGTTTAACATCCACCAAAAATGGGTATCCGAAATCCGACCCTGATTGTAAAACCAGACCCTTTTTAGATTAAATAAAAATAAAATTTTTAATAGTTTTTATTATTTTTTAATAATTTAATAATTAATTATCGTCATGTGTTGCGTTGGATTAAAACCTGACTAAAAATGTTAATTTTATAAAGAAACCTAGTTAGTTCAGTTAGAGTTATATAAGAGAAACGTTAATAGAGTTAATTAATTTAGTTAATAAAAGTTACAAGATTAAGGGATTCTTTGGTAAAAATTGAAACTTTAAATGAACAAATTAACTAGCTTGGTTTGTTGAAATAAATGGAAGTGCAAGTATACTGGAATTGGAATATAAATACAAGTTTGAAAATATATAGATGGTACAATTTAACTCTGGAACTAGTTGACACCCGACCGAAACATTGCATATATGTATCATGTATGTGTGATATAGTAACGAATGTTATTTAGACATTACTAACATTCTTGGTTGCGGCCTCGATCGAGCCTTGATTGACGGTAGCCAAATATTTAATACATACATACGCCTACTATTATTATGTTATGTTTTATTATTGTGTCATGTTAGGAACTTAAAGCTTTAAAGCTAACATATGTTTTGAGCATGTATTTTAGGCATGCGTTTAGTAAGATGAATGACTTTGCTTTAGAGTTGGATCTATTTGGAAAGATTAGTGCTTATGACATGAAAAAAAATGGTTTTATGTTTATAATAAATAAAGAAAAGTAGATTAATGTGGTTGTTTATGGTCTTCATACGATGATTTAAAGTTTGTGAATCAACCTAGACAACTATTCAGGTTTATGGCATGTCGCATTGATTATTTTCATTGTTTAAGTTTGGCATAGTTAGTCACATCAAACCATGGGAAAAACTAGGATGCGACAAATTGGCATCCTTCATATAAAGTTTGATCAAGTATCATCCACAAATTGTGTCATTTATACGATCCTTATTCCATTCAAACCATATCAAATCTAAAGTACTAAGATCACTCACAGTTGTAAAAATGAGCCCTTAATACATGGAAGGATGACAAAAAGGCGCTAGTACAAACATTCAAACCATATCAAATCTAAAGTACTAAGATCACTCACAGTTGTAAAAATGAGCCCTTAATACATGGAAGGATGACAAAAAGGCGCTAGTACAAAAAAATTGTTAGAACGGTAATTTTTTCAACTAAAGCGGTACACTATGTAACCAGAATAAAAACACTTCAACACCGCTATAGATAATACTTGACTAGGAATTCGCTGTAAACCGTTTTATTTAATAAATTAAAACAGCAGTGCCAATTAAATCATATATTTTAATACATCTTTTAAATTCTTCCGGAAAACACGGGCATATAAAACCTAAATTGTCCCTAAATTGGTTGCTAATACGGTTGGTTTTTAACGATTGCTTAATTCGTGGTTAATTTAAGAGGAAAACTAGGGTGTTAATTCTTGTATTGGAAAACTCCATTTGCAAAATCTGTCTCGCAAAAATCGATTATGATGAGTTTTTAAGTGATCCTAAAAAACGATAATAGCCACGTAGGACTATACATCAAAAACACCCGCACAAGCATGCACTTTAAACAAAAAAAAATATGCCTTTATTTATTCTTCTTAAAATTACATGCAATAGTAAATTAAACGTTGATCAGGTGCAACTAAGAATTAAAAACTAAAAGACATTTCTTAAAAGGAAGCACATAAGTTATTTTGGGTACGGAGCACCCGAATAAACAAAACAGTCGTATAGTTGATTAAGCTTTCCACTCCGATAATGGAAGAGTCTCTGAGTCCTTATATGTTTTAAAACCAGCACCATATCGATCCCCCTTGATTGAATCAGGTGATGCAATAGATTCAAGTTCAGACATATCTTCTGGTGTTAGCTTAATAGATAAAGCTCCGATGTTGTGTTCAAAATTTTCTATCTTTGTGGTACCTGGAATAGGCACAACATCATTTCCTTGGTGGAGAACCCAGGCTAATGCAAGCTGTGAAGTTGTGCACCCTTTCTTTGTCGCTAGGTCATTAATCCTCTCGTACATGATCTTGTTGTGTTCAAGATTTTCAGGTTGCAACCTTGGCAAATGCTGTAAAAACATCAATACATTCAAACTTGATGTTAATTTGACACTTAAGGCATTTAAACAAAAATACATATAACTTAAGGGATATTTCTTATGAGAATTTTCCAAGGGAGAAAGTTAAAAACGTTTCCTAACTTTCTTCTAGCTTCTCCAACATCTTTCAACTCGAGGAAGGAACCAAACGATATATTGGAAAGTAGTCGATTTGTAATGTTTAACTTCTTTTTATTGCAATGGATCGATGGAAGGAACGGAACATTATTGGAAAAGACGTAAAACAAAAATGGTGTAGACAACATACCTTACGGGCGTCACTTTCTTCCAACTTCTCCAACATCTTTGGACCATGTGAGAAAAAACCACGTCCTAATGGACTGTATGCGACAATCCCTATCCCAAGTTCTCTGAAAGAGTATGATAAACCTTAAAAACTTTGAAAGTTTGGATACTTCATTAACTATAATATAGAAAAAGAAGAGGAAAGACGATATTACACCTGCAAGTGGGAATAATTTCTTCTTCTACATCTCTTGACTGCAAGGACCATTCCATTTGTACCGCAGTAATTGGATGCACAGCGTGTGCTCTTCTAATGGTCGATGCAGATGCCTCTGATAATCCAACATATTTAATTTTACCTTCTTCCACTAGCTTCTTTAGTTCACCCATCTATTAACAAAAAGAAGACATCAAAAGCTAGTCTATTAACAAAAACAGAACATCAAAAGGTAGCACAAGGTGTAGACAACGAAAACCAAAAAGGTGTAGACAACGAAAACCAAGATCATGTAAACTAACCGTGATTTCGATTGGCACACTAGTGTCAATCCTGTGCTGATAATAGAGATCGATGCAATCGACGCCAAGTCGCTTGAGACTAGCTTCACAAGCAGCCCTGACATAGGCGGGATCGCCTTGGACCTGCCACGAACCGTCGAGTTTGATCCCGAATTTGGTAGCGAGCTCCACTTTGTCCCTGATCCCCCCTTTCAGAGCCTTGCCGAGAAGAATTTCGTTGGTTTTGGGGCCGTAGACATCGGATGTGTCAAGGAGGGTAACACCAGAGTTAATGGCGTGGTGGATGAGCTTGATCATGTCGGGTTCAGGTTTGGGAGCTCCGTAGAGATCGGACATGCCCATGCAGCCTAAACCCAGAGCTGAGACCTCTAAACCCTGTGAACCCAAAAGCCTTCTTGGTACTCTGCTTGCCATTTTCGATCCAACTTTGTTTTAAATTTAATATCTTCTTGTACGTACTGATTGATTGATTGATAATCCTAAGTAGAAGTAATCCTATTTATAGCAATCGGTACGAAGTAGAAGTAATTCCATATCGATACGAGGACGTCAAGGCCTACGTATGGCGGCTCACAAAACTCCCAAGGTGTGCGCATGAGAATATGCTTTGCAGACGCGTGTTTGAAGGGATATAAAAAATCTTTCGGCTTTGAATATATATGGAACTTTAAATTTGTAATAAAAATAAATTCTTATTTTAATAGATATACTGAGAGATAAAAAAACACTTGCTATATTTTCCTATACTTTACTGATACAAAGAAAACAACTTCAATATTGCAAACATGGTTTTCTACCAAGGGCCACAACTTTACTAACCCTTAACGGCTTGATGTTTCTTTATTTCTTTGTTTACTTGTTATAATGACCACTGAAAATTGCCATATTTGGTAATGTTCTAGAATATCTTTGCAGTTTTTCCTTTTTGAAAAAAACCCAATGAATATCTTATTCAATTCTGGCTGCTGCTGCACATTTCAATCGTTGAATAGTAATACATGATCTAAAGCAAAAATAGTTGGAAATAGAATTGAAATATTACCCTTTAAATGAGTTCATACTGCCCAACCCAAAGAACAAACTATTATTTTTTTGGAGTCGGGACTCGTCTGAATTTAAATCATATATATATAACTTAAATAAATATAAAACTTTATATATCTATACTATATAATAATATATTTACCAATGAGCTCTTAAAATTTAAGTTTTATAATTATTTAGAGTACAACATATAATGTATATATTGATTAAGGGTAAATATTTTTTATAAACAATACTTATACCTTTACTCCCTTACAACATACAAATCATCGCTTATCTTTACCCATATATTTATCAATCTTATTTTTCTTTATCTTCCTCGTATATATTTTGAAGATATTATGTTTTAAAAAAGAATCCGAACATACCATTAAACATGCTTATTGTTGTCGACGTGACGTGTCGATCAAATTTTATCCAATATCGAGATGCAGATTATCATGTAAAAGTCATTCATGAATGCATTAAGTATAAGTCTTTTAGTACTCAAATTAGTTATAGAAGCATTACAATTACAATTCAAGATTCGAGATCCCCCACTTGTGGGCTAGTTGTAGAAGGCTTGGGTTTTCTAGTGAAAACTTAAGTTCAATTCTCACTTGTGTGATATTGTGGTGGATTTAGGCAATAAAGGATTTGGACTCGGCCTTGTGTGAGTTTCTCAGTTCCATTCCCGAGCCTAACCGGGTTTTCGTCCCACCGTGTGTTACGTCTGAGAGTTTTGCTCTTGTGGCGGCACAACGACTTTTAATTGGCAGCCGACGGTATGGTTTCCTTATGGAACGCCCAAAAAGAAAGCCAAACTTTGAAGCCAGCGTGGGCCCGGTTAAGACAACATAGTCTTGCCAGAGTGGGGCAATATGGGGCTCTCCAATTTGAAGAGTGTGGTAACCTTATACATAAAGTTCACCGTTTAGAAAAAAACAATTCAAGACTTGAGAAGTGGGTTAGTGGGGTGAGGTAGTTACATATAGGTTTATAAAACATTGGAAAGTTTTCCGAATTATAATTTGACTTGATCAATCTAAAAAACAGAAATTAGCCACAATAAAATTTCAGTAACCCACTAACATACCGACACCTGTAAATCAAAACAAAACCAAAAATAAGAAAGGTAACTTTTTACAAATCCATGGGTTGAATAAAAAAAAATGAAACTTTAGCTATAATCATACATGTATACTCAATTCAAAAAAAAATCCTAATATTAATAGCTTAACTATATAGGATTTGCTAAATTTCAAATATTAAATTTAGTCTTTTATCCTTTTTTTACCATAAATACAATTAGGATTAGTGGTGCGTATTTACAAAAATATTGTAATGAAAATATATATTGAATAACATCATGCTTGCTACATTGTAGTTTTAGAATTTTTATTTTGATTTTATTGTTTTGTCTTTTTCCCTTTAATTTTATCAATTTTCATTTTAACCATAATGTTTTCACTTCTCTCTTTTATTTTTATTTTCTTTGCTACATATTACACATGTGGTGTTCTTATTATTATATAATACTATAATTATATAATTATATATTTATATAATACTATAATTATATAATTATATAATACTATATTATATTATATTATATTATATTATATTATATTATATAATACCATAATTCCAACATTTTGTTGCATTGAAGGTTGTACACCATGCTATGTTGGTGTTTTGTACTTGCAATGGTTGTACAAAAGTATTATTTACAAGTAGTAATATATGTTTGCATTGTTGTTTGTACCATTTATATTGAAATATGTATGGTTGTTTTGAAGAAACCATGGGTCGGTTATTTTCCATTATCTTACTAATTTCGTGAAAATAACATTAAAAGGATAAACCTTTCGTTTGTGGTTTCGAACAAGAGGAGTCTTTTCAAACACTCAATGACATGCTTTGCAATGCTCCTATTCTAGCCCTTCCTGATGGAAACGAAGACTTTGTCATGTATTGTGATACTTCGAACCAAGGTCTTGGATGTGTTCTTATGCAACGAGACAAGGTCATCACGTACGCTTCAAGGCAACTCAAGAGCCTTCAACATATCCTTACGCTGACAAAAGAAGTAAGCCCTTGTAATTCAATGTTGGTGAACATTTACTTCTCAAGGTATCCCCTTGGAAATGCGTGGTTTGATTTGGTAAGAAAGGCAAACTCGCTCCTCGCTTCGTAGGTCCTTTCAAGATTTTCGAAAGGATTGGCAAGGTAGCGTATCGACTGAACCTACCTCAAGAATTCAACAATGTTCATCCAACATTTCATGTTTCAAATCTGAAGAAGTGTCTAGCAGAAGAAGGACTTCACGTTCCATTCGGTGATCTCCAAATCAATGAGTCCTTACACTTTGTGGAAAAACCGGTCGAAATCATGGACCGAAGAATCAAGCAACTTAGGCGCTGTCGCATCCCATAGTCAAGGTTCGATGGGAAGGCAAGCGTGGCGCTGAATTCACTTGGAAACTCGAAAGCATAATGAATACCAAGCATCCACATCTTTTCGTTGAGTCTTCCTCTTGAATGAATTTTGGGACAAAATTCCCTAAAGTAGGGGAGATTGTAACGCTTTGCATTTTTGTAGTTTCCTTACTTAGAAAGTGTTTAGATGCAAATCGATACTTATTATACATGCAATACTCATGCGTTATAACTCTATACTTGAAATACTCGAAAGCCTGCTAAATATGTATAAATAGCCCCAAGTCGACCCACTCGTGCGAGTTGAACCCACTTCGCATGAAGTGAGCGCACTTCGCACAAAGTGGAGCTGGCAGCAACTTATTCCTATAGTGAGCACTTCACACCTTCAATCTTTCCGGATCTTCACACTCTCACTCTAAAATTTCCGAATTCTTGGCAGACTATTCTCAAACCGTCTAAGTGATTCTAGATCACTATTACTTTACCATTCTTTTATGATTGTTTCTTCTTTTTCTATTGTATCAAGTGTAGAAGCTAACCGAGTTCATTATCCTTGCTAGGATTGGACTTGTGCTACAGCAAGTGTGAGAACTTTGGGAGCCATGGCTACCTGAATTAAGTTCCACACCTCACTTGAACATTTTTATCTGTTTAATTTATGTATATTCATGACCAACCGGGTTTATCAACTATGTTGATAAACTTAGTGCTTTGATGAATCATATAACGAGGTTTTATACCTCCTTCCTTGACATCCATGACATATCTAACAAGCTAATAACATAAACTATATATATATATATATATATACATATATTACGTACTTTTCTTGTAAAACTGGTCAGGAACATGATGCTATCGAATATTGATAAGTGTTATGACCCTGGACTGTTCTGTCTCGTTCATAAACTCCTCGTTCACAGAAATCAATGTCGAAACGAGTGTTAAACGAGCCACACCATTACAGAACTGTCACTTCGTACGAAGTGCAGAATCACTTCGCACGAAGTGGTCAGCCCACTTCGCACGAAGTGGCATTTCCTATGTTTTCTTTTCGTATTTTCTGAATCCAAGTCTGAATCCTTCACCAAACTCAGAATGTTCACACACCTTTGTTTCCCTCATGTAGGGTAACTTCAGTGTTCGTCACTTCAACTCATCAGCTCCCGGATTGCTAGGAAAGCTTGCAAAACTCTGAGCATACTCGACTCCCCTCTTAATCTTTACACTTTTGGGATGCAACTTATACGTTATCTCAACTCACTAAATCACAATTGCTTAAACCACAACACAAACATTCGATCATACATGTTTAATACGAATACTTGCAAACTTATTCATGCTAGAATCGAATGCTTTATACTACATCATTAACTGTGTACAAGCCTCCTTTAACATGTATAGCGTTTTAGGATTAACGCATCGCCCGTATTCATGAGGTCATGTTAAGTAAACAAAATGGTCTAGTCATTGCTATGATTAGATTACGCTAGCGGTAAACTTTGGGTTGACATGTGTAGTCGCATTACTAGCATCGTATGATTATTTACATAATGTTTTTGCCATGTTGGATGTTTAACCTTTTACATTAACTAGTATTGAAATTTGTATGCTCGCTAGTGCCTTGTGTGTTGAACTATACTTTATTATATGTTGTAGGAATATGATGATGATAAGGATGCATGGAATCTAGTAGGATAATCTAGAAACCCACTTTTAGATTAGACTTATGTTGTACTTTGTACTTTTGATTTCATTATTGTACTTTAAATTTTGATGTTGTACTTTGCTTCCGAACTATGTACTTGAATTCCGAACTATGTAATCGAAGTCTCGAGCAATCTATTACGTCTGCTCCGATGATTCCGCCATCGGTTGGGGTGTAACAGTTGGGTTTATTTCCCTATGCACTATAGATAATATACGTCTTTACCCTATAGTTTTAATTTCAATTTACAACGTTAGTTAGTTTTTTTTTGCAAAAATAGATATGCGATATAGTTTTTTATTTGTTACATTTTATTTCGATTTTGTTTTTTTATACATTTATATTTTGCATCGTCATACTGTCTTTGTCGTTTGGTCCGTACGTGGATTCCCCGCTGCAAATGCGCGGTGTGGAAATCCTAGCGTATAATAAAACATTAAACAATATTATTCATCAAAAAGTATCTTTTAAAATTTAATGGTTAATGATCATTAGAAGAGGTAATTAATTTTTAGAAGTTATTTAGTCAGATAACTACACTATGTTTTCTACATTTCTGTTTCATATTTCAATATTTAAACTAGCAAACCACCCATGTTCTCCTATTTTCCTATTTATTCGTCAAAATAATTAAATTATCCTATATAACACATGACTTCTATTTTTAGTTTTGTAGTATGATTTTGCAATCAATGTCTATTTTACTTCTAATTCATTTGTATTGCATAGCCCTAGAAATTCTTTATTCGGGGGGGGGGGGGTCACACCCCAACCGATGACGGAATCATCGGGACGGACATAATTAGATTCCTCGAGACTTCATGAAACTAAATGTGACAAGTATTTAATAAATAATATTTCATTTTACTGCTAATGGTTCATGTACCTGAATTGGAAAACAAAAATACAACAAATATTTCATGATTAATCTATAAACATGAATTTAAAGTTTGGTGCATTTCTAGTCCTTCCTATCATGTTCAATTCGTCATCATCATCATAAAATTCCTGCAAAAGCCTTGCAGAGTAGAATTTCGTTGGTTCTGGGGCCGTAGACATCGGATGTGTCAAGTTTGGGAGCTCCGTAGAGATCGTACATGCCCATGCAGCCTAAACCCAGAGCTGAGACCTCTAAGCCCTGTGAACCCAAATGCCTTCTTGGTACTCTGCTTGCCATTTTCGATCCAACTTTGTTTTAAATTTAGTTTCTTCTTGTACGTACTGATTGATTGATGAAATGAACGCATGAGACAATCTTATTTATAGCAATCGGTAGCAAGTAGAATTAATTCCATATCGATACGAGGACGTCAGACTCTACGTATGGCGGCTCACAAAAGTCCCAAGTGTGCGAATAAGCAATCTTTGTGGACGCGTGTTGTGTCTCTTTTTTGAAGGAGTTGTGTTGACTTAAAAAAATCAATCTTTTTTAAATAGATAAAAGACATATACTATCTTTTCCTACAAGTGTTATTATCAGCAATGATTTGAAAACTAATTTAATATTTGTAACATCTGTTTACTTTATTGGAATAATTATAATCTATTTCTTTTAATCAGAGTAATATATATATATATATATATATATATATATATATATATATATATATATATATATATATATATATATATATAATGCAGTACGTTTGTAGGGTAAAAACTTCATTATTGCAAACATTATTTTACGAAGGGCCACAATTAACCGGAATGGAATCATTTAGTTTAAATTGCTTCAAATTAATTTGGTTTTAGGTCACAAAATAGATTCGTTCTAGTCTTCTCATGAGTTTCACAATCACATGTTGCAATGCCTCAGAATCTAAAGTGGTAAAACTATGTTCTAGTAACGTCGAAATTAACTAATCCTCCTTATGAAATCAATTGTTTTTTTTTTTTTGTTTATTTAAAATGCAAGGCAGGTTACTCCATTAACAATTATTTATGCAAATGGAACCAATATATAAAAGAACACTACAAACCGAATGAACTGCAATTGTTGATGTTATTTATTTGTAGGTGCTATACAAGTCGAAGTAGTGTCACAAGATAATGAGTGATCAGATACATTAACATTATCAAATAAGGTAACGTTGTCTGATGTAGACATAGAGCCAAGAGTCTGAATTTCAAAGCCATGAAGGGTAAGTCGACTTTCAACTGTTTTAGACTTAATTTTGTGACTTTCAACGGGATTGACAACAGATGGACCATAAAAGTCAGCATCAGATGTATGAGAATGATATTTAGAAAATGTATGAGGACGATCATCAGATGTATGAGGATCGACATGTGATGAATCAGAAGACGCCATATGCTGCCGTAAACACTATGCCGACTTCCACCGTCGTTAAATATGTGAACGCCGACTACCTCTCTAACGTGAAAACCACCGTGAACGCCTCTCCGCCGCCGTGAAACCACCGTGAATGCCTCTCCGCCGCTTGTGAAAACTGTGAACTGATGAAACCCTAAAACAGAGAACAATATCAAAAAAAGAAGGAACGCGTGTATTTTATCATAAACATATTATAATTACAAAATTGTCATGTATTCACACTGGTTCTCGTGGTTCTCGCAATAAAGGATGGTTCCTAACGGATCCTTGTCATATATATATGAGTGTATATATATATATATAAATATATATATATATAGACATATATAGGGAAGGGTTTAAATGGAACGCTAAATATTGTGAGAACCGTGAGAACGAATGAAAAAACATGCGAAAAATTGGTCAAAAACGATTCAAATTCATTTTTTTCTTACAATTATCATCATTATTCGATTACAATGTTAGAAATTTCATTTACGCGTTTAAATTTATGTAAATCCGTATATAAAGAAAATTTACACATGTGTAAGTTTTCCATTTACATATGTGTATATTTGTTGTATTTACACATGTGTAAATTTGTTATGTTTACACATGTGTAAGAAATCTACTAAGAGTGATTTTGAGAGAAGAAATCAATTATTTGATGTTGTAAATTCTTTTTTTTGATGTCGCCCTTTAATTACAATGAGACTTGTATTAAAAAAAAGTTGGTTTTGATTGGTTTTTTTCAATCTTTCTCATGATATTCGCGATATTTAGCGTTATCAAGATATTATCAATTTTATTTTTCTTTATCTTCCTCGTATATATTTTGAAGATATTATATTTTAAAAAAGAACCCGAACATACAGTTAAAACATGCTTATTGTTGTCGACGTGACGTGTCTATGTAAATTTTATCCAATATCGAGATGTAGATTATCTTGTAAAAGTCATTCATGCATGTATTAACGTATAAGTCTTTTAGTAGTCAAATTAGTTATAGAAGCATTACAATTACAATTCAAGTATATCATAGATTGTCATATAAGTCATGCATGGAGGTAGGAGGATAACCATCCTTTAACCTTATTGTAAGATTCACCAATACACAAATTATCACAAGGATAATTCGGATGGTCATGAATGAAAAGGAAATGTATCATCATTACTATACCAAGTAGCCAAGTAACCTTTAACCCGGGTGAGCCGACACCGACATAAAAAGAGTTAACTAAGTGTCGGAGGCTTGATAAGGTTATGTCACTTTCAAGCTAGTAAACCACTTGGGATAGCAATTGTGAAACATCAAGTGAGGTGGTGGAATGAAGGTAGGATAGCTAAGGCTTCCAAGTATTCACACCTATACTAAAACACAAGTCTTGCCATCATGGCAAGCTCGGATGGTTTCATCACTTGTGGGTTGTATAAACCTTTGCGAAAACAGAAAGTTTTAGAGGTGTTTGCACCTCTTAACTCATAAGAATCTATTCGTAATAAGTCTCATAACCTTAGATAGGTTTTAGAACAAGTAGGCACAAGATTCAAGCAAGTTTTAATCAAGAAAAGCAAGATACAAAAGTATAAATGAAAGTAGAATTTTAATCCTACTTTGGACCTAAAATGTGGTGAGGTTTCACCTTAGTTTGCCAAACCAAAATTGTGAAAACCTTCCTAGAGATTATCTAAGTAGAAAGAAAGAAGAAAACATAAAAAAATAAGAAGAAAAGTGAGCTAAAACTCACTTAGAAAAGTTGCAACTTTCCGTCAAGTCTTGGAAATTAGAGAGTAACCAAGAAGATTTGAGAGTGATTTGAGTGTTTGGAGTGTGATTAGGAGTGTATGGAGGCTTGTATTTATAAGTGGGGATTTGGATTTGGAAGTTAATGAAGGTGGAAGGTGATTGGAGGAGAAAGAAGGTGGAAAAAGTGTCACACACCCCGACCCGCAGCGGAAAAGGTGATCGGGCATGATTGGGTTATCATCAAAGCTCATGACATTTATTATAACGTTTCATATTTATTATTACAATTTAAAGGGAAACATACAATCATAATTACATCATGTCCTACACATCATTCTAGACTTCATTATTTTCTTCTAAGGCATTTCCTATGTTTTCCTTGCTTCATCCTGTTCACCTGTATCATGTGTAAAAATGGTTTTTGGATCAACAAAAAGTTGGCGAGTGAATCCTATAAAAAAACATTTGAACAAGTTTATTTAATTGATTATAAAATAAAGTGCATAACCACATATGAGTAAATATAGATGTAAACTTATTCACAAAACACTTAATTATTAAATAATGCACGCACATACAATAATAGATTGTTTTGAGGCACGCGTTGCTCAACTCGTCTCCCACGAGGAACTGATGGGCCTAATGAATGAGTTTTGAGGCACGCGTTGTTCTAACGAACTGATGGGCCTAATGAATGATTTGCATACAACTTGACAATATGTAATACATAACTACAAACAATATTTACATTCTAAGTTTAGATCACAATATGGTATGGCACGAGTTTAAATAAACGAGTTAATTTTAGTGACACATGACACACCCCAAAACGTGTAACTAAAAAGGGGAGTTGTAAGATTCACTCACATTGGGTGCGTTCGGTTGATGATGTTGAATGCGCACGAAGTTGGATTTAACCACGAGTGAAACTAACCTAGATAATAACATAATGGTTCGGTAAATAAGCGGATTTTTATTAATCAATTTTAGTAGGATTATTGGATATATTCTTGTGAGTTTAAGGCTATTTTCTAATCTTAAAAATGTTATTTTTAAGTATTTTTAATTTAAATAAATAAATAAAAGAAATAAAAAAAATGTTGATTTTTGACTGTTGACCATTGACTTGTTTGACCGTTGACTTGTTGACTTGTTGACCGGTTCGGTCGTGTATATGACATGCGCTGAGTGAGACTCGAACCGGTGACCTCCCGTACGCGTGCACGCAGCTCTACCAACTGAGCTACGTGTCTAACCCAAAATATTTCTGTTTTTAATTATATTTATATACTAATTAGATTAATCCGAAAATCATTTATTTAAAAACGATTTAATTGCATGACTCGGTGCTCGCCACAGGTCTCGAACCCGGGACCTGTGGTTTAGTTTGACACACAGTCCACCGCTGGACTGTGTGTCTAACTTGGTAAATAATCTGGTTTTTATTATACTTATATACAAACTAGATAAATTCATTTCTGTCCTTATATAAAAAGTTTGATAATTGCCAGAACCGGTGCGGTAGCCTGGACTCGAACCCGCGACGTATGATTTACACGCGCACACAGTATACCACTGGACTGTGTGTCTATCTTGGTTATTATTCCGGTTTTCATTAAACTTAAAATCTATTTGCGAGTGAATCCGGTTCAGTTTTAAAAAAATGAACATTTTTATTAAGGCGAGTGTGCGTGTGACAAGAATCGAACTCGGGACGTATGTGTGTTTATTTGCACACAGTCCACCGCTGGACTGTGTGTCTAACCCGAGATATAACTTGATTTAAATTAAATATATTTATAACCGAAGACTTCATCTTCTTCGTTAAACTTAACCAGAATCGATGTCCAACTGTTTTGACAAAATAATCAGTTTCTTTAGTAAGTTATGATTAGCTACATGTGAGATTAATAAAAACGAGAGAGATTAGGTGTAAGATATACCGAACAGAGATCCTCTGTTTCGCCAGCGAAATTCCGATGATAGCAGGTTATTCCGGCGACGTGTGTCTTACGGCAGAGGGTCTTCAGGAAGCTTGAGGTGAGTGTGGGTGGCTTCGGTATGAGCTCTAGGTGTTCTGTTTTTAGAGTAACCGTCGACGAATTTGGTCTGATTACCGTCTTGATTCGTTGGTCAAGAATTCTCCTGCGGTTATGACAAATGTCGCGGACTGGACATCGGTTATAACCGACGTCGTTGTTAATACTTACGTTAAGTCAAAGGTAACCGACGGTGATAGGCGAAATCGTCGGATTTTCCGGCGTCAGCGGGTTTGGGCGCGCTGTGTAACTGGATTTGACTTTCAGATTTAATTTATGTATTAATTGTTTCAATAAGTAAACAAAAGTCACAAGTGGCGGAGCGGTTGGAAGGATGAGAGTTAAGGCTTGTGGATTCCTGGCTGACCCGGGTTCGAAACCCGGCAGCATTGTGTTTTATTTTTATTTCATTAATTTTAATACGTTTTCAAATGTAACTTTTATATTCTAATATATTTATTAATTATGTATCGTTTAAAATTAATTTGGGCATTAAATACGCAACGAAATTTTTAACTGATTGTTCGGTTAATAAACGGAGCGGGTTTTGTAAATCCGGTTTTTGACGGATGTTACAGTATCCCCTACTTTTTAGAAATTTCGTCCCGAAATTTAAGTAGTGACATATTTGTCTAAAAAGGATGGTGTTTAGTATGACAGTTACATACTTAGAAAAAGTGTAAGAGTTTAATTTTTTTGTTTGAGGCGGTAACGTTCCTTGTAAGGGTTGAGTACCCTGCTACAGGAATCGCTTTTTGTTGCCTACGGTAAAAATATTGATAAGCGGAGTTGATTCACTAACTATGATTTCATGCGCAAGAGTTTTGATATGTTTGAAAAGATAAGGTTATATCCTAAAACAAAACTTCTAATACTACAACCTACACGGAACTTCTCATAACCGCCTGCCAATGCCTCTGATCCTTTGGCAAGAATACTTATATATAGGAAGTACCAGCGGCGTATCCACCATATTCTTGTCAAATTTTCATTGGTTTTATCAGTAAGTTATGATTGGTTCTATGATGTGACTCTAGAACATAAATAAACACCACAACCAATGTCTGAGTCCTAATTCTGATAGTATACATGTTTGATTGGTGACATAATCTCATTTCTTTAAATGGTGAGATGATATAAATGCTAGATCAGTGAGTATAAAACGAACTTCAACCAAGAAATTACTAAATCCTACATGGAACTTCTCATAACCGCCTGACAATGCCTCTGATCCTTTGACAAGAATACTTATATATAGGAAGTACCAGCGGGGTATCCACCATATTCTCGTCAAATTTTCATTGGTTTTATCAGTAAGTGATGATTGGTTCTATGATATGACTCTAGAACATAAATAAACACAATAACCAATATCTGAGTCCAAATTCTGATAGCATACATGTTTGAATGGTGACACAATCAAATTTCTTTAGATGATGAAATGACATGAATGCTAAATCAGTGAGTATAACACAAACTTCAACCAAAACAATATTAAATCCTACATGGAACTTCTCATAACCGCCCGATAATGCCTCTGATCCTTTGACAAGAATACTTATATATAGGAAGTACCAGCGGCGTATCCACCATATTCTCGTCAAATTTTCCTTGGTTTTATCAGTAAGTGATGATTAGTCCTATGTGACTCTAAAACATAAACAAACACAACAACCAAAGCTTGAGTCTTAATTCTGATAGTATACATGTTTGAATGATGACAGTACCTCTCTCGTTTGTTATGATGGAGAGGTTAGTCTATGTAGAAAATGGAACACAATCCAATTTCTTTAAATAATGAGATGATATGAATGCTAAATCAGGAGTATAACACAAACTTCAACCAAGACAATACTAAATTCTACATGGAACTTCTCATAACCGCCAGATAATGCCTCTGATCCTTTGGCAAGAATACTTATATATAGGAAGTACCAGCGGCACCATATTCTCGTCAAATTTTCATTGGCTTTATCCGTAAGTTATGATTAGTCCTATGTGACTCTAAAACATAAACAAACACAATCAACCAAAGCTTGAGATAACATAAAGAAAAACATAAAAAAAACTAAGCGGTTGGAGTTGAATCTTGATTTTCGGTGAAGGGGACTAGTTGGGTGGTTTCGTTTAGGTCGTCATTATCTTCAACAGGATTGGCGTTGATGTTGAAAACTCTTCCTCTTGCTGGTGGCCTAGTGATTAGGTTTCCTTGATTTGCTTGGTTAACTGGGTTTGCTTGAGCTTGGGCGTTTATGATATTAACCAATCGAGGGCACGTGTTTCTAAAGTGGGTAGGGTCGCCACAATTGAAACAAGTTCGAACATATGGGAACATGGGGTATTGGGGTTGTTGATAGGTTTGGATCATGTTTTGAGTAGGGGGAGAGATTTGGTTTTGAGAGGTGCGGCAAGCCTTGCTCAAATGACCATCGCGTCCACAATTCGCACATAGTCGACAAGGTAAGGTAGATGGATGGTGATAAAAACAGGTGTTACATCGAGGGTGAGGTCCAAGGTATGGTTTCTTATTTGGGTAAGTTGAGTTGGGTGCTACTTGAGTGATTGGGATAGCTTGGATGGGTATGGCTTGTGAAATTGGTTGATTACGTTGGGTGACAGCGAAAAGTTGCCCATCTCGTTTTCTCTTAAAAATGGGTTGAGAAGGGGATTCGGTTTGGGTGGAGTTTAAGGTTTCAGTTGATGCTTTATCCTTCTTCTTCTCCTCCTTGAAGTCTTTATTCCGGATGCGGTTCTCGGTGAGCTCTGTAGCTAACTCCATTGCTGCTTCCAAGGTTACAGGTGTGGTACTTATTACAGAGTCTTGAATTTTTTACGGAAGACCTCGAATGTAGTGCTCGATCAAACGGTAGAGGGGAGTGAACAAGTTGGGAACCATTTGATTTAACTCGAGGAATCTTTTGTTGTATGTGGTGTGGTCGCCTTCCTTTTGCTTCAACGAATAAAACTCATCTTCTAATTTCTTGATTTCGCTCCTCGGGCAAAACCGTCTTGTCATGATTTCCTTCAACTCTTCCCAAGTCAAAGTCATAGCATCTTCAACACCTCGTTTGGCCTTCTCTGTATTCCACCAAGTAAGTGCTATTCCAAATAAACGACCAGTAGCATATCGCACTTTGCGATCATCGGGGCAATCGCAATTTAGAAAAGTGTTCTCCATTTCTTCAAACCAATGGAGGAGAGCGGTGACACCTTCAGTCCCTTCGTATTTTGGAGGGTCGCAGGATTTGAAATACTTGTACGTGCATTTGGTGGTAATTGGGGGAGGATTGACAATGTTTTGATCTTCTTGATTGACGGGATTAGCGGTAAGGGCTTGTTGGATTTGAACTACAATGTTGGGTATTACGACAGC
The DNA here is from genome assembly GCA_947069175.1 of Scalesia atractyloides. NCBI lineage: Eukaryota > Viridiplantae > Streptophyta > Magnoliopsida > Asterales > Asteraceae > Scalesia > Scalesia atractyloides. The sequence goes on from CAMTDV010000116.1 coordinate 51,155,908, forward strand.
CATTTGTTGAGCGATTAGGGCAGCCATGCGCTCGCGGGCTTTTCCTGCTCTCATCTTCCTACGAGCGAGGCTAGAAGACATCTACAAGGAATACATATCAAGAGTATGAGTTGGATGTTTTTGGGATCATGGGTCGTATTTAGGAATGAACATTCATAAAATAAATATAACATAATAAATCTACTACATCCATAGGATGTCTTGGGCTTTGCTCGTAATTGGGCATTGCATGCCGCCATACTTCACCTTCGTAATCATGTGGGCCCCCATGAATACCGGGTTTTTCATATGGTTCGCATGTGTTAGCCTGGTTACGTACACTAAAACCCGGAAAAAATCGAGAAATATGTAACGTATGATATTCGGAATGTGTCCAGGTGTGGACACGGTGACACCTCAAAGTGGCGTTAGTTCGAACGACGTTTGGTGTGGCATGCTTTGGCCTAATAGGTCCTTTGTACTCTCATCGTTAGTCCCCAGGTAGGCAAACTGGTCCGTTATATTGGATTTATACGAATGCCAACCTAGACAGGACGTTCCGACTACCGGTACTTGTACCCTTACAGTTACTACACGCCCGTCGCAGAACTCACTTTGATGAGATTTGAAAAATGAAAAATGCGACAAAATCTTTGAATAACGAAAGTATGAAGATGATTTGAATATGTGAACATTGAAATATGTATGATGAATGTGTATGTAAGTATGTATGTTTGACTGTAAGTATAAACAAATATGAAACAAATAAATATCATAAGTTTGCATGTAACCACATAACCAATTAAAATCTAGTCAACTATAGTATAGGCTCTAAGGGTCTAATAACCTATCCTATATCCCTATAGTCATGGCTCTGATACCAATCTGTCACACCCCGACCCGCAGCGGAAAAGGTGATCGGGCATGATTGGGTTATCATCAAAGCTCATGACATTTATTATAACGTTTCATATTTATTATTACAATTTAAAGGGAAACATACAATCATAATTACATCATGTCCTACACATCATTCTAGACTTCATTATTTTCTTCTAAGGCATTTCCTATGTTTTCCTTGCTTCATCCTGTTCACCTGTATCATGTGTAAAAATGGTTTTTGGATCAACAAAAAGTTGGCGAGTAAATCCTATGAAAAACATTTAACAAGTTTATTTAATTGATTATAAAATAAAGTGCATAACCACATATGAGTAAATATAGATGTAAACTTATTCACAAAACACTTAATTATTAAAAAATGCACACACATACAATAATAGATTGTTTTGAGGCACGCTTTGCTCAACTCGTCTCCCACGAGGAACTGATGGGCCTAATGAATGAGTTTTGAGGCACGCGTTGTTCTACGAACTGATGGGCCTAATGAATGATTTGCATACAACTTGACAATATGTAATACATAACTACAAACAATATTTACAATCTAAGTTTAGATCACAATATGGTATGGCACGAGTTTAAATAAACGAGTTAATTTTAGTGACACATGACACACCCCAAAACGTGTAACTAAAAAGGGGAGTTGTAAGATTCACTCACATTGGGTGCGTTCCGTTGATGATGTTGAATGCGCACGAAGTTGGATTTAACCACGAGTGAAACTAACCTAGATAATAACATAATGGTTCGGTAAATAAGCGGATTTTTATTAATCAATTTTAGTAGGATTATTGGATATATTCTTGTGAGTTTAAGGCTATTTTCTAACCTTAAAAATGTTATTTTTAAGTATTTTTAATGGATTTTTAATTTAAATAAATAAATAAAAGAAATAAAAAAAAATGTTGATTTTTGACTGTTGACCATTGACTTGTTGACTTGTTGACCGGTTCGGTCCTGTATATGACATGCGCTGGGTGAGACTCGAACCGGTGACCTCCCGTACGCGTGCACGCAGCTCTACCAACTGAGCTACGTGTCTAACCCGAAATATTTCTGTTTTTAATTATATTTATATACTAATTAGATTAATCCGAAAATCATTTATTTAAAAACGATTTAATTGCATGACTCGGTGCTCGACACAGGTCTCGAACCCGGGACCTGTGGTTTAGTTTGACACACAGTCCACCGCTGGACTGTGTGTCTAACTTGGTAAATAATCTGGTTTTTATTATACTTGTATACAAACTAGATAAATTCATTTCTGTCCTTATATAAAAAGTTTGATAATTGCCAGAACCGGTGCGGTAGCCTGGACTCGAACCCGCGACGTATGATTTACACGCGCACACAGTCCACCACTGGACTGTGTGTCTATCTTGGTTATTATTCCGGTTTTCATTAAACTTAAAATCTATTTGCGAGTGAATCCGGTTCAGTTTTAAAAAAAAGGAACATTTTTATTAAGGCGAGTGTGCGTGTGACAAGAATCGAACTCGGGACGTATGTGTGTTTATTTGCACACAGTCCACCACTGGACTGTGTGTCTAACCCGAGATATAACTTGATTTAAATTAAATATATTTATAACCGAAGACTTCATCTTCTTCGTTAAACTTAACCAGAATCGATGTCCGACTGTTTTAACAAAAATAATCAGTTTCTTTAGTAAGTTGTGATTAGCTACATGTGAGATTAATAAAAACGAGAGAGATTAGGTGTAAGATATACCGAACAGAGATCCTCTGTTTCTCTGGCGAAATTCCGATGATAGCAGGTTATTCCGGCGACGTGTGTCTTGCGGCAGAGGGTCTTCAGGAAGCTTGAGGTGAGTGTGGGTGGCTTCGGTATGAGCTCTAGGTGTTCTGTTTTTAGAGTAAGGCACAGAGGTGGAGGGTTCGGTTTTCCGGCGAGTTGCAGAAAGTTTCCGGCGTGTGAAATTACGTCGAGAAAGGGTGTGATTGTGACCGAAAAGGCTATCAGAGGTTAGAGGGTGCATTTATAGGGAAGAACATCGACGAATTTGGTCTGATTACCGTCTTGATTCGTTGGTCAAGAATTCTCCTGCGGTTATGACAAATGTCGCGGACTGGACATCGGTTATAACCGACGTCGTTGTTAATACTTACGTTAAGTCAAAGGTAACCGACGGTGATTGGCGAAATCGTCGGATTTTCCGGCGTCAGCGGGTTTGGGCGCGCTGTGTAACTGGATTTGACTTTCAGATTTAATTTATGTATTAATTGTTTCAATAAGTAAACAAAAGTCACAAGTGGCGGAGCGGTTGGAAGGATGAGAGTTAAGGCTTGTGGATTCCTGGCTGACCCGGGTTCGAAACCCGGCAGCATTGTTTTATTTTTATTTCATTAATTTTAATACTTTTTCAAATTCAACTTTTATATTCTAATATATTTATTAATTATGTATCATTTAAAATTAATTTGGGCATTAAATACGCAACGAAATTTTTAACTGATTGTTCGGTTAATAAACGGAGCGGGTTTTGTAAATCCGGTTTTTGACGGATGTTACAAAAAGGGTGTATTCTGATTGGCTAAAAAATGGTGGAAGATGATCGGAGTAGGAGGGAGATGGAAAAGGTTTTGGTTTTCCTCATTTTTGTCCATGCACTTTGTAACTAAGTTATGTTATGCCGTTTTCTTGTATTTTAACTTGTTTTTTGGGTATGCAAAGTGTATTTTAAGTCTCGATTTTGTGTATAGACACGTATGTATTGATTGTGTATATAACACAAATATGAAATGTAACGCGTATATGTATAAAATGATTTTCCATTATGATTAACGCCTCAAATTGTGATAACAGAGATAGAGTACGATTGTAAGGTTTCTAAAATAGAATGCAAATAGGAACTTTCTAAAAATAGGAATATGGAAATACGAACTTTCAACGCCACTTGCGTCTTTCGATCAAGAGCTCTTGATTGGTTGACTACCGAACGAAACATACATGGGGACGACGCCGCTTACGCAAGTTGGGAGCAAGCTCAAGAAACTCATGGAAGATGAGTTTTGCCCTCCCCACGAGCTCCAACAACTCGAGAATGAGTTTTGGAATCTCAAGCAAGTTAGGAACGATATCACCGCCCTCACCGCTAGGTTCAAGCAACTTAGCATACTTTGCCCTGGCCAAGTCGATTCCACCGACAAGGCCATAGCCAAATACATTCGAGCCCTCCCTTCCTCTTTCTCCAACTATCTCAAGGTCGCTCAACCCAAAACCCTAGAGGATACCTACCGTTTGGCCGCCAAATTCAACCATAACCAGGTTTTGGCTAGAACCTTCAAAATGAAGTGACCTCCCAAACAGTCTACCAAGCCACCACTGAACCAACCGCCGAACTTCCAAACCATCTCCCAAACCCAACACCAACGGTAAGAAGCGGAAGGCTTCAAACCAATACTGTGCGGTCGTTACTCCGTAAAACCCTCCACATCAGCAGCTAGCACTAACCCAAAACCCTGAACCAACCAAGCGAGGCTACACTGGGACTCTTCCCAAGTACGTGACTAGAAATTACCATCACCCTACTACTGCCCCATTCCGCCTTTGCACTACGTGCAATAAGTTTGGGCACTTTAACACCCACTATCGTTTTGGCTAGAAGCCTCAAGGTAACCAAACCCACCCACCTACACAAAATTAAGTCAAACTACCAGCAAACATGGTCATGTTTGCTACAAGTGTGGTGACCCTAACCATCTCAGCGACGTTTGTCCTCAGCGTAACAACCAGCAGCAAGCTCCTCGTGGACGAGCTTTTGTCATCACTGCTACCCAGGCCTAGAACAGCAACGCCGTTATTAACGGTACGTTCCTCGTAAACAATGTTTATGCTTCGTGTTTATTTGACACTGGCGCGGATAGAATTTTGTATCCACTGAATTTGAACAGATGCTTAAGTGTAGACGCGCTAAGTTGCCAAAATCATTTAATGTAAAAGTTGCTAATGGTAAATCAATCACCGTTGATTCTGTTCTTTCTAATTATACTCTTGATCTTAACGATCAAAAGTTTTCGATTGACCTCATACCCATGCAATTGGGTAGTTTCGACATCATCATAGGCATGGATTGGCTTCATAGAGTCCATGCTGAAGTCGTTTATTCGGAGAAATTCATTCATATTTCCCTCCCATCTGGCGATTCATTACACGTTTATGGTGAGAAATCTTCTAAAGGTCTCAAACTCATGTCGTGTACTCAACGAACAAGTACTTGCGCAAGGAGTACTTGCCATTTCTTTCCCATATTGTGGAAAAGAAGAAAAAAGAAAAAAACGTGAGTGATGTTACTGTCGTTTGCAATTTTCTCGACGTCTTTCCTAAAGACCTACATGGTCCCCCTCCTCCTTGTTCTGTTGACTTTCGTATTGATCTCAATCCTGGGGCTATACCTGTTGCTAAATCCCCTAATCTTCTAGCATCATCGGAAATGCAAGAGCTATCGAGCCAACTTCAAGAATTACCTGATAAAGGCTTCATACGCCCTAGTACTTCCCTTTGGGGCGCTCCAGTCCTTTTTGTCAAGAAGAAGGACGCTTCTTTTCGTATGTGTATCGACTATCGTGAACTCAATAAACTCACTATCAAGAACCGTTATCCCCTCCCTCACATCGGTGATCTTTTCGATCAACTCCAAGGCGCAACTTGTTTCTCCAAAATTGATCTTCGTTCTAGCTATCATCAACTTCGAGTCCTCAAAGAGGATATTCCGAACAAGAGGAATCTTTTTAAACACTCAAGGACATGCTTTGCAATACTCCTATTCTAGCCCTTCCTGATGGAAACAATGACTTTGTCGTGTATTGTGATGCTTCGAACCAATGTCTTGGATGAATTCTTATGCAACAAGACAAGGTCATCGCGTACGCTTCAAGGCAACTCAAGATACATGAAAAGAACTATACTACTCACGACCTTGAACTTTGTGCAGTTGTTTTTGTATTAAAGATTTGGTGACACTACCTTTATGGTACTAAGCGTGTGGTCTTCATCGACCATAAGAGCCTTCAACATATCCTTAACCAAAAAGAACTCAACATGTGTCAACGTCAATGGGTGTAGTTGCTCAATGACTACAACTGCGAAATTCGCTACCATCCTAGTAAAGAGAATGTCGTGGCCGACTCCCTCAGTCGTGAAACTCATGTGAAGGGTAATTGTTGCTTCCAAATTCTAAACAACCTTCGTGAACGTATTCGAGAAGAGCAATACTCATATGTCAACGAGAATAACGTGTAAAATGAATGAAGTGTGGTGCTGAAAATCAACTTATGTCCAAATCTGATGGTATTCTGTATTATCCGGTTCATCCTGGCGCCAACAAGATGTACCAAGACCTTTGTGTGTCTTAATGGTGGTCTGGTATGAAGAAGGATATCGCAACCTACGTGTCAAAATAGCATTTGGGTAATCATTGATCGCTTGGCCAAATCCGCTCATTTCCTTCCCATTCCTGAAGATTAAAAAGTCGAGAACTTGGCTCGTATCTACACAGATGAAGTCATTTGTCATCACGGTATCCCCATTGACATCATCTCTGGCCGTGATGGCCGTTTCACCTCATGCCTTTGGCAAACTTTCTAGAAAGCTCTCAGTACTCATCTTAACCTTGGTACTGCTTTCCATCCTTAATCCGACAGACAAACCGAGCGAACTATTCAAACTCTTGAAGACATGATTCGTTCTTGCGTAATCGATTTTGGTGGCAACTGGGATATACACTTGCCTTTGGTAGAATTCTCGTATAATAGCAGTTATCACGCTAGTATTCAAATGGCACCATTCGAAGCATTGTATGGTCATAAGTGTCACTCGCCTATTTGTTGGCATGAGATCGGAAAAGCTCAAACCACCGGTCCCGAGCTTATACAAGAGACAACGGACAAGATCATGCAGATTTGTGAAAATCTACTTAAGGCTAAAAGTCGACGAAAGAGTTACGTTAACAAAAGACGTAAGCCCTTGGAATTGAAAGTTGGTGAACATATAATTCTCAAGGTATCCCCTTGGAAAGGCATGGTTCGATTTGGTAAGAAAGGCAAACTCGCTCCTCGCTTCGTTGGTCCATTCAAGATCCTCGAAAGGATTGGCAAGGTAGCATATCGATTGAACCTACCTCAAGAACTCAATAATGCTCATCCGACATTTCACGTTTCAAATCTGAAGAAGTGTCTAGCAGAAGAAGGACTTCACATTCCATTTGGTGGTCTCCAAATCAATGAGTCCTTACACGTTCTGGAAAAACCGGTGGAAATCATGGACCAAGGAACCAAGCAACTTAGGTGCCGTGGCATCCCCATAGTCAAGTTTCGATGGGAAGGCATGTCTGATGCTGAATTCACTTTGAAACTCGAAGGCGAAATGAAGACCAAGCATCCATAACTTTTCGTTGAGTCTTCCTCTTGAATGAATTTTGGTACAAAATTCCCTAAAGTAGGGGAGACTGTAACGCTTCGCATTTTTGTACTTTTCTTATTTAGAAAGGGTAATCGTATTTCTATTTATAGAAGCTTGTATTCGTGGCTTATCGTATTTCATTTCCAAACTTGTACTCCGAGACGTTGATCATAATGAAAATCCATACTTTATTCATACTTGTTTTACATGCAATCAATCATTTAAATATGTGTTTACATGCAAATCAATACTTATTATACGTGCAATACTCATACGTTACAACCCTATACTTGAAACACTCGAATTCCAGCTAAAATATGTAAAAACAGCCCCAAGCCGACCCACTCGTGTGAGTTGAACCCCTTCGCACGAAGTGTACCCACTTCGTACGGAGTGAAGTACACTTTGGATGAAGTGAGCACACTTCGCACGAAGTGGAGCTGGTAGCAGCTTGTTCCTATAAATAAGTGCGCACTTCACACCTTCAATCTTTCCGGATCTTCACACTCCCACTCTAAAATTTCCGAAATCTTGGCAGACTGTTCTCAGATTATCTAAGTGAGTTCAGCTAACTATTACTTTGTCATTTATTTTATGATTCTTTCTTCTTTTTCTTTTGTACCATGTGTAGAAGCTAACCAAGTTCATTATCATCGCTAGCATTGGACTTCTGTTACAGCAAGTGTGATAACGTTGGGGGCCTTGGATACCCGAATTAGGTTCCACACCTCACTTGAATATTCCTATCTATTTAATTTCTGTATATTCATGACCAACCGGGTTTATCAACTATGTTGATAAACTTAGTACTTTGGTGAATCATATAGCAAGGTTTCATACCTCCTTGCTTGACATCCATGACATATCTGATGAGCTAATAACATAAACTATATATATTACGTACTTTTCTTGTAAATTGGTCAGGAACATGATGCTATCAAATATTGATTAAGTGTTATGACCCTGGACTGTTCTGTCTCGTTCATAAACTCCTCGTTCACAGAAATAAGTGTCGAAACGAGTGCTAAACGAGCTACATCATTTTAGAACTGTCGCTTCGCACGAAGTGGACAGTCACTTCGTACGAAGTGTAGAATCACTTCGCACGAAGTGGTCAGCCCACTTCCCACGAAGTGGCATTTCCTATGTTTTCTTTTCATATTTTCTAAATCCAAGTCTGAATCCATCACCAAACTCAGAATGTTCACACACCTCTATTTCCCTCATGTATGGTAACTTCGGTGTTCATCACTTCAACTCATCAGCTCCTGGATTGCTAGGAAAGCTTGCAAAACTGGGAGCATACTTAACTTCTCTCTTAATCTTTACACTTTTGGGATACAACCCATATATTATATCAACTCATTAAATCACAATTCTTTATGCTTAAATCATAACACAAACATTCAATCATACATTTTTAATACGCATACTTGCAAACTTATTCATGCTAGAATCGAATGCTTTATACTATGTCATTAACTGTGTACAAGCCACCCTTAACATGTATAGCACTATAGGATTAACGCATCATCCGTATTCGTGAGGTCATGTTATGTAAACAAAACGGTATAGTCATTGCTATGATTAGATTACGCTGGCGGTAAACTTTGGGTTGAGATGTGTAGTCACATTACTAGCATCGTATGATAGTTTACGTAACGTTATTGCCATGTCGGATGTTTAACCTTTTACATTATCTAGTATTGAAACTTGTATGCTCGCCAATGCCTTGTGTGTTGAACTTGATGAGGATGCATAGAATCTAGTAGGATGATCTAGAAACCCACTTTTAGATTAGACTTATGTTGTACTTTGTACTTTTGATTTCATTGTTGTACTTTAAATTTTGATGTTGTACATTGCTTCCAAACTATGTACTCGAATTATAGAAATGAAATGAAATATTGTCTCTTTAAATACTTGTCACAAATTAGCGTTATGAAGTCTCGAGCAATCTACTACGTCTACCCCAATGATTTCGCCATCGGTTGGGGTGTGACAGTTAGGTGTTTTGTAACGCCTCGCGTTTTAAATTTTCTTTAAATAACAACAACAATAATAATAATAATAATAATAATAATAATAATAATAATAATAATATCTACGTTTCACGATGTTTCGTTAGTAGACGGGTTTCAGAACCGTAACGAGCATCAGATTACAAATGGGCCACTTTCGGGGTTTAGGCCAAATCTATTCAACCCTATACCTACCCTATATAATCATCCTAATCTTCATTTCCTTCAAATCCTAGCCCCCACACCTCTCATCTCTCCATCTCTGAACTACGACGGCCGGAGATTCCTCCGGTCAGTTTTCCGGCGAGCAACCACCCCCACTCTCCTTCTTCCTCTCCCACACCAACCTAAACACCTCGCAGTTCTCTCCCCCTCTCCCCGTTTCCGCCGCCGGCGAAGCCGGTGGAAACCGGCGAGACCCTCTCCTCCATCTCGCGACGGCAACCCGCACACCACCATCTCACTCTCGCTCTCCTCTCTCTCTCTGCAGTGGTGTCGCTGGCCACCAATCGGGTGGCGGCGCAGCAGGGGCGGCATAGCAGCGGTGGCAGTGGTGGTTCAGCGACGGCGGTGTAGCGGCTGCGGCAGTGGTTTAACGATGGTGGTTTAACAGCGCCGGTGGTCTCAGACCTAGTTCAGGCTTGGTTTCAGCTGGTTCGGGTCTGGAGTTTCCATGGAGTTAGCACCGGTCAACTCAGCTTGTTGGGCTCAGTTAACTTCAGTCTTGGTTTGGGTCCTGGTTCTGTTCAAGCCTGCTTAGGTTCAACCTCGATTCGGTTCAGGTACGAGTCGCGTTTTAATCGTCTCAGTTTCACGTTTAATTTTAGTTGGTTTATTGGGCTCGCTTTTGGTTCCATCTCGGTTCAGTAGGCTCGGGTCAAATCTGGTCAAAGCTTGGGTCACGGTCAACCTTCCGGTTTTAGTCAACACAAGTCAACAGCAGTCAACCCGGTCCACGAAAGTCAACCGGTCAACTGCTGGACAACCGCCGATCCGAGACTTGGTAAAGAAATCTTAAGCGACGCAAATTTTATTATTAGTTTTATTGTTCGTATATAATTTACATATTGTTCAAAACCTCGCCACTTAACAAAAGCATTCGTATATCGTTCATATTGTATCATTCAACGTTGTGTTTTGAAAACATTTAATCGACACGTTGGTATTATCGGGATCGTCCTAAAATAGGGGAAACTCTGCCCGTTTTTCATCAAAACGTACCAATATTTAATTATTAAATCTTTCGACAAGTGTATATTTATTTATTAAACCTTTCGACAAAGTGTATATTTATTTACTAAACCTTTCGACCAAATATGCTCCACGATTATACCTTTTCGCCAAAAATACACATATATCTATTATACTTTCGATAAATATACATACCTGTTATACTTTTCCGTCAGAATATATTATATATATATATATATATATATGTGTGTGTGTGTGTGTGTGTATCTATTGTGTTTTGTGTCAAAATAAATATATATCAATTATACCATTCGACAATATGTATATATCTCCCATACTTTCGTTAGAAGATAAAAATATATATCTCATATGCTTTTCATCAAATACATATAAAACCTTATAGTCGAAAACTTAAGATGACCTATCGAATTCGGATAATTTTCATAACGATCAATGTAAAGGTATATATATTCAATTATTATTTTAAAAACATTTCTATAACACTTTTGACGAATTTAAATTTAGAATCGTTACGCAAACTATGATGAACATATACGTACTTTCAACTCCAATTCGAATCCTCCGTCGTAGCTTCGATTATTCATGCACATTCGTTTGCCATTTAAGGTGAGCTCGGTGTCCCCTTTCTCCCACTCATCAATTCGTCGCGGATTACCAAAGAAGACTTAGCAATTTTGTGAATACACTCGACCCACTTTTGTTTATATCACTTTTTGGGTGTAACATGTTTCTATATACAAAAATCACAAACACTTAAACTTTATGAAACGTACAAACAATCCTATACACATGACTACTTGAATCGTATACTTGTTGCTTGTCTGGGATATTCATTATGCTATGCTTTAGTCATTAACTATTTTTCGCCTTCGTTTGACATGCTTAGCGCTATAGGAATTCACGCATCCACCTCCGGTCGTGTTATTCGTGAGGTCATGTTAAAACATCGTGATTGCGTTAAGGGTTTGATTATTAGTATTGCATGCCTTGATATTGCTCTTGTATAGATTTGGTTGCCATGAGGATTGTTAAAACTTTATTCGTATACGTATGCTATGCTTAAACTTGTGTACTCGTCTTTGCTTTTGCATTGACCTTATTTTAAAACATGTTACAGGTTGAAGGAGATGATTCTATGAAATCAAAATAGCAAGGACTTATATACACACATTTTAGACGTTAGATTTATAAATGTTGTACCAAATTTTGTTATGTTTTATGAACTTATTGTATTGCTTCATGTTGTATTTGACAATGTTGTGAAATGAAATTTGGATTTAATTAAATATTGTCATTTATTAGCGTTGTGAGCAATGAGCAATCTCGTTTTCGTCTCATCCCGATGTCTCCGCCATCGGTTGGGGTGTGACAGTTTTTCCCTATGCACTATAGATAATATACGTCTTTACTCGATAGTTTTATTTTCCTTTTTTACAACGTTCGTTAGTTTTTTTTTGCAAAAATTAGATAGACGATATAATATTTTACATTTGTTACATTTTATTTCGATTTTGTTTTTTTTATACATTTATATTTTCCATCTTCATATTGTCTTTGTCGTTTGGTCCATACGTGGATACCTCGCCGCAAACGCACGGTGGGGAAATCCTAGCTTATAATAAAACATTAAACAATATTATTCAACGAAAAGTATCTTTTAAAATTTAACGGTTAACGATTATTAGAAGAAGTAAATAATTTTTAGAAGTTATTTAGTTAGATAACTACACTCCATTTTCTACATTTATGTTTCGTATTTCGATATTTAAATTAGCAAACCACCATGTCCTCTTATTTTCCTATTTATTAGTCAAATAATTAAATTAGCCCATATAACACACGACCTCTACTTTTTAGTTTTGTAGTATGATTTTGCAATCTATGTCTATCGTACTTCTAATTCATTTGTATTGCATAGCATTAGATATTCTTTATGGGGGGGGCTGTTCACATGAGCACCGTGAAATACTCGAAAGCCTGCTAAATATGTATAAATAGCCCCAAGCCGACCCACTCGTGCGAGTTGAACCCACTTCACATGAAGTGAGCGCACTTCGCATGAAGTGAGCTGGCAGCAACTTATTCCTATAGTGCGCACTTCACACCTTCAATCTTTCCAGATCTTTACACTCCCACTCTAAAATTTTTAAATTCTTGGCAGACTGTTCTCAGACCATCTAAGTGATTCTAGCTCACTATTACTTTACCATTCTTTTATGATTATTTCTTCTTTTTCTATTGTATCAAGTGTAGAAGCTAACCGAGTTCATTATCCTTGCTAGGATTGGACTTGTGTTACAGCAAGTGTGAGAACGTTGGGAGCCATGGCTACTTGAATTAAGTTCCGCACCTCACTTGAAGATTTTTATCTGTTTAATTTCTGTATATTCATGACCAATCGGGTTTATCAACTATGTTGATAAACTTAGTGCTTTGATGAATCATATAACGAGGTTTTATACCTCCTTCCTTGACATTCATGACATATCTAACAAGCTAATAACATAAACTATATATATATATATATATATATATATTACGTACTTTTCTTGTAAAACTGGTCAGGAACATGATGCTATCAAATATTGATTAAGTGTTATGACCCTGGACTGTTCTGTCTCGTTCATAAACTCCTCGGTCACAGAAATCAATGCCGAAACGAGTGTTAAATGAGCTACATCATTACAGAACTGTCACTTCGTACGAAGTGTAGAATCACTTCGCACGAAGTGGCATTTCCTATGTTTTCTTTTCGTATTTTCTGAATCCAAGTCTGAATCCTTCACCAAACTCAGAATGTTCACACACCTTTGTTTCCCTCATGTAGGGTAACTTCGGTGTTCATCACTTCAACTCATCAGCTCCCGGATTGCTAGGAAAGCTTGCAAAACTCTGAGCATACTCGACTCCCCTCTTAATCTTTACACTTTTGGGATGCAACTTATACGTTATCTCAACTCACTAATTCACAATTGCTTAAACCACAACACAAACATTCGATCATACATGTTTAATACGAATACTTGCAAACTTATTCATGCTAGAATCGAATGCTTTATACTACATCATTAACTGTGTACAAGCCTCCTTTAACATGTATGGCGTTATAGGATTAACTCATCGCCCGTATTCGTGAGGTCATGTTAAGTAAACAAAATGGTCTAGTCATTGCTATGATTAGATTATGCTAGCGGTAAACTTTGGGTTGACATGTGTAGTCGCATTACTAGCATCGTATGATTATTTAGATAATGTTTTTGCCATGTTGGATGTTTAACCTTTTACATTAACTAGTATTGAAATTTGTATGCTCGCTAATGCCTTGTGTGTTGAACTATACTTTATTATATGTTGTAGGAATATGATGATATGAGGATGCATGGAATCTAGTAGGATGATCTAGAAACCCACCTTTAGATTTGACTTATGTTGTACTTTTGATTTCATTATTGTACTTTAAATTTTGATATTGTACTTTGCTTCCGAACTATGTACTTGAATTCCGAACTATGTAATCGAAGTCTCGAGCAATCTATTACGTCCGCTCCGATGATTCCGCCATCGGTTGGGGTGTAACAGTTAGGTTTATTTCCCTATGCACTATAGATAATATACGTCTTTAACCTATAGTTTTAATTTCAATTTACAACGTTAGTTAGTTTTTTTTGCAAAAATAGATACGCGATATAGTTTTTATATTTGTTACATTTTATTTCGATTTTGTTTTTTTATACATTTATATTTTGCATCGTCATACTGTCTTTGTCGTTTGGTCCATACGTGGATTCCCCGCTGCATACGCGCGGTGTGGAAATCCTAGCGTATAATAAAACATTAAACAATATTATTCATCAAAAAGTATCTTTTAAAATTCAATGGTTAATGATCATTAGAAGAGGTAAATAACTTTTAGAAGTTATTTAGTCAGATAACTACACTATGTTTTCCACATTTCTTTTTCGTATTTCAATATTTAAACTAGCAAACCACCCATGTTCTCCTATTTTCCTATTTATTCGTCAAATAATTAAATTAGCCTATATAACACGCGACCTCTACTTTTTAGTTTTGTAGTATGATTTTGCAATCAATGTCTATCTTACTTCTAATTCATTTGTATTGCATAGCCTTAGAAATTCTTTATTCGGGGGGAGGGGGTGGGGGGTTGTGTGTCGTGTAACATCCGTGTAAATCGGTTTCGAAAACCCGGTCCAAACTATCAATCAAAGCGTATTTATTTATGTCGGTTGATTTTAACTTTTTTGTTATTATTTAATATATTAAAACTTATATATATATATATATATATATATATATATATATATATATATATATATAATATACATATATTAATAACAAATCTTTAAAACTAATCTTAATAAAGTAAAATAAATAATCAATCAAATAGTTAAATAATTATAATGAATAAATGATTTAATAAACTTAATAAATTAATAAAGTAAAGAAAAAGCCAAAATGGGTGAACCGGGAATCGAACCCGGGTACCCCCGAACACACACACACACTACAAGCACCACTAGTCTACACACACAAGTTGTGTGAATATCAAGTTCTTAAAACTACTATGTCGAGTATACGTGGAAACCTGCAATTTCCGACCAAGGATTTCGCAAACATTCCCGCCGCTGGTTTCCTAATATAAACGTACCTAATATAAACGTACCAACCCTTCTGGCATCGAATCAAACGCGGGTGTTTAAGAACTTCGACAGCTGGCTCTTAATTCTGGCAACTCCGATCACCGCCGGCCAACTTTCTTTTTTTAGTCAATTACCAGAACAACTTACTAAAAATCGAACCTAAGCTCCTCTATAAATACTGGTCGTTACCACTCAATCAAGACTTGCTCACCCACGAAAGCCTTCTATGTTCACTCCTCTACGTTCTTTCAGTCGCCGGAAATTTGCCCCTCGCTGAACTTTCGCCGGAAAATACCCCCTCTGCCGACCGGTAATCTTCTTCTTTCTATTCCCGGAAAATACCCCCCTGCCGACCGGTAATCTTCTTCTTTCTATTCCCGTTTGTATAATGTTCACCTATCTTATTAAATCATTTTGGTAAAATAATAAGGTTCAAATCTGTTTGAGAGTTAGAATGTGTTCCGGTAAACTTTCAAACAAAGAAGATGCAGTTGCAGCACGTATATATATATATATAATATAATCTGGATTATAACCAGGTCAAGCACCCAGCCCAGTTGGATAGGCCGGGTGCAAACTCTCTTCATGCGCGGGTTCGAGACCCTTTGTGTATGCGGTTCAATTGATTTCAAAACTTTTTATCATTTACTGAAAACAGGAACGATTTAATATGTAAATAAATTTAATAAAAAGAAGGGGATTAACGGGTTAGACACCCAGCCCAGTTGGTTGGGCTGGGCGCGAGTCACAGTCAAGGTCTCGAGTTCGACACTCCTGACGCGACCGGTTCAATTCAGTATAAAACCTTTTTAATGTAATTAAATTTCATTAAACCAAAAAAGTGTATAAATATAATTAAAATCAGGTTTCTTTCGGGTTAGACACATAACTTAGTTGGAAGAGCTGCGTGCACGCAACCGAGAGGTCACGGGTTCGAGTCTCAACACGCATGCCTACAAACACAGTCGAACCGGTTGTCAGACTTGTCAGTCTGACAAGAAATTTTTTATTTATTTGATTAAATTTTTTTTAATTTATTTATTTTATGGTTAAATATGAAAAGAAAATATGTCTAAAATACTTAAAAATACATAATATCAAGGGCTCAATTATAGAAATCATAAAATTTACCTAAAAATCTAAGCAAAGGGTTTTAACCAAAATATTAGTCTATTTATTTATCGAGTTATCGCGTTATTAATTTAGGTTAGTACTTCCTCGTCGGTTAAATTCCCAACTTGTGCGCTCTCTTTTCCACTCAAGAATACGCACCCAAGGTGAGTGAATCTCTACAAATTCCCCGTTTTAATCACGTTTTGGGGTGTATCATGTGTCGTACCATTACTTTATTTTATTTAACATTTGTGCTAATATCATTTCGTGTTCAAATGTGTATTGTTTGTTATGTGGATACATTTCATTATTTTAGTGCACTCATTACATTAGGCCCATCAGTTCCTCATGGGATACGGGTTGAGCATCAGGTGCCTCATTAGATCCGCTCCATCTGATTGAGCCTTGATATCAGATATATCATCATTTATGTCATATATTCATTCAATGTGGTTTGTGATTTGGTTACATATA
Organism: Scalesia atractyloides; assembly: GCA_947069175.1. Lineage (NCBI taxonomy): Eukaryota > Viridiplantae > Streptophyta > Magnoliopsida > Asterales > Asteraceae > Scalesia > Scalesia atractyloides. The sequence continues at coordinate 51,172,694 of CAMTDV010000116.1, forward strand.
AACATTTGCTCACATGTGATTTATGCACAATCTTATTTAAACAACAATAAATTTATTTACTTTAACGTTTTATCAGGGTTCACTCGCCAACTTATGTTGACCCAAATTTCCTCTGTTTTACGCATGATACAGGTGACCAAGTTGAGGAAAGAAACACCTAGGATGGCCTTAGAAGAATAATCAAGTTATTTCGTTGGAAAAATCATTTGTTTTATTGTTTGTGTTTATATGAGATTTTATGTTGGATATTTGAATTCAATTTGAATTAATAAATATGAAACTTGTTAGTAAATATCATGAGCTTTGGTGATAACCCAATCATGCCCCGACTTTTTATTCCGCTGCGGGTCGTGGTGTGACATGTCACACCCCAACCGATGACGGAATCATCGGGACGGACGTAATTAGATTGCACGAGACTTCATAACACTAAATGTGACAAGTATTTAATAAATAATATTTCATTTCATTGCTAATGGTTCAAGTACATGAATTGGAAAACAAAAAAAAAAGACAAATATTTCATGATTAATCTATAAACATGAATTTAAAGTTTGGTGCATTTCTAGTCCTTCCTATCATGTTTAATTCGTCATCATCATCATAAAATTCCTGCAATACGTATTAAAGTATAGTTCAAAACAAAAGTATTGGCGAGCATACAAGTTTTAAGTACAAGCATAAGTATAAAAGTTTAAACGAATCCACATTGCATAATAGTTAACTTAAATAATACTAGCATGCAACCATACGTGTCAACCCAAAGTTTACCGCTAGCATAATCGTATCGTCGCAACGATAAGACCGTTATGAATGACTTACTATGACCTCACGAATACGGACGGTGCGTTACTCCTATAGCGCTATACATGTTAAGAGAGGCTTGAAACAAGTTAACGACAAAACATAGCACATGTAACGATTTTAGCATATGTGAATTCAAGAATAATGTATTAAGCATGTATGACGGATTGTTTGTCACACCCCGACCCGCAGCGGAAAAGGTGATCGGGGCATAATTGGGTTATCATCAAAGCTCATGACATTTATTATAATGTTTCATATTTATTATTTCAATTTAATAGAAGTCATACAATCATATCAAACAAATACAACATGTTCAATTCGTCCTTCTAAACTTCATTATTTTTCTTCTAAGGCAATTTCCTATGTTTTCCTTGCTTCATCCTGTTCACCTGTATCATATGTAAAAATGGTTTTTGGATCAACAAAAAGTTGGCGAGTGAACCTTGTTAGAAAACTTTTATTATTTATTTCTGATTGTATTTAATATGGAAAAATCGTGCAATTTTCATATATGAACAAATCTAAATAAACATATAATAACATCAATTGGCATACAACAACAAACCATTAACATACGATATTAAACCACAACAAACATTAACAAACCATCAGCATATAATAACAACAATTAATAACATACATTAACAAGTCAACAGCATACAATAACATATCAACAGGCATAAATATATAACATAAATAAACTGTGAGATAAAGGCTCAATCAAACGGAGCCGATCGTATTGCATGTACTGAAAATGAAAAATGTCTGTGCGATCAAGGCTCAATCAAACGGAGCTGATCGTATGTTGGCACGCCATGTTCACGCTCATAATGTAATGGGGAGCGGCGGCCTATGAAATTGCATGTACTTGAAAATGAAAAATGTCTGTGTGATCTAGGCTCAATCAAACGGAGCCGATCGTATGTTGGCATGCCAGGTTCACGCTCATAATGTAATGGGGAACATGCTCAACGCTCATAATGTAATGGGGAGCGGCGGCCTATGAAATTGCATGTACTTGAAAATAATAAATTTAATCTAAACAATAATCACACAAACAGTTTATACAAACTGTACATACATTTATTCATGATATGATGTATGCACAATGATTTAAATATAGTAAATAGTATGACACATGATACACCCCAAAAACGTGATTTAAACGGGGAATTTGTAGAGATTCACTCACCTTGGGTGCGTTCGGTGAATGATGATGAATGCGCACGAGTTTAGAGGATTGATCGTCGAGGAATAACTAACCTAATTAATAAAGGAAATTAGGTAAATAAATGGATTTTATTAATAACTTTAATAGGATTTTTGGATTTATTTTTGTGAGTTTTAGGCTATTTTTTAACTTTAAAAATGTTATTTTTAAGTATGTTTAATTGATTTTTAAATAAAATAAATAAACAAAACAATAAATAAAATGTTGACTTTTTGACTGTTGACTTGACCGTTGACCGTTGATGGGTTTTATTGTGTATGCCTTTGCGCCGGCTGAGGCTCGAACCTGAGACCTCCCGTTCGCGTGCACGCAGCTCTACCAACTGAGCTATGTGTCTAACCTGAAATAATTCTGTTTTTAATTATATTTATATACTAATTATATTAATCCGAAAATCATTTATTTTAAAAACGATTTTAATGTCCCGACTCGGTGTTAGCAACAGGTCTCGAACCCGGGACCTGTGCGTTAACGTTACACACAGTCCACCGCTGGACTGTGTGTCTAACTTGGTTAATATCCTAGTTTTTATTATACTTAACATATAGCGGAGTTAACCCGGTTCAGTTTTAACAAAAAGGCATTTTATTACAGCGAATGAGGTTGGGACGGGATTCGAACTCGCGACCTGTATGTGTTTAATTGCACACAGTCCACCGCTGGACTGTGTGTCTAACCCGTTTATAATTCCGATTTTAATTAATCTTATATCATAACTGAACTCGTCTTCTTCGTTGATTTTACCCAGAAAACATATTCCGACTGTTATGACCGATTCATGACATATTCGCTTTTCAAACATTATAAGTAATTTAAAAGTAAAGAATGGAGAGAGTTTGGGGAAAAAGATGTACCGATTAATGTTGTTCACATAATTCCGGCAGAGGTTCGTCGGTTCTGGAAGTGAACTCCGGCTGTTGAAACCAATTAACAGCTTTGTTCGATTATTTAAGAAGTTGAGGCACTTAAACAAAGTTTAACAGAAGTTTGGAAGATCATACCAGTTCCCGGTGTGTTTCCGGAAGTTTCAGGAGTTTTCCGACGAAGGTAGGATTTTCGACAAACGTTGACTAGGATCGATTCTGATGGTGGAGTTGTGTTAGTGACCGATTAATCACATGATTGAAACAGAAAGAGTCGAAGGAAATACCGTGTGGATGTGAGTCCCGGTTTTCCGGCGACTTGCAGAATTTTTCCGGCGAGTTGATTTAAGCTTCTCCGGTGGACTGTAAGGTTGCGGAAATGTAATTGAAAGTCTTGCAGAGTGTTTTGAGTCGAAGGAGGGGTCTAGGATTGAAGTAATCCGAGCTTTGATTCTTTTCGGTTATAAAACCGATAATAATGAAAATTGATGTTCAATCACTTCCGAATTGATTAAAATCATCGGTTCATCGGTTATAAACGTGAATGTGCGAGTAATCAAACGATTTGACGATTGAATTGCCGATTTCCGTTTCTCAGTTGGCGCAACCGGTTTAACCGAGTTTGCACTTAAAAGTTATTTGTTTCCTAGAAATGACAGATAATAACAAGTGGCGGAGCGGTTGTAGAGATGTATGTTAATGCTTTGTGTAACCTTTGGCTGACCCGGGTTCGAAACCCGGCAGCAGTATTATATTTTTATTTCATTATTTTTAGTACAATTTCAAAAATAAATTTTATATTCTAATATACTTATTAATTATGTATCGTTTAAAATTAATTTGGGCATTAAATACGCAACGAAAATTTTAACTGATTGTTCGGTTGATAAACGAAGCGGGTTTGGTAAATCCGGTTTTTGGCGGATGTTACAGTATCCCCTACTTTTAGAAATTTCGTCCCGAAATTTAAGTAGTGGTATATTTGTCTAGAAAGGATGGTGTTTTAATTTGACAATTACATACTTAGAAAAGAGTAAGAGTTTAAATTTTGTTTGAGGCGGTAACGTTCCTTGTAAGGGTTGAATACCCTGCTACAGGAATTGCTTTTTGTTGCCTAAAGTGTATGAATACGGAACATGGATACACAGAGTTGATTGACGAAGTATGATGTTATGCATATGAGTTTGGGTACGCTTGAAAGATTAGGTTATATCCTAAGATAAACTTCTAATACTAAAACTTACATGGAACTTCTCATAACCGCCTGACAATGCCTCTGATCCTCTGACAAGAATACTTATATATAGGAAGTACCAGCGGCGTATCCACCATATTCTTGTCAAATTTTCATTGATTTCATCAGTTAGTTATGATTGGTTCTATGATGAGACTCTAGAACATAAATAAACATAGCAACCAATATCTGAGTCCTAATTCTGATAGCATACATGTTGGATTGATGACACAATCCAATTCCTTTAAAGGATGCGATGATATAATTACTAAATCAATGAGTATAACACAAACTTCAATCAAGACAATACCAAATCCTACATGGAACTTCTCATAACCGCCTGATAATGCCTCTGATCCTTTGACAAGAATACTTATATATAGGAAGTACCAGCGGCGTATCCACCATATTCTCGTCAAATTTTCATTGATTTTATCAGCAAGTTGTGATTAGTTCGATGTGACTTCTAAAACATAAACAAACACAACAACCAAAGCTTGAGTCTTTGAATGATGACAATACCCCTCTCGTTTGTTATGATGGAGAGGTTAGTCTATGTAGAAAATGGAACATAATCCAATTTCTTTAAATGATGAGTTAATATGAATGTCAAACCAGTGAGTGTAAAACAAATTTCAACCAACATTACTCAATCCTACATGGAACTCCTCATAACCGCCTGATAATGCCTCTGATCCTTTGACAAGAATACTTATATATAGGAAGTACCAGTGGCGTATCCACCATATTCTCGTCAAATTTTCATTGGTTTTATCAGTAAGCTATGATTAGTCCTATGTGACTCTAAAACATAAATAAACACAACAAGCAATGCCTGAGTCATAATCCTGGTAGTATACATGTTTGAATGATGACCGTCCCTCTCTCGTTTGTTGTGATGGAGAGGTTAGTCTATGTAGAAGTGAGACACAGCCCAACTTCTTTAAATAATGAGATTGAAATACGTTGAGATGTATGATGGTATGAATGTTGAATCAATGAGTATAAAACAAAACTGAAATAATAATACATTAAGATCCTTGGATAAACTTCCAATATAAAATTGAGACACGTGAGAATTGAGATAACATAAAGAAAGCATAAAACTAAGCAGTGGGAGTTGAATCTTGATTGTTGGTGAAGGGGACTAGTTGAGTGTTTTCGTTTGGGCCGTCAATATCTTCAACCGGATTGGCATTGATGTTGAAAACTCTTCCTCTTGCGGGTGGCCTAGTGATTGGGTTTTCTTGATTTGCTTGCTTAACTGGGTTTACTTGAGCTTGGGCGTTTATGATGTTAACCAATTGAGGGCACGTGTTTCTAAAGTGGGTAGGGTCGCCACAATTGAAACAAGCTCGAACATATGGGAACATGGGGTATTGGGGTTGTTGATATGTTTGGATCATGTTTTGTGTAGGGGGTGAGGTTTGGTTTTGAGAGGTGCGGCAAACTTTGCTCGAGTGACCATAGCGTCCACAATTCGCACATAGTCGACAAAGTACGGTAGATGGATGGTGATAAAAACAGGTGTTACATCGAGGGTGGGGTCCAAGGTAAGGTTTCTTATTTGGATAGGGTGAGTTGGGTGCTATTTGAGTGATTGGGATAGCTTGGAGGGGTACAGCTTGTAAGGCTGGTTGGTTGCGTTGGGTGACAGCGAAAAGTTGCTCGTCTCGTTTTCTTTTAATAATGGGTTAAGAAGGGGATTCGGTTTGGGTGTAGTTGGAGGTTTCAGTCGATGCTTTATCCTTCTTTTTCTCCTCCTTGGAGTCTTTGTTCCGGATTCGGTTCTCGGTGAGCTCTGTAGCTAACTCCATTGCTGCTTCCAAGGTTGCAGGTGTGGCACTTATTACAGAGTCTTGAATCTTTGAAGGAAGACCTTGAATGTAGTGTTCGATTAAACGGTAGCGGGGAGTGAACAAGTTGGGAACCATTTGATTCAACTCGAGGAATCTCTTGTTGTACGTGGTGTGGTCGCCCTCCTTTTGTTTCAACAAATAGAACTCATCCTCTAATTTCTTGATTTCACTCCTTGGGTAAAACCGTCTTGTCATGATTTCTTTCAACTCTTCCCAAGTCAAAGTCATAGCATCTTCAACACCTCGTTTGGCCTTCTCTGTATTCCACCAAGTGAGTGCTATTCCATATAAACGACCAGTAGCATAACGCACTTTGCGATCATCGGGGCAATCGCAAGTTAGAAAAATGTTTTCCATTTCTTCAAACCAATAGAGAAGAGCGGTGACACCTTCAGTCCCTTCGTATTTTGTAGGGTCCCAAGATTTGAAATGCTTGTAGGTGCATTTAGTAGTATTTGAGGATGGGTTGACAATATTTTGAACTTCTTGATTGACGGGATTAGCGGTAAGAGCTTGTTTGACTTGAATTACAATGTTGGGTATTACGGCAGCCATTTGTTTAGCGATTAGGGTAGCCATACGCTCGCGGGCTTTTCTTGCTCTCATCTTCCTACGAGTGAGACTAGAAGACATCTACAAGGAATACATATTAAGAGTATGAGTTGGATGCTTTTGGGATCATGTGTCGTATTTAAGAATGAACATTTATAAAATAAACATAGCAAAATAAACCTACTACATCCATAGGATGTCTTGGGCTTTGCTCGTAATTGGACCTTGCATGCCGCCATACTTCACCTTCGTAATCACGTGGGCCCCCATGATTACCGGGTTTGTCATATGGTTCGCATGTGTTAGCCTGATTACGTACACTAAAACCCGGAGAAAATCGAGAAATATGTAACGTATGATATTCGGAATGTGTCCAGGTGTGGACACGGTGACACCTCAAAGTGGGGTTAGTTCGAACGACGTTTGATGTGGCATGCTTTGGCCTAATAGGTCCTTTGTACTCTCATCGTTAGTCCCCAGGTAGGCAAACTGGTCCGTTATATTGGATTTATACGAATGCCAACCTAGACAGGACGTTCCGACTACCGGTACTTGTACCCTTACAGTTACTACACGCCCGTTGCAGAACTCACTTTGATGAGATTTGAAAAATGAAAAATGCGACAAAATCTTTGAATAACGAAAGTATGAAGATGATTTGAATATGTGAACATTGAAATATGTATGATGAATGTGTATGTAGAAAATGGAACACAATCCAATTTCTTTAAATAATGAGATGATATGAATGCTAAATCAGGAGTATAACACAAACTTCAACCAAGACAATACTAAATTCTACATGGAACTTCTCATAACCGCCAGATAATGCCTCTGATCCTTTGGCAAGAATACTTATATATAGGAAGTACCAGCGGCACCATATTCTCGTCAAATTTTCATTGGCTTTATCCGTAAGTTATGATTAGTCCTATGTGACTCTAAAACATAAACAAACACAATCAACCAAAGCTTGAGATAACATAAAGAAAAACATAAAAAAAACTAAGCGGTTGGAGTTGAATCTTGATTTTCGGTGAAGGGGACTAGCTGGGTGGTTTCGTTTAGGTCGTCATTATCTTCAACAGGATTGGCGTTGATGTTGAAAACTCTTCCTCTTGCTGGTGGCCTAGCGATTAGGTTTCCTTGATTTGCTTGGTTAACTGGGTTTGCTTGAGCTTGGGCGTTTATGATATTAACCAATCAAGGGCACGTGTTTCTAAAGTGGGTAGGGTCGCCACAATTGAAACAAGTTCGAACATATGGGAACATGGGGTATTGGGGTTGTTGATAGGTTTGGATCATGTTTTGAGTAGGGGGAGAGATTTGGTTTTGAGAGGTGCGGCAAGCCTTGCTCAAATGACCATCGCGTCCACAATTCGCACATAGTCGACAAGGTAAGGTAGATGGATGGTGATAAAAACAGGTGTTACATCGAGGGTGAGGTCCAAGGTATGGTTTCTTATTTGGGTAAGTTGAGTTGGGTGCTACTTGAGTGATTGGGATAGCTTGGATGGGTATGGCTTGTGAAATTGGTTGATTACATTGGGTGACAGCGAAAAGTTGCCCATCTCGTTTTCTCTTAAAAATGGGTTGAGAAGGGGATTCGGTTTGGGTGGAGTTTGAGGTTTCAGTTGATGCTTTATCCTTCTTCTTCTCCCCTTGAAGTCTTTATTCCGGATGCGGTTCTCGGTGAGCTCTGTAGCTAACTCCATTGCTGCTTCCAAGGTTACAGGTGTGGTACTTATTACAGTCTTGAATTTTTTACGGAAGACCTCGAATGTAGTGCTCGATCAAACGGTAGAGGGGAGTGAACAAGTTGGGAACCATTTGATTTAACTCGAGGAATCTTTTGTTGTATGTGGTGTGGTCGCCTTCCTTTTGCTTCAACGAATAAAACTCATCTTCTAATTTCTTGATTTCGCTCCTCGGGCAAAACCGTCTTGTCATGATTTCCTTCAACTCTTCCCAAGTCAAAGTCATAGCATCTTCAACACCTCGTTTGGCCTTCTCTGTATTCCACCAAGTAAGTGCTATTCCAAATAAACGACCAGTAGCATATCGCACTTTGCGATCATCGGGGCAATCGCAATTTAGAAAAGTGTTCTCCATTTCTTCAAACCAATGGAGGAGAGCGGTGACACCTTCAGTCCCTTCGTATTTTGGAGGGTCGCAGGATTTGAAATGCTTGTAGGTGCATTTGGTGGTAATTGGGGGAGGATTGATAATGTTTTGATCTTCTTGATTGACGGGATTAGCGGTAAGGGCTTGTTGGATTTGAACTACAATGTTGGGTATTACGACAGCCATTTGTTGAGCGATTAGGGCAGCCATGCGCTCGCGGGCTTTTCCTGCTCTCATCTTCCTACGAGCGAGGCTAGAAGACATCTACAAGGAATACATATCAAGAGTATGAGTTGGATGTTTTTGGGATCATGGGTCGTATTTAGGAATGAACATTCATAAAATAAATATAACATAATAAATCTACTACATCCATAGGATGTCTTGGGCTTTGCTCGTAATTGGGCATTGCATGCCGCCATACTTCACCTTCGTAATCATGTGGGCCCCCATGAATACCGGGTTTTTCATATGGTTCGCATGTGTTAGCCTGGTTACGTACACTAAAACCCGCAGAAAATCGAGAAATATGTAACGTATGATATTCGGAATGTGTCCAGGTGTGGACACGGTGACACCTCAAAGTGGCGTTAGTTCGAACGACGTTTGGTGTGGCATGCTTTGGCCTAATAGGTCCTTTGTACTCTCATCGTTAGTCCCCAGGTAGGCAAACTGGTCCGTTATATTGGATTTATACGAATGCCAACCTAGACAGGACGTTCCGACTACCGGTACTTGTACCCTTACAGTTACTACACGCCCGTCGCAGAACTCACTTTGATGAGATTTGAAAAATGAAAAATGCGACAAAATCTTTGAATAACGAAAGTATGAAGATGATTTGAATATGTGAACATTGAAATATGTATGATGAATGTGTATGTAAGTATGTATGTTTGACTGTAAGTATAAACAAATATGAAACAAATAAATATCATAAGTTTGCATGTAACCACATAACCAATTAAAATCTAGTCAACTATAGTATAGGCTCTAAGGGTCTAATAACCTATCCTATATCCCTATAGTCATGGCTCTGATACCAATCTGTCACACCCCGACCCGCAACGGAAAAGGTGATCGGGGCATAATTGGGTTATCATCAAAGCTCATGACATTTATTATAATGTTTCATATTTATTATTTCAATTTAATAGAAGTCATACAATCATATCAAACAAATACAACATGTTCAATTCGTCCTTCTAAACTTCATTATTTTTCTTCTAAGGCAATTTCCTATGTTTTCCTTGCTTCATCCTGTTCACCTGTATCATATGTAAAAATGGTTTTTGGATCAACAAAAAGTTGGCGAGTGAACCTTGTTAGAAAACTTTTATTATTTATTTCTGATTGTATTTAATATGGAAAAATCGTGCAATTTTCATATATGAACAAATGTAGATAAACATATAATAACATCAATTGGCATACAACAACAAACCATTAACATACGATATTAAACCACAACAAACAATAACAAACATTAACAAACCATCAGCATATAATAACAACAATTAATAACATACATTAACAAGTCAACAACATACAATAACATATCAACAGGCATAAATATATAACATAAATAAACTGTGAGATAAAGGCTCAATCAAACGGAGCCGATCGTATTGCATGTACTTAAAATAAAAAATGTCTGTGCAATCAAGGCTCAATCAAACGGAGCTGATCGTATGTTGGCACGCCAGGTTCACGCTCATAATGTAATGGGGAACATGCTCAACGCTCATAATGTAATGGGGAGCGGCGGCCTATGAAATTGCATGTACTTGAAAATGAAAAATGTCTGTGCGATCTAGGCTCAATCAAACGGAGCCGATCGTAAGTTGGCACTCCAGGTTCACGCTCATAATGTAATGGGGAACATGCTCAACGCTCATAATGTAATGGGGAGCGGCGGCCTATGAAATTGCATGTACTTGAAAATAATAAATTTAATCTAAACAATAATCACACAAACAGTTTATACAAACTGTACATACATTTATTCATGATATGATGTATGCACAATGATTTAAATATAGTAAATAGTATGACACATGATACACCCCAAAAACGTGATTTAAACGGGGAATTTGTAGAGATTCACTCACCTTGGGTGCGTTCGGTGAATGATGATGAATGCGCACGAGTTTAGAGGATTGATCGTCGAGGAATAACTAACCTAATTAATAAAGGAAATTAGGTAAATAAATGGATTTTATTAATAACTTTAATAGGATTTTTGGATTTATTTTTGTGAGTTTTAGGCTATTTTTTAACTTTAAAAATGTTATTTTTAAGTATGTTTAATTGATTTTTAAATAAAATAAATAAAAAAACAATAAATAAAATGTTGACTTTTTGACTGTTGACTTGACCGTTGACCGTTGATGGGTTTTATTGTGTATGCCTTTGCGCCGGCTGAGGCTCGAACCTGAGACCTCCCGTTCGCGTGCACGCAGCTCTACCAACTGAGCTATGTGTCTAACCTGAAATAATTCTGTTTTTAATTATATTTATATACTAATTATATTAATCCGAAAATCATTTATTTTAAAAACGATTTTAATGTCCCGACTCGGTGTTAGCAACAGGTCTCGAACCCGGGACCTGTGCGTTAATGTTACACACAGTCCACCGCTGGACTGTGTGTCTAACTTGGTTAATATCCTAGTTTTTATTATACTTAACATATAGCGGAGTCAACCCGGTTCAGTTTTAACAAAAAGGCATTTTATTACAGCGAATGAGGTTGGGACGGGATTCGAACTCGCGACGTGTATGTGTTTAATTGCACACAGTCCACCGCTGGACTGTGTGTCTAACCCGTTTATAATTCCGATTTTAATTAATCTTATATCATAACTGAACTCGTCTTCTTCGTTGATTTTACCCATAAAACATATTCCGACTGTTATGACCGATTCATGACATATTCGCTTTTCAAACATTATAAGTAATTTAAAAGTAAAGAATGGAGAGAGTTTGGGGAAAAAGATGTACCGATTAATGTTGTTCACATAATTCCGGCAGAGGTTCGTCGGTTCTGGAAGTGAACTCCGGCTGTTGAAACCAATTAACAGCTTTGTTCGATTATTTAAGAAGTTGAGGCACTTAAACAAAGTTTAACAGAAGTTTGGAAGATCATACCAGTTCCCGGTGTGTTTCCGGAAGTTTCAGGAGTTTTCCGACGAAGGTAGGATTTTCGACAAACGTTGACTAGGATCGATTCTGATGGTGGAGTTGTGTTAGTGACCGATTAATCACATGATTGAAACAGAAAGAGTCGAAGGAAATACCATGTGGATGTGAGTCCCGGTTTTCCGGCGACTTGCAGAATTTTTCCGGTGAGTTGATTCAAGCTTCTCCGGTGGACATATAAGGTTGCGGAAATGTAATTGAAAGTCTTGCAGAGTGTTTTGAGTCGTAGGAGGGGTCTAGGATTGAAGTAATCCGAGCTTTGATTCTTTTCGGTTATAAAAACCGATAATAATGAAAATTGATGTTCAATCACTTCCGAATTGATTAAAATCATCGGTTCATCGGTTATAAACGTGAATGTGCGAGTAATCAAACGATTTGACGATTGAATTGCCGATTTCCGTTTCTCAGTTGGCGCAACCGGTTTAACCGAGTTTGCGCCTAAAAGTTATTTGTTTCCTAGAAATGACAGATAATAACAAGTGGCGGAGCGGTTGTAGAGATGTATGTTAATGCTTTGTGTAACCTTTAGCTGACCCGGGTTCGAAACCCGGCAGCAGTATTATATTTTTATTTCATTATTTTTAGTACAATTTCAAAAATAAATTTTATATTCTAATATACATATTAATTATATATCCTTTAAAATTAATTTGGGCATTAAATACGCAACGAAAATTTTAACTGATTGTTCGGTTGATAAACGAAGCGGGTTTGGTAAATCCGGTTTTTGGCGGATGTTACATTGTTTGTTTGTAAGTATATTTGTAAGTGTATGTGTGCGTTTTCAATAAGGAATAAGTATTGCACCCAAAACTTGTCGAAAAGTAAAATGGTCATGTATACTCAATATTTTGCAAAGCTTCCCGATTATCCGTGTTTTGACGAGTTCATGTGAATAGGAGAGTGAAGGTGTGTGAATATTCGGAATGTTATCGGATGATTCGGATTGGAATTTAAAGTACAAAAGTATGTAGAAAGAAAGTAATTATCTAGTCATAAACACTCGTTTTTGACACTATAAATCCCGTATGGGTTGATGTGATTTATGGGTCAAGATACCCATTAGAATCGTTAATGAAAGGTTCAAGACATAAACAATATAACCTATTACGATGACAAGTAACCATGTTGATCATCGTCAAGGATTCGGTTACGTATATATATATATTTATCATATAGTGTATATGATAATTCTAAGCTAAGTCTATCAAGGATATCATAGATTGTCATATAAGTCATGCATGGAGGTAGGAGGATAACCATCCTTTAACCTCATTGTAAGATTCACCAATACACAAATTATCACAAGGATAATTCGGATGGTCATGAATGAAAAGGAAATGTACCATAATTACTATACCAAGTAGCGAAGTAACCTTGAACCCGGGTGAGCCGGCACCGACATAGAAAGAGTTAACTAAGTGTCTAAGGCTTGATGGGGTTATGTCACTTTCAAGCTAGCAAACCACTTAGGATATCAATTGTAAAACATGAAGTGAAGTGGTGGAATTAAGGTAGGATACCCAAGGCTTCCAAGTATTCACACCTATACCAAAGTACAAGTCTTGCCATCATGGCAAGCTCGGATGGTTTCATCACTTGTGGGTTGCATAAACCCTTGCAAAACATAAAGTTTAGAGGTGTTTACACCTCTAAAACTCATAAGAATTTATTCCTAACAAGTCTCATATCCTTAGATAGGTTTAAGAACAAGTAGGCACAAGATTCAAATAAGTTTTAATCAATAAAAGCAAGATACAAAAGTATAAATGAAAGAAAAATTTTAATCCTACTTGGGACCTCAAATGTGGTGAGGTTTCACCCTAGTTTGCCAAGGGAAGCTTGTGAAAACCTTCCTAGATGTTATCCAAGTAGAAAGAAAGAAGAAAACATAAGAAAATAAGAAGAAAAGTGAGCTAAATCTCACTTAGAATGGTTGCAAACTTTCTACAAATCTTGGAAATTATAGAGTAACCAAGAGATTTGAGTGTTTTGAGTGTGTTTAGGAGTGTATGAAGGCTTGTATTTATAAGTGGGGATTAGGGTTTGGGAGTTAATGAAGTTGGTGGTGGTTGGGAGTTGGAAAAAGGGAAATGGAGCCAAAATTCGCGTATTTTGAAAGATTCTGTCAGACCTGGCCATTTGGCACGGTCGTGCCAGTCATAAGCATAGTCGTGCGAGCCATGAGCATGACCGTGTGAGCCATGAGCATGGTCATACGGGTCATGAATCTTCATTGAGTGGTCATGAGCACTATCGTGCAGGTCATGAATCTTCACCGAGTGGTCATGAGCGCTATCGTGCGAGTTATGTGCATGGTCGTGCGGGTCATGAGCATGACCGTGCGAGTCGTGAGCATGACCGTGCGAGTCGTGAGCATGGTCATGCTTCTCGATAGAATTTCCCTAAATTTGTAGTTTGACCCCTAGAGTTTGATAATTCCATTATTTTATGCTGGAAACTCATATTTAAGCATGTTTTTAGTTATTTCCAAGTGCATCAAGGTAACGTTTACGTATAAACACGTATTCGAGATTGTAGCGTATAACACAAGTATGTAATATGTATAAGTATAAAAATGAATTTCATTATGATCCAAGTCTCGGTTCACAAGATTGGAAAAGAAATACAAATATGATACGATTACAAGTTTCCAAAAATAGAAATACAAGTACAATTTCTAAATAAGGAAAGCACAGAAATGCGAAGCGTTACAGGGGAGCCTTCCATATCGATTCTTGACATGTATGTAACCCTTTACTCTATTATGATTAGATTATTTCTATGTTTCCTTACAAAAAAAGTACGCAAATCTTCATCTACCTTTTACAACTACTGTTCACATGAGCACACGGATAAAGTCTCAACCATCCATAACTTCCATCCGGTCGAGCTCTTAAAGTCACTAACTATTAGTGGTTTACCGCATAATAAACTTTGTTTTAAAATTTGTCTGCCCCATAATATTGTTAAGGAATATTGATTCATCATATGATCTATGTAATGGCACAATATTAATATGTAGAGGCTTCCAGCAATGTTATTGATGCAGAAATAGTTGCCATGCAACATACGGAAAAGAGAACGTTTTTGCTAAGAATGTCTTTATGTCTTTCTAAGGACGACATGTTCCCATTTAAGCCAAAAAGAAAACAGTTTCTTATTCGTATAAGCCTTTTCATGAAAATAAACAAATCTCAAGGTTAAACAATTCGCCATGTTGGTGTTTATCTTCTAGATTTTGTATTTTGCAACGTCGATGTTATTAAAGGGAATATCATACGAAAATACACGAAAGTGTTAGTACACGTTGTCAAAGAATTTAGACGAGATGGTGTATACGTCTAAAATTTTGTCAATAAGGAAGTGTTACATGATGGATGAACTGGTTTTTAATCGGAACGCGATGATTTTTAATGCATTTTGTGGTTAAATCAATTACATTATATATGTGTGTGTGTATATATATATATATTTACTACATAAGATGAGACAAAGAGTAAAATGGAAGATGTGTTAGGTATCTATACTACATAATGTAAATGATAGGGCACATGTAATTAAGATAGTTAACATTATGTTCTATCAATGGTCAAACCTGTTCCAATTGATGTAACAGTCAAGTAGGAGAAGATACAAGAAGCTCCTACTCCGGAAGACGTAGTGGTGAAAGAAGATCAAGAATTTTCTGGTAACTCTTTAAACAATTTTGATGATGAAGAATGGTGGTCGAAATATCTTGATATGATAATTGAAGTGTGTAACGCTTACGACAAAATTACAACTCATAACGATGCAAGTGGTTGCCAATCGAATTTTATTTTAAACAGTTATGTTTATGAAACTTATTTTTCGTATATGTGTGTGTGTTTATTGAGATGCAACAATGGTTTATATATACACTTGATGCCCTTTATCTTAAATTATTAGTTAATGGACATGTGTAAGGCTATTGGCACCATACGAGTGAACCTTCGAGTCGTCGCCCAATTAAATCTCCCGCTGATTATGATAAATTGCCTAAATATTATGTTCCTGTAGCAACGCACGAGCACCCTACTAGTTAGCTAAAAATAATTAAAGAGCATATAAGTATGCGTTCCATCTATAAAATCAACCATTATTTGTTTTAAGGCCAAATTTGTTTTAAGGCCAAATGAGAACATAATTAAGATGATAAATTCTTTGACCATGATTGGCTAATACTTTTTTTAACGTTAACCAAACTGATAGTGTTAAGCTCCATTTACGTCTCTCGTCCCTGATGTTTGTCTACTTTTCCCATTTCAAGTTAAATTTCAAAATTGTACCATTTTCCTCCCTACATTCGTGAAATAAGCCATTTTAGTCCAAAAAAGAAACCCAATTAAAAAAACTCATAACTTAGTTAGCCTATGGATGTAAATAACACTTAAACTCTAGGGACATAAATGACATTTAACTCCTTGAATTTTTCGTGTTTTAAACTCTAGGGACGTAAATAGCTTTAGGTTTTAGCCTTTCTGGTTTAGGTTTTACGGTTTATAGTTTAGACATTACTAACATTCTTGGTTGCGGCCTTGATTGACCCTTGATTGGCGGTAGCTAAATATTTAATACATACATAAGCCTACTATTATTATGTTATGGTTTATTATTGTATTATGTTGGGAACTTAATAGCTTTATAGCTAACACATGTATTTTAGGTTGATGAGACGGAGTATAGCATGCGTCTAGTAATGATGGATGACTTCGAGTTTAGAGTTGGATCCGTTTGGAAAGATTAGTGCTAATGACTTAAAAAAAAATGATGTTCTGTTTATAATAAATCAAGAAAAGTATGTTAATGTGATTGTTTATGGTCTTAATACAATGCTTTAAGTTTGTGAATCAACCTATACATCTGTTTAGGTTTGGTTTACAGCAAGTCATATTGATTATTTTCAAGGTTTAAGTTTGGTATTAGTTAGTCACACCAAACCAGGGGAAAACTAGAGTGAGACAAGTTGGTATCCTTCATATAAAGTTTCATTAAGTATCATCTACAATTTGTGCCACCAATACGATCCTTATTCCATTCAAACATTATCAATTCTAGAGTACTGAGATCACTCACAATTGGAGTTTGGGCAGGCTAACTTACGAAAATGTGGAAGCAAGGTTGTGTATGAAATTTTAGATAGTCTATGCGACTGGTAAAAATAAGCCCTAAAATATAAAGAAACACACATATATCTATTCCATATTTATAATACATGGAAGGATGACAGAAAGGCACTAGTAACAAACACATTTGTTAGAGCTGTAATTTTTTTAACTAAAATGGTGCGCTATATAACTAGAATAAAAACACTTAAACACCGCTATAGATAATACTTGACTAGGAATTTGCTATAAACCGTTTTACTTAATAAATTAAAACAACGGTGCCAATTAAATTATATATTTTAATACATCTTTTAGGTCCCTTTAGATAACACCGGCATATAAAACCTAAATTGTCCCTAAATTGGTTGCTAATCCTGTTGGTTTTTAACAATTGCTTAGTTAGTCGTTAATTTAAGAGGAAAACTACCGATGTTAATTCTTGTATTGGAAAACTAACTTTGCTAAATTTGTCTTTTATATAATTTATTCACAGAAATCGATTATGACGAGTTTTTAAGTGATCCTAAAGAACGATAATAGCCACGTAGGACCATACATCAAAAACACCCGCACAAGCATGCACTTTAAACCAAAAAATATGCCTTTATTTATTCTTCTTAAAATTACATGCAATAGTAAATTAAACGTTGATCAGGTGCAACTAAGAATTAAAAACTAAAAGACATTTCTTAAATGGAAACACATAAGTTATTCTGGGTATGGAGCACCCGAATAAACAAAACAGTCTTATAGTTGATTAAGCTTTCCACTCCGATAATGGAAGAGTCTCTCAGTCCTTATATGTTTCAGCCATATCTTCTGGTGTTAGCTAATAGATAAAGCTCCGATTTTAATGCAATAGATTCAAGTTCAGCCATATCTTCTGGTGTTAGCTTAATAGATAAAGCTCCGATGTTGTGTTCAAAATTTTTTATCTTTGTGGTACCTGGAATAGGCACAACATCATTTCCTTGGTGGAGAACCCATGCTAATGCAAGCTGTGAAGTTGTGCACCCTTTCTTTGTCGCTAGGTCATTAATCCTCTCGTACATGATCTTGTTGTGCTCAAGATTTTCAGGTTGCAACCATGGCAAATGCTGCAAAAACATCAATACATTCAAACTTGATGTTAATTTGAATACTTAAGGCATTTAAACAAAAATACATATAACTTAAGGGATATTTCTTATGAGAATTTTCCAAGGGAGAAAGTTAAAAATGTTTCCTAACTTTCTTTTAGCTTCTCCAACATCTTTCGACACGGGGAAGGAACCAAACGATATATTGGAAAATAGTCGATTTGTAATGTTTAACTTCTTTTTATTGCAATGGATCGATGGAAGGAAAGGAACAATATTGGAAAAGAAGTAAAACAAAAATGGTGTAGACAACATACCTTACGGGCGTCACTTTCTTCCAACTTCTCCAACATCTTTGGACCATGTGTGAAAAAACCATGTCCTAAAGGACTGTATGCGACAATCCCTATTCAAAGTTCTCTAAAAGAGTATGATAAACATTAAAAACTTTGAAAATTTCGATACTTCGTTAATTATAATATAGAAAAAGAAGAGGAAAGACGATATTACACCTGCAAGTGGGAATAATTTCTTCTTCTACATCTCTTGACTGCAAGGACCATTCCATTTGTACCGCAGTAATTGGATGCAAAGCATGTGCTCTTCTAATGGTCGATGCTGATGCCTCTGATAATCCAACATATTTAATTTTACCTTCTTCCACTAGCTTCTTTAGTTCACCCATCTGTTAACAACAAAAAGAAGACATCAAAAGCTAGTCTATTAACAAAAACAAAACATCAAAAGCTAGCACAAGTTGTACGCGAAAAACATATGTCCCCTCTAAATAACATACATTTCGAAATCATATACGCCAAAAAGGTTTAGACAACAAGAACCAGATCATGTAAACTAACCGTGATTTCTATTGGCACACTAGTGTCAATCCTTTGCTGATAATAGAGATCGATGCAATCGACGCCAAGTCGCTTGAGGCTAGCTTCACAAGCAGCCCTGACATAGGCGGGATCGCCTTGGACCTGCCACGAATCGTCGAGTTTGATCCCGAATTTGGTAGCGAGCTCCACTTTGTCCCTGATCCCCCCTTTCAAAGCCTTGCCGAGAAGAATTTCGTTGGTTTTGGGGCCGTAGACATCGGATGTGTCAAGGAGGGTAACACCAGAGTTAATGGCGTGGTGGATGAACTTGATCATGTCGGGTTCAGGTTTGGGAGCTCCGTAGAGATCGGACATGCCCATGCAGCCTAAACCCAGAGCTGAGACTTCTAAGCCCTGTGAACCCAAATGCCTTCTTGGTACTCTGCTTGCCATTTTCGATCCAACTTTGTTTTAAATTTAGTTTCTTCTTGTACGTACTGATTGATTGATGAAATGAACGCATGAGACAATCCTATTTATAGCAATCGGTAGCAAGTAGAATTAATTCCATATCGATACGAGGGCGTCAGACTCTACGTATGGCGGCTCACAAAAGTCCCAAGTGTGCGAATAAGCAATCTTTGTAGACGCGTGTTGTGTCTCTTTTTTGAAGGAGTTGTGTTGACTTAAAAAATCAATCTTTTTTAAATAGATAAAAGACATATACTATCTTTTCCTACAAGTGTTATTATCAGCAATGATTTGAAAACTAATTTAATATTTGTAACATCTGTTTACTTTATTGGAATAATTATAATCTATTTCTTTTAATCAGAGTAATATATATATATATATAATGCAGTACGTTTGTAGGGTAAAAACTTCATTATTGCAAACATTATTTTACGAAGGGCAACAATTAACCGGAATGGAATCATTTAGTTTAAATTGCTTCAAATTAATTTGGTTTTAGGTCACAAAATAGATTCGTTCTAGTCTTCTCATGAGTTTCACAATCACATGTTGCAATGCCTCAAATCTAAAGTGGTAAAACTATGTTCTAGTAACGTCGAAATTAACTAATCCTCCTTATGAGATCAGTTGTTTTTTTTTTGTTTATTTACAATGCAAGGCAGGTTACTCCATTAAATATTATTTATGCAAATGGAACCAATATATAAAAGAAAACTACATAGAATTAGTTTATTGGTGATTGAGAATTGCCATATTTGGTATTCTAGAATGTGTTTGAAGTATATCCTTTCCAAAATTCCAAGAAATAATGAATTTCTTAGTCAACTGTGGCTGCTTACACAAGTGAATCTTGAAGGCCTTTTTGACGTAATCTTATTTATATATTAGTTTTCTCTAAAATAATAAATTATTTTCAAAACTTAAGAAGATATATAACCAGGGTCAGACTCAAATAGAGCGGGCCGGGATCCAATGTTTTTTTTTTAAATTAGTAGATCTGGTATATTAAATTTTATAAACTCCCTATAAAAATAAGCGTGCGGCCTTCTTTCGCTTCTCTTTAACTTTTGGACCGGGTCTGATCCGTTGTATTTTGGCCCCACACCTTCTGTTTCTAATACCTTGAGGAAGTTGAACACTTGTGTTTAAATTTGCAGGTATGTTTAATATATCACTGTGTTTGCAGTTTTTTGGCTTGATCGTGAATGAGGTTCACAAGAGAATGTTTCAAATATGCGGTTTCTGATGCATTTGATTTCGACGGACAACGAACGTAGATGACCAGGATTGTGTTTCAGTCGGTTTGTGCATTGTGTAACCAGATCTATTATTTCATTGTTGATGATAGCAAATTCGCTGTTGTTGGAAGAGTACATGTTAGATATAATATACACAACTCGTTTCCATCGGTGATGGATGTTCGATGTTATATATAACGACATAGTCTAATTTTCAGCATAATGCACATGTGAATATCATTTAATACAATATCATTTAAAGTCAACATAATGCACATGTGCATATCATTTAATACAATATCAGTTACAAAGTTTATACATATAATACCTTTAGTCTCAAACCGAATGAACTGCAATTGTTGATGTTATTTATTTGTAGGTGCTATACAAGTCGAAGTAGTGTCACAAGATAATGAGTGATCAGATACATTAACATTATCAGATAAGGTAACGTTGTCTAATGTAGACATAGAGCCAAGAGTCTGAATTTCAAAGCCATGTAGGGTAAGTCGACTTTCAACTGTTTTAGACTTAATTTTGTGACTTTCAACGGGATTGACAGCAGATGGACCACAAAAGTCAGCATCAGATGTATGAATGAGGACGATCATCAAATGTATCAGGATCGACATGTGATGAATCAGAAGACGCCATATGCCGCCGTAACACTTTGCCGACTTCCACCGTCGTGAAATATGTGAACGCCAACTACCTATCTACCGTGAAAACCACCGTGAACACCTCTCTGCCGCCGTGAAACCATCGTGAATGCCTCTCCGCCGCTTGTGAAAACCGTGAACTGATGAAACCCTAAAACAGAGAACAATATCAAAAAAAGAAGAAACGCGTGTATTTTATCATAAACATATTATAATTACAAAATTGTCATGTATTCACACTGGATCTCGTGGTTCTCGCAATAAAGGATGGTTCCTAACGGATCCTTATCATATATATCTATATATATATAGGGAAGGGTTTAAATGAGAATGCTAAATATTGTGAGAACCGTGAGAACAAATGAAAAAACTGCGAAAAATTGGTCAAAAACGATTCAAATTCAAATTTTTTTCTTACAATTATCATTATTATTCGATTACAATGTTAGAAATTTCATTTACGCGTTTAAATTTATGTAAATCCGTATATAAAGAAAATTTACACATGTGTAAGTTTTCCATTTAAATATGTGTATATTTGTTGTATTTACACATATGTAAATTTGTTATGTTTACACATGTATAAGAAATCTACTAAGAGTGATTTTGAGAGGATAAATCAATTATTTGATGTTGTAAATTCTTTTTTTGATGTCGTAATTTAATTACAATGAGGCTTATCTTAAAAAAAAGTTGGTTTTGATTGGTTTTTTTCAATCTTTCTCATGATATTCGCGATATTTGCGTTATCAAGATATTATCAATTTTATTTTTCTTTATCTTCCTCGTATATATTTTGAAGATATTATGTTTTAAAAAAGAACCCAAACATACAGTTAAAACATGCTTATTGTTGTCGACGTGACGTGTCTATGTAAATTTTATCCAATATCGAGATGTAGATTATCTTGTAAAAGTCATTCATGCATGCATTAAGGTATAAGTCTTTTAGTAGTCAAATTAGTTATAGAAGCATTACAATTACAATTCAAGTATATCATAGATTGTCGTATAAGTCATGCATGGAGGTAGGAGGATAACCATCCTTTAACCTTATTGTAAGATTCACCAATACACAAATTATCACAAGGATAATTCGGATGGTCATGAATGAAAAGGAAACGTACCATCATTACTATACCAAGTAACCAAGTAACCTTTAACCCGGGTGAGCCAACACCGACATAAAAAGAGTTAACTAACTGTCGGAGGCTTGATGAGGTTATGTCACTTTCAAGCTAGTAAACCACTTGGGATAGCAATTGTAAAACATCAAGTGAGGTAGTGGAATGAAGGTAGGATAGCGAAGGCTTCCAAGTATTCACACCTATACTAAAACACAAGTCTTGCCATCATGGCAAGCTCGGATGGTTTCATCACTTGTGGGTTGCATAAAACTTTGCGAAAACAGAAAGTTTTAGAGGTGTTTGCACCTCCTAACTCATAAGAATCTATTCGTAATAAGTCTCATAACCTTAGATAGGTTTTAGAACAAGTAGGCACAAGATTCAAGCAAGTTTTAATCAAGAAAAGCAAGATACAAAAGTATAAATGAAAGTAAAATTTTAATCCTACTTTGGACCTCAAATGTGGTGAGGTTTCACCTTAGTTTGCCAAAACAAAATTGTGAAAACCTTCCTAGAGATTATCTAAGTAGAAAGAAAAAAGAAAACATAAAAAAATAAGAAGAAAAGTGAGCTAAAAAACACTTAGAATAGTTGCAACTTTCTGCCAAGTCTTGGAAATTAGAGAGTAACCAAGAAGATTTGAGAGTGATTTGAGTGTTTGGAGTGTGTTTAGGAGTGTATGGAGGCTTGTATTTATAAGTGGGGATTAGGGTTTGGGAGTTAATGAAGGTGGAAGGTGATTGGAGGAGAAAGAAGGTGGAAAAGGGGTGTATTCTGATTGGCTAAAAAAATGGTGGAAGATGATCGGAGTAGGAGGGAGATGGAAAAGGTTTTGGTTTTGCTCATTTTTAGTCCATGCACTTTGTAACTAAGTTATGTTATGCCGTTTTCTTGTATTTTAACTTGTTTTTGGGTATCCAAAGTGTATTTTAAGTCTCGATTTTGTGTATAGACACGTATTTAAGTATTGATTGTGTATATAACACAAATATGAAATGTAACGCGTATATGTATAAAATGATTTTCCATTATGATTAACGCC
The DNA here is from genome assembly GCA_947069175.1 of Scalesia atractyloides. Classification (NCBI taxonomy): domain Eukaryota; kingdom Viridiplantae; phylum Streptophyta; class Magnoliopsida; order Asterales; family Asteraceae; genus Scalesia; species Scalesia atractyloides. The sequence continues at coordinate 51,196,134 of CAMTDV010000116.1, forward strand.
TCAAATTGTGATAACAGAGATAGAGTATGATTGTAAGGTTTCTAAAAATAGAATGCAAATAGGAACTTTCTAAAATAGGAATACGGAAATACGAACTTTCAACGCCACTTGCGTCTTCCGATCAAGAGCTCTTGATTGGTGGACTACCGAACGAAACGTACATGGGGGCGATGCCGCTTACGCAAGTTGGGAGCGAGCTCAAGAAACTCATGGAAGATGAGTTTTACCCTCCCCACGAGCTCCAACAACTCGAGAACGAGTTTTGGAATCTCAAGCAAGTTAGGAGCGATATCACCACCCTCACCGCTAGGTTCAAGCAACTTAGCATACTTTGCCCTAGCGAAGTCGATTCCACCGACAAGGCCATAGCCAAATACATTCGAGCCCTCCCTTCCTCTTTCTCCAACTATGTCAAGGCCGCTCAACCCAAAACCCTAGAGGATACCTACCGTTTGGCCGCCAAATTCAACCATAACCAGGTTTTGGATAGAACCTTCAAAATGAAAGGGCCTCCCAAACAGTCCACCAAGCCACCACTGAACCAACCGCTGAACTTCCAAACCGTCACCCAAACCCAACACCAACGGCAAGAAGCAGAAGGCTTCAAACCAATACCGTGCGGTCGTTACTCCGCAAAACCCTCTACATCAGCAGCTAGCACTAACCCAAAACCCTGAACCAGGCAAGCGAGGCTACACTGGGACTCTTCCCAAGTGCGCGACTTGAAATTACCATCACCCTACTACTGCACCATTCCACCTTTGCACTACGTGCAATAAGTTTGGCACTTTAACACCCACTATCGTTTTGGCTAGAAGCCTCAAGGTAACCAAACCCACCCACCTACACAAAATTAAGTCAAACAGCCAGCAAACAATGGTCGTGTTTGCTACAAGTGTGGTGACCCTAACCATCTCAGCGACATTTGTCCTCAGCGCAACAACCAGCAGCAAGCTCCTCGTGGACGAGCTTTTGCCATCACTGCTACCCAGGCCCAGAACAGCAACGCCGTCATTAACGGTACGTTCCTCGTAAACAATGTGTATGCTTCGTGTTTATTTGACAATGGCGCGGATAGAATTTTGTATCCACTGAATTTGAACAAATGCTTAAGTGTAGACGTGCTAAGTTGCCAAAATCGTTTAATGTAGCAGTTTCTAATGGTAAATCAATCACCGTCGATTCTGTTCTTTCTAATTATACTCTTGATCTTAACGATCAAAAGTTTTTGATTGACCTCATACCATGCAATTGGGTAGTTTCGACATCATCATAGGCATGGATTGGCTTCACAGAGTCTATGCTGAAGTCATTTATTTGGAGAAATTCATTTATATTTCCCTCCCATATGGCGATTCGTTACATGTTTTAGGTGAGAAATCTTCTAAAGGTCTCAAACTCATGTCGTGTACTCAAGCGAACAAGTACTTGCGCAAGGAGTACTTTGCCTTTCTTTCCCATATTGTGGAAAAGAAAAAAAAACATGAGTGATGTTACTGTCGTTTGCAATTTTCCCGACGTCTTTCCTATAGACCTACATGGTCCCCCTCCTCCTTGTTCTGTTGACTTTCGTATTGATCTCATTCCTGGTGCTACACCTGTTGCTAAATCCCCTAATCGTCTAGCACCATCGGAAATGCAAGAGCTATCGAGCCAACTTCAAGAATTACCTGATAAAGGCTTCATACGCCTTAGGACTTCCCCTTGGGGCGCTCCAGTCCTTTTTGTCAAGAAAAAGGACGGTTCTTTACATATGTGTATCGACTATCGTTAACTCAATAAACTCACTATCAAGAACCGTTATCCCCTCCCTCATATCGGTGATCTTTTCGATCAACTCCAAGGCGCAACTTGTTTCTCCAAAATTGATCTTCGTTCTAGCTATCCTCAACTTCTAGTCCTCAAAGAGGATATTCTGAACAAGAGGAATCTTTTCAAACACTCAAGGATATGCTTTGCAATGCTCCTATTCTAGCCCTTCCTGATGGAAACAATGACTTTGTCGTGTATTGTGATGCTTCAAACCAAGGTCTTTGATGTATTCTTATGCAACAAGACAAGGTCATCGCGTACGCTTCAAGGCAACTCAAGATACATGAAAAGAATTACACTACCCATGACCTTGAACTTTGTGCAGTTGTTTTTGCATTAAAGATTTGGTGACACTACCTTTATGGTACTAAGCGTGTGGTCTTCACCGACCATAAGAGCCTTCAACATATCCTTAACCAAAAAGAACTCAACATGTGTCAACGTCGATGTGTGTAGTTGCTCAATGACTACGACTGCGAAATTCGCTACCATCCTAGTAAAGGGAATGTCGTGGCCGACTCCCTCAGTCGTGAAACTCATGTGAAGGGTAATTGTTGCTTCCAAATTCTAAACGAGCTTCATGAACGCATTCGAGAAGAGCAATACTCATATGTCAACGAGAATAACGTGTACAATGAATGAAGTGTGGTGCTGAAAATCAACTTATGTCCAAATTTGATGGCATTCTGTATTATCCGGTTCATCCTGGCGCCAACAAGATGTACCAAGACCTTTGTGTGTCTTAATGATGGTCTGGTATGAAGAAGGATATCGTAACCTACGTGTCAAAATAGCATTTGGGTAATGATTGATCGCTTGGCCAAATCCGCTCATTTCCTTCCCATTCCTGAAGATTACAAAGTCGAGAACTTGGCTCGTATCTACACAGATGCATTCATTTGTTGTCATGGTATCCCCATTGACATCATCTCTAACCGTGATGGCTGTTTCACCTCATGTCTTTGGCAAACTTTCTAGAAAGCTCTCAGTACTCATCTTAACCTTGGTACTGCTTTCCATCCTTAATCCGACAGACAAACCGAGCGTACTATTCAAACTCTTGAAGATATGATTCGTTCTTGCGTAATCGATTTTGGTGGCAACTGGGATATACACTTGCCTTTGGTAGAATTCTCGTATAATAACAGTTATCACGCTAGTATTCAAATGGCACCATTCGAAGCATTGTATGGTCATAAGTGTTATTCGCATATTTGTTGGCACGAGATCAGAGAAGCTCAAACCACCGGTCCCGAGCTTATACAAGAGACAACAGACAAGATCATGTAGATTCGTGAAAATCTACTTAAGGCTAAAAGTCGACAAAAGAGTTACATTGACAAAAGACGTAACCCTTGGAATTGAAAGTTGGTGACATATAATTCTCAAGGTATCCCCTTGGAAAGGCTTGGTTCGAGTTGGTAAGAAAGGCAAACTCGCTCCTCGCTTTGTTGGTCCCTTCAAGATTCTCGAAAGGATTGGCAAGGTAGCGTATCGGCTGAACCTACCTCAAGAACTCAACAATGCTCATCCGACATTTCACGTTTCAAATCTAAAGAAGTGTCTAGCAGAAGAAGGACTTCACGTTCCATTCGGTGTTCTCCAAATCAATGAGTCCTTACACGTTCTGGAAAAACAGGTGGAAATCATGGACCAAGGAACCAAGCAACTTAGGTGCCGTGGCATCCCCATAGTCAAGATTCAATGGGAAGGCATGCCTGATGCTGAATTCACTTGGAAACTCGAAAGCGAAATGAAGACCAAGCATCCATAACTTTTCGTTGAGTCTTCCTCTTAAATGAATTTTGGTACAAAATTCCCTAAAGTAGGGGAGACTGTAACGCTTCGCATTTTTGTACTTTCCTTATTTAGAAAGTGTAATCGTATTTCTATTTATAGAAGCTTGTATTCGTGGCTTATTGTATTTCATTTCTAAACTTGTACTCTGAGACGTTGATCATAATGAAAATCCATACTTTATTCATATTTGTTTTACATGCAATCAATCATTTAAATACGTGTTGACATGCAAATTGATACTTATTATACGTGCAATACTCATACGTTACAACCCTATACTTGAAACACTCAAATTCCAGCTAAAATATGTAAAAACAGCCCCAAGCCGACCCACTCGTGTGAGTTAAAGCCACTTCGTACGAAGTGTACCCACTTCGTATGGAGTGAAGTACACTTTGGACGAAGTGAGCACACTTCCTATGAAGTGGAGCTGGTAGCAACTTGTTCCTATAAATAAGTGCGCACTTCACACCTTCAATCTTTCCGGATCTTCACACTCCCACCCTAAAATTTTTGAAATCTTGGCAGACTGTTCTGAGATTATCTAAGTGAGTTCAGCTCACTATTACTTTGTCATTTCTTTTATGATTCTTTCTTCTTTTTCTTTTGTACCATGTGTAGAAGCTAACCAAGTTCATTATCATCGCTAGCATTGGACTTCTGTTACAGCAAGTGTGATAACGTTGGGGGCCTTGGATACCCGAATTGAGTTCCACACCTCACTTGAATATTCTTATCTATTTAATTTATGTATATTCATGACCAACCGGGTTTATCAACTATGTTGATAAACTTAGTGCTTTGGTGAATCATATAACGAGGTTTCATACCTCCTTGCTTGACATCCATGACATATCTGATGAGCTAATAACATAAACTATATATATTACGTACTTTTCTTGTAAACTGGTCAGGAACATGATGCTATCAAATATTGATTAAGTGTTATGACCCTGGACTGTTTTGTCTCGTTCACAAACTCCTCGTTCACAGAAATCAGTGTCGAAACGAGTGTTAAACGAGCTATATCATTTTAGAACCGTCGCTTCGCACGAAGTGGACAGTCACTTCGTACGAAGTGTAGAATCACTTCGCACGAAGTGGTCAGCCCACTTCCCACGAAATGGCATTTCCTACGTTTTCTTTTCATATTTTCTGAATCCAAGTCTAAATCCTTCACCAAACTTAGAATGTTCACACACCTCTATTTCCCTCATGTATGGTAACTTCGGTGTTCATCACTTCAACTCATCAGCTCCCGGATTGCTAGGAAAGCTTGCAAAACTGTGAGCATACTCAACTTCTCTCTAAATCTTTACACTTTTGGGATACAACCTATATATTATATTAACTCATTAAATCACAATTCTTTATGCTTAAATCACAACACAAACATTCAATCATACATGTTTAATACGCATACTTGCAAACTTATTCATGCTAGAATCGAATGCTTTATACTATGTCATTAACTGTGTACAAGCCACCCTTAACATGTATAGTGCTATAGGATTAACGCATCATCCGTATTCGTGAGGTCATGTTATGTAAACAAAACGGTCTAGTCATTGTTATGATTAGATTACGCTGGCGGTAAACTTTGGGTTGACATGTGTAGTCACATTACTAGAATCGTATGATAGTTTACGTAACATTTTTGCTATGTCGGATGTTTAACCTTTTACATTATCTAGTATTGAAACTTGTATGCTGGCCAATGCCTTGTGTGTTGAACTTTATGAGGATGCATGGAATCTAGTAGGATGATCTAGAAACCCACTTTTAGATTAGACTTATGTGGTACTTTGTACTTTTGATTTCATTGTTGTACTTTAAATTTTGATGTTGTACTTTGCTTCCAAACTATGTACTCGAATTCTAGAAATGAAATGAAATATTGTCTCTTTAAATCTCGAGCAATCTACTACGTCTACCCCGATGATTTCGCCATCGGTTGGGGTGTGACAGTTGGGTGTTTTTCCCTATGCACTATAGATAATATACGTCTTTACCTGATAGTTTTATTTTGCTTTCAACGTTCGTTATTTTTTTTGCAAAAATTAGATAGACGATATAATATTTTACATTTGTTACATTTTATTTCGGTTTTGTTTTTTTACACATTTATATTTTGCATCTTCATATTGTCTTTGTCGTTTGGTCCATATGTGGATACCTCGCCGCAAACGTACGGTGGGGAAATCCTAGCTTATAATAAAACATTAAACAATATTATTCAATGAAAAGTATCTTTTAAAATTTAACGGTTAATGATTATTAGAAGAAGTAAATAATTTTTAGAAGTTATTTAGTTAGATAACTACACTCCATTTGCTACATTTATGTTTGGTATTTCGATATTTAAATTAGCAAACCACCATGTTCTCTTATTTTCCTATTTATTAGTCAAATAATTAAATTAGCCCATATAACACACGACTTTTACTTTTTAGTTTTGTAGTATGATTTTGCAATCTGTCTATCGTACTTCTAATTCATTTGTATTGCATAGCCTTAGATATTCTTTAGGGGGGGAGGGGGGGGGCTGTTCACATGAGCACACGTATAAAGTCTCAACCATCCATAACTTCCATCCGATCGAGCTCTTAAACTCACTAACTGTTAGTGTTCCATCCGGTCGAGCTCTTAAACTCACTAATTGTTAGTGGTTTGCCGCCTAATATACTTGGTTTTAAAATTCGCATGCCCCATAATACTGTTAAGGAATATTGATTCATCACATGATCTATGTAATGGCACAATATTAATACTTAGAGGCTTCTAGCAATGTTATTGATGCAGAGATAGTTGCCATGCAACATACAGAAAAGAGAAAGTTTTTGCCAAGAATGTCTTTATGTCTTTCTGAGGACGACATGTTCCCATTTAAGCCAAAAAGAAAACAGTTTCCTATTCGTATAAGCCTTTTCATGAAACTAAACAAATCTCAAGGTCAAACAATTCGCCATGGTGGTGTTTATTTTCTAGATTCTATATTTTTGCAACATCAACATTATTGGATGTTATCAAAGGGAATATCACACGAAAATACAAAAGTGTTAGTACACCCTGCCAAAGAATTTAGACGAGATGGTGTATACACCTAAAATGTTGTCTATAAGGAGGTGTTACATGATGGATGAACTGGATTTAAATCGGAACATGATGATTTTTAATGCATTTTATGGGTTAATCAATTAAATTTTATATTTACATATATATACTACATAATTTTATGTTATTAGTTCAGACACTTTGATCACTTATACTCACTTGTTCATATTTCTCTTTTACATAAATGAGGAAGTTCTTTTGGATGAGACAAAGAGTAAAACGGAAGATGTGTTACGTATCTATACTACATATCGAAAATGATAGAGTACATGTAAATAAGATAGTTAACATTATGTTTTATTAATGGTCAAACCAGCTCCGGTTGATGTAACAATCAAGTAGGAGAAGATAAAAAAGCTCCTACTCCGGAAGATGTAGTGGTGAAAGAAGATTAAGAAATTCCTGCTAACTGTTTTATAATAGTTTTGATGATGAAGAATGGTGGTCGAAATATCTTTATGTGATACTTCTAGTGTGTAACGCTTACGAAAGAAATTATAACTCATCACGATGCAAGTGGTTGCCGATCGGATTTTTATTTTAAACATTATGTTTATGACACTTATTTTCGTATATGTGTGTGTGTTTATTGAGATGCAACAATGGTTTATATACGCACTTGATGCTCTTTATGTCAAATTAATAGTTAATGGACATGCGTAAGCCTAATGGCACCACTACGAATGAACCTTCGAGTCACCCGATTAGATCTCCCCCTGATTATGGTAAATTGCATAAATATTGTGTTCCTGTAGCAACGCGCGAGCACCCTATTAGTTAGCTATAAATAATTAAAGTGCTTAGATGTACGCATTCCATCTACAAGATTAACCATTATTTGTTTTAAGGCCAAGTTTGTTTTAAGGTCAAATGAGAACTTAATTTAGATGATAAATCCTTTGACCGTGATTGGCTAATACATTTTCCTTTTTTTTAACGTCAAATTTCTTCTGATTCCTAACTGGTAGAGTTAAGCCCCATTTACGTCCCCCGTCCCTCTGTTTGTCTACTTTTGCCATTTAAGTCAAATTTCAAAATTGTCCCATTTTCCTCTCTACATTCATGAAATGTGCCATTTTAGTCCAAAAAACTAACCCAGTTAAAAAAACTCACAACTCAGTCTAACAACGGATGTAAATGACACTTAAACTCTAGGGACGTAAATGACATTTAACTCCTTTAATTTTTTGTGATTTAAACTTCTTTTTATCATTATTATTGTTATTATTATTATTATTGCTATTATTATTATTAGTTTTATTATTAAATGACACTTAACTCCCAGATTTATTATTTATTCATTTAATTTTTTAACTTTTTATTATTATTGTTGTTGTTGGCACTTAACTTCTAGATTTTTAATTTTTTTAATATTTATTATTATTATTATAATTATTATTATAATTATTATTATAATAATTATTATTATTATTATTATTATTATTATACACACACAATCTCTTTCACTCTCCCTCTCTCTACATCACCACCACCACAACCACCGCTGCCCATGACCCACCATCGCCAACTCCATCTTCTGCTCTCCCCTATCTCTCTCAAGTTTTCTTTTTCTCCTTTTTTCTCCCTCTCCCTCTCTAACACGACATCATCACCGCAACACATACCTCCATCAACCACCCCCACCATCGCATGTCCCTCCTACAAACACAATAACCACCGCCTAAGACTTACACAACCATGAAACACTTATGATATATTGGAATTTGAGCACGAATTCATTTGTTTTTCGCAATGGTGGTTGTTTAGACGGCTATAAAGGGTTTTACACGATAAATACACATGGTCGACCCTTCAGTTTTGATGTTTCAAAAAATATTTAACAGATGGTGGGGGTTGGTTGTCACAGGTGGTAGTTGTCTGGCGGTGTGTGGTGGGGGCAATGGCTGTGTGGTTTCATTGATTAGCATTGGTAATGGGCTAGAGGATTTTAGAGATCCTCAAAGTTTTCTTGCGGCCGCAAGAAGTACATTTAATGTATCGTACCACTAGATATACGAAATTTATTTGAATTTTACCTTTCAATCTAAATGATAGTTTTATATTTTATCTTAAGTTTTATATTATTTCAATATAACGAGGTTGAGTTCTTCAAGCTAATTTGGCCATTTGGGTATACCGCAAAGGATTGATCATGTTGAAGAATAAAATTGGTGGAACAGGAACACATTTGGGAGTTATGAGACTTGGACTTAACTTCATCCCGTCGTAATTATTCTCGCACCATATACTATTATTGATATGCTTATCGGAGCAATTGAACTCAAATAATAAATCAATATAGATAGCGGTTCAGGTGATGTGGGTGTGCATGCAGCCCTTTAGGTGGTTTGGATCTGTAAATCGAACAACTTGTACTCCGACACTTTGATGTTATATATATATATATATATATATATTTATATGTGTGTGTGTATTTACTACATAATTTTATGTTATTAGTTCAGACACTTTAATCACTTTTACTCATTTATATTTCTCTTTTACATAAATTAGGAAGTTGTTATGGATGAGACAAAGAGTAAAACGGAAGATGTGTTACGTATCTATATTACATATTGAAAACTATAGATTACATGTAATTAAGATAGGTAACATTATGTTTTATCAATGGTCAAACCTGCTTTAGTTGATGTAATAGTCAAGTAGGAGAAGATACAAGAAGCTCCTACTCCGGAAGATGTAGTGATGATAGAAGATCAAGAAATTCCTCGTAACTATATTATTTGATGATGAAGAATGGTGGTCCAAATATCTTGATGTGATAATTGCAATGTGTAACGCTTATGACAAAATTACAACTCATCACGATGCAAGTGGTTGCCGATCGGATTTTTATTTTAAATTGTTATGTTTATGACACTTATTTTTGTATATGCGTGTGTGTTTATTGAGATGCAACAATGGTTTATGTACGCACTTGATGTTCTTTATGTAAAATTATTAGTTAATGGACATGTGTAAAGCCAAATGAGAACTTAATTTAGATGATAAAATCTTTGACCGTGATTGGCTAATACATTTTTTTAACGTCAATTCCTAACTAATAGAGTTAAGCCCCATTTACTTCCCTCGTCCCTATGTTTTGTCTACTTTTGCCATTTCAAGTCAAATTTCAAAATTATACCATTTCCTCCCTACATTCGTGAAATGTGCCATTTTAGTCCAAAAAACTGACACACTTAAAAAAACTAATAACTCAGTTAGCCTACGAACGTAAATGGCACTTAAACTCTAGGGACGAAAATGACATTTAACTCCTTGATTTTTTTGTGTTTTAAACTTCTATGTATTATCATCATCATCATCATTATTTTATTATTATTATTATTATTATTATTATTATTATTATTATTATTATTATTATTATTATATTTAGTTTTTTTATTAAATGACCTTACTCCTAGATTTATTATTTATTCTTTTAATTTTTTTAATTTTTTATTATTATTGTTGTTGTTAGCACTTAACTTCTAGATTTTTTATTTCTTTTTAAATTTTATTATTATTATTATTATTATTATTATTATTATTATTATTATTATTATTATTATTATTATTATTATTATTATTATTATTATTATACACAGTGTCTTTCACTCTCCCTTTCTCTACATCACCACCACAACCACCATTGCCATGACCCATCACCACCAACTCCATCTTCTGCTCTCCCTTATCCGTCTCAAGTTTTCTTTCTCTCCTTTTTTCTCCCTCTCCCACTCTACCACGACATCATCACCGCAACAAATGCCTTCGTCAACCACCCCCACCATCGCATGCCGCTCCTACAAACACAATAACCACCGCCTAAGGCCTACATAACCATGAAACGCTTATGATATATCGGGATTTGAGCATGGATTAATTTGTTTTTTGCAATGGTGCTTTTTTAGACGGCTATAAAGGGTTTACACGGTAAATACACATGGTTGGCCCTAAAGTTTTGATGTTTTAAAATATATTTAACAGGTGGTGGGGGTTGGTTTGTAACGATTCGCTTTTGTAACTTTCCGTTTTTGTAAGTCTGCTTCGTGTTTCTATTTTTGGAAAGTCCAAACCTTGTAATCATATTTCATGTCCGAATTATTGTAAATCTAAGGCTTTGGTTGTAATTAAAGTAATCAACTATACGAAATTCGCAATCTTCATACACATTTACACTTATGTTCATACACGTATTCGATATACTATTTATAGCTTCAATTTTACTTGGGTATTTTTATCATGTATTTGGAAAATATAAATGTTTCAAATCAAGCAAGCAATTAGCAAGTTAAACTTAAAATACATAGACTTTGATATCATGAATCATGTTACACTTATATTAAAAATTTGCAAGTTATGTTTAGGGTTTATTTAACACATGCATACATGTTTTAATCTTACAAAACACTTCACACTTACAATACTTAAGAATTACAACATTTAACCAAACAATTAAACCTAACTAAAAGTACTAAATAACAAAAAAAGAAACATGACAGCTTGCGGCCACAAGCTGTCACACCGACATCTTCTTCTTGTTTCAAGACATTTAACCAACTAATCCTCATAAATGCTAACCTAACTCAAACCCTAATCCCTTCCCTATATAAACAAGAATTCCCCACTCTTTTCTCACTTTTACAAACCTCCAACACTTCACAAATCCTCTCAAAACTCTCAGAAATTTCTGTTGAAACACTTTAGTTTGCAAGTGAGTTACTCATTTCCTTCTTTGTTTAAACCTTGTTTATTCTTCTAAAACACTTGGATAACCTCTAGAAAGGTTTTCATAAGTTTGCTTAGGCAAACTAAGGTGAAACCTCACCATTGTGTGGTCCAAAAGTGTGCTAAACTTCCTGCTCATGTTTTTCTTTTCAAAACTTTAAAAACTTCAAGTTTTCTTTACGTTTTCTTCCTCAACAATGTTTTCTATGCCCCATGGGATGTTACCATAGGTTTTCCATTGAAAACCAAGGTGGAACAATACAATTTTTAGGGCCAAACTTTCTGTTTTGAAAGTTAACCTTATAAGCTTTTCTTGAACTTGTTTTAATCTTAACAACTCTATGCTACTTGGGCCTCTAATCAAGTTTATGGTTAGTGAGCTAGCTAGACTTGTTTCATACAAACTCAAGAGGTAAAACATGCCTCTAAACTTGTGGTTTTTACTAGGGTTCTTAACCCACAAGTGTTGAACCATCCAAGCTTACAAACTTGTGTTTGGTGAAGGTGTGATTACATGGAGGCCTTGGCTATCCAACTTTCAATCCACCCCTCAATTGATGATTTCTATCCACTAAGCTATATTTCACCTTCAATTGAGTAACAAGGCTACAACACGTCCCCAAACGTTGACATGTTCAGGATGCATGCACCTAGCTTGCTTATTTGGTCCGAAACGTAGTTTAGTCAAATACATTATTCATGACCATCCGGATTGCCCTTGTGGCAATTTGTGTATTGGTGAATCTTACGAAAGAGGTTAAGGATGGTTATCCTCCTAACTCCATGCATGACTTCTATGACTTTTATGACATCCATGACTTCTATGACATCCATGACTTATATGAAATCTCTGATTTATATGATAAACTTGTAATAATATATGTAAATTATATATGTAAATAATAAATATAACCGAACCTTTGACGATGGCCGTATGGTTACTTGTCCTAACATTAGGTTATTTTATCTAAGACTTAATCATCATTACAATTCTATTGGGCATGACCCATAAAACCACAAACACCCTACGGGGCTTATAGTGTCAAAAATGAGCGTTAATGTCTAGATAATTACTTTTGACTATACATACTTTGTTTGCATACTTTAAATTCCTAAATTACCAAACTCCATTGTCATTCCAATACTCACACACCTACGTTTCCTTGTGTAGGATAACTCAGTGTTTATCCCCTTATTCGACCCAAACGCTTTCACGGAATTAACTTTGCAAAACCGTGAGTACACTCGACACCCTTTTTATGCTTTACACTTTTGGGTGCAATATGTTAATCTATCATAAACACACTAAATCACACTTTTATTCTATGAAATCAGACAAACAATCCATCATGCATGCTATAGTTATGTGATACTTGAATTGTTTACTTGGAACATACTTATGTGATACTAATTGCCATTAACTTCGATCAAGCCTCCCTTAACATGTATAGCGCTATAGGAGTAACGCACCCCCCGTATTCTTGAGGTCATTGTTAAGTTTTTAATCTATCATGCGGTACACTTGAGGATTGACTTATAGTTCACATGCCTTGTTTACATTAATCTCGTATACTAGCTTATCATGTGGATTTGTTTAAACTTTTTTACTACTTATGCTATGATTCAAACTTGTGTACTCGCCGATACTTTGTTATTGAACTATACTTTTTAACATGTTGCAAGTTGATGAGATTGATATGACGAAACTTAGTAGGATCGGCATAGAAACACACTTAGAATGCTAAGTTATTTGTTATATTTTGTTGAACTTGTCTCATTTGTTGTTATTTTGTATTTGAATTATGTTGTACTTGACAATTTGATGAATGAAATGAAATGGGTTGTTAAATTAAATATTGTCAAAATTAGTGTTATGATGTCTCGAGCAATCTCGTTCGTCTCACTCCGATGTTTCCGCCATCGGTTGGGGTGTAACATGGTTGTTACAGGTGGTAGTTGTAACATTTATGTAAAACGGGTTTCAAAACCCGCTCCGTTTAGAAATCAAGTATTCATCTAAATGTTCGTTGCGTATTTATGGTGTTAGTTATTTCATATTAATATTCATAATTAATAAATAACTCATAATTAAAAAGATAACCAATAAAAAAAGAGTAGCCGGGTTTCGAACCCGGGTCTCCCGCGTATACACACACATCAAACACCACTACTCCGCACACACTTTGGTGATTAAAGTCAGAAACAAATAAGTTATATAGAAGAGCTAATCATCAAAAAAACCTGCAAAGTCGAATCTGTAACTGCCGGTAGCTTGAATTGAGCAATCAAAGTTCAATAAACAAATTTCGGTTATGATCAGAAATTATAACTATCAATCATTATGGGTTGTGTCGGAAATTTAAACCAAATGATTCGAAAACCGAAAGAATCATTGATTTTATTTAAAACCTCCAATTCCAAAACCGAAATCTTGTGCTTGACCATTTGCATTATAAATACCGACACCTTCCATCACAAACACCTCGCCCTTTCTCTCTGAAGATTTGCACTGAAATCCCTTGATCAACTTTCTATCGTCGGAGCAATCATAATTCACCGGAGCTACTTCGCCGGAGAACCGAGATCTCCATTTGCGTCGATAAATTCTTCACCTCATTATTGTATTTTGTTCATCAACAATATTCTATGTTCACATATCAAACAACATCATTTTAAGATCGAGTTCAGTATTGGGTTTGTTCTAGATGAAGAAGATGAAGTTATTTAATATATTAGTATAATTAAAAGCGGTGGACTGTGTGCAATTTCAAAACGGAGATCATGAGTTCGAGTCGTGTACGCAGTCGGTTCTAGCAATAAAATTCATTTTTTAAAAGGCATCCAGTACACGTTACAGTTAGTTGATAAGATTAATAAAACTCATAATATAAACGGGTTAGACACCCATCCCTCTCACCTGTTCACTCATTTAAATCCTTTTTAAAAATAATTTCTGATATTCTAACTAGTATATAAGAATAATTAAAACAAAGATTATTCCGGGTTAGACACGTAGCTCAGTTGGAAGAGCTGCGTGCACACGTACGGGAGGTCACAAGTTCGAGTCTCACCACGCGCAGTCAAACTAGTCAACGAACCGGTCAAACCTGTCATGTCTGACAAGTTCCCAAATTTTTTTTTATAATTTTATTTATTATTTTTTAATTTAATATATTAATCAAAAATCAATTAAAAATACTTAAAGACCACATTTCTTAGGTTTAAAAACTCCATTAAATACCATAAAAATAACCTAAATATCTAATAAAATATTAAATTAAAATATTAACTATTATTTCTTTATCGAATTATTACGTTATTATTTAGGTTAGTTCCTCTCGTGGTTAAATCAAAACTCGTATCGCCTTCGTCATCAATCCAAAGAAACGCACCCACTGTAAGTGAATCTTTATAAATTCCCCCTTTTTATTCATGTTTTGGGGTGTATCATGTGTCGTTTCATTTATTTCGTTTATTCAAACACTTGTGCTAATACCATTATATGATCTAACGTGTGATGTAAAGATTACTTGTTGTATTGTGTGCTTATATTTTTGTCAGTTGCGTGCAATCATTCATTAGGCCCATCATTTCCTCGTGGGATACGAGTTGAGCATCAGGTGCCTCATTAGACTGGCTCCGTTGATTGAGCCTTGATCTCATTATTCATCATTTGATATGCGTGTGTGTGCATTAACTGATATTATGTTGTTTGTGGTTAAATTTACATATGCGTATAATCATATTTGGTTTATGCATATTTTTATTTAAATAACTAATACAACTAATTCGTTTAAATGTTTAAATAAGATTCGCTCGCCAACTTTTGTTGACCAAAAACCCTATTTTTTTACACATGATACAGGTGGACAAGTTGAAGTAAGGAACACATAGGAATTTGCCTTAGAAGAAAAAGAGTTCATGAATGTTGTGTTTAGAACATGTTGTGCTTGTATGTTTATTGTAATTTCTCTTTTAAATTGGAAATAATAAATATGAAACTTTATAGTAAATGTCTTAAGCTTTGATGAAAACAAATCATGCCCTGACTACCAATCCTGCTGCGGGTCAGGGTGTGACGGTAGTTATCTGGTGGTGGGGGCAATGGATGTGATAGTTTGATTGATTAGCATTGGTGGTTGGCTAAAGGATTTTAGAGATCCTCAAAGTTTTCTT
The DNA here is from genome assembly GCA_947069175.1 of Scalesia atractyloides. Lineage (NCBI taxonomy): Eukaryota > Viridiplantae > Streptophyta > Magnoliopsida > Asterales > Asteraceae > Scalesia > Scalesia atractyloides. The sequence continues at coordinate 51,211,767 of CAMTDV010000116.1, forward strand.
GCAGCCGCAAGTACATTTAATGTATCGTACCACTAAATATACAAAATTAATTTTAATTTTACATTTCAATCTAAATGATAGTTTTATATTTTATCTTAAGTTTTATATTATTTCAATATTACGAGGTTGAGTTCTACAATCTAATTTGGCCATTTGGGTATATCGCAAAGGATTGATCATGTTGAAGAATAAAATTGGTGGAACAGGAACACTTTTGGGAGTTATGAGTCTTGGACTTAACTTCATCTTGTCTTAATTATTTTCGCACCATATACTATTATTGATATGCTTACCGGAGCATTTGAACTCAAATAATAAATCAATATAGATGGTGATTCAGGTGATGTGGGTGTGCATGCAGCCCTTTAGGTGGTTCAGATCTATAAATAGAACAACCATGTACTCCGACCATCTTCTCCGGCCGTTTGTGTGTAGTGACGCCACATAGTGGGGGCGAGAGGGGGCGGCAACTTCCGAACTTTTCGCTTAGTAGTGGAGAGTATGTACGTCGGCCGTCGGAAATCTCAAGCTTCGCCACTTTTTATGCGGTTCAAGAAAGGTATCGGGAATCTAATCAGTATCAAGGGGTCGCAATTTGATAGGAACAGAAAGAGAGAGAGAGATCCATACAAGACGTGATGCTAGAATTTACGTTCAATATCAATACACCCGAGTTGTGAGTTTTGGGTATTTATTTTTATTTAGTTATATACTAGTTTAGAACCCTGTGTACACGGCTTGCATATATGTAATAATATATAATAAATAATAAAAAAGATATATTAAAAAAAACTCGTGTATTGTACGTGTTGAATAAAATATAATGTCATATGTTAACACAAACAATTATCAAGATTTAGCTTTTAAAAATGAACATTAATGTACGATTTACTTATTAAAACATTTTACTTCATTTTTATTTTGCATAAATGTAATCTATATAATAAATGATAAACATATATATCTTTAAAAAAACTCGTATATTACACGTGTTGAATAAAATATAATGTCATAAGCTAAGACATATGGTCGTCAAGATTTATCTTTTATAAATGAACTTTAATGTACTATTCACTTATTATAACATTTTACTTTGTTTTATATTTATTATTATGTTAAAAAACATATGTGTTACATGGGGTTGAGTCCGGTTTTTATAATACATTCAAATTATGCGATACAATTATTTTAGTTAGTTTTATGCACCCATATGCTTATTTGTTTATTTAATTCATATATCACTTGTCTTAAAGTTGTATTTAAAAGAGTTTACCGTCCAAAAAGGTGAAGATCGATCCCCACATTTTTAAATATTTCATCAGTTTTATAAATTATACCGTAAAATCGAAAATTACATTCTCTTTAATGGAGCATAGAATTGTTATATTTAAAAGTTGTGTTCTCTTTATATGTTGATACAATGTGCGATAAATGATGGGTTTAAACCAATTATAATAGTACGCTTACCATTATAGCAATGCGTCTAAAAAAACGTACAGTCTGATAGAAGCATATGCCCGACCTAGAATAATTATTTAATTATATTGAAAAAAATAATAATACAATTATTAAGTAGATATCAAACAGAACCTTCGATTCCTAATTTACAATAATTTCAATTACTGAACTCCAAAGTATATATACCTTTAATCATAATATAAACAAACGTTTATGCTTATCTAAATTTTTGTTTAAAATTATTTATAGGAAAACAACTGTTTATTCTTATCCAATATTATGTTTATATCTATTGTTATTTAATATTATTATAACAAAAACAAATATTTATATTGTTATCTATTTTTTTCTGTTTAAAATTATTTTTTTTATTATTATTTAATATGGTCATAATAAAAAAACATTTATCCATATCTAACATTTTGTTTAAAATAGTTATTATTTTTATTATTGTTTAATAAAAGAGATTAATAGGAAAATGAGGTGAGAAAACACCATAAAAGGAAAAGTGTCCAAAACAGATTTTAATTTATTAGTATAGGAAGATTATAAATATAAATAAAGTGTGTGGTTTAACTGAAAACACTAAAAAAGTGAGGAACCCAGAGGAATCGACTCAAATGAACTCCGATTGTACTCATTCCAACGACATTGCATCGGAACCTGTTCGTCATATATATATACATATATATACACACACACACCATTTAACTTTTAAGGTTTGGGTTTAGCTTTTAGGATTTAGGGTTTAGTTTAGGGTTTATCATAAGGATTTAGTTTTAGGTTTTAGCCTTTCTGGTTTAGGTTTTACAATTTATAGTTTAGACATTACTAACATTCTTGGTTGCGGCCTTGATTGACCCTTGATTGGCGGTAGCTAAATATTTAATACATGCATAAGCCTACTATTATTTTGTTATGGTTTATTATTGTGTTATGTTGGGAACTTAATAGCTTTATAGCTAACACATGTATTTTAGGTCGATGAGACGGAGTATAGCATGCGTCTAGTAATGATGGATGACTTCGAGTTTAGAGTTGGATCTGTTTGGAAAAATTAGTGCTAATGACATGAAAAAAATGGTGTTATGATTATAATAAATCAAGAAAAGTATGTTAATGTGTTTGTTTATGGTCTTAATACGATGCTTTAAGTTTGTGAATCAACCTGGACATCTGTTTAAGTTTACGGCAAGTCATATTGATTATTTTCATGGTTTAAGTTTGGTATTAGTTAGTCACATAAAACTAGGGGCGACAAGTAATTATCCTTCACATAAAGTTTCATTAAGTATCATCCAGAATTTGTGCAACCAATACGATCCTTATTCCATTCAAACCTTATCAATTCTAGTGAACTGAGATCACTCACAATTGGAGTTTGGGTAGGCTAACTTACAAAAATGTGGAAGCAAGTTGTGTATGAGATTTTAGATAGTCTATGCAACTGGTAAAAATAAGCCCTAAATATAAAGAAACACACATATCTATTCTATATTTATAATACATGGAAGGATGACAAAAAGGCACCAGTACAAAACACATTTGTTAGAGCTTTAAATTTTTTAATTAAAATGGTGCGCTATGTAACTAGAATAAAAACACTTAAATACCGCTATAGATAATACTTGACTAGGAATTTGCTATAAACCATTTTCCTTAATAAATTAAAACAGTGTTGCCAATTAAATTATATATTTTAATACATCTTTTAGGTCCCTTTGGATAACACCAGCATATAAAACCTAAATTGTCCATAAATTGGTTGCTAATCCCGTTGGTTTTTAACAGTTGCTTAATTAGTCGTTAATTTAAGAGGAAAACTACGGATGTTAATTCTTATATTGGAAAACTAACTTTCCTAAATCTATATGTTAAATATTTTAATTGCAAAAATCAATTACTGCGACTTTTTAAGCGACCCTCAAAAACGATACTAGTCACGTAGGACCATACATCAAAAACACCTGCACAAGAGTGCACTTTAAACAAAAAAATATGCCTTTATTTATTCTTCTCAAAATTACATGCAATAGTAAATTAAACGTTGATCAGGTGCAACCAAGAATTAAAAACTAAAAGACATTTCTTAAAAGGAAACAATATGATATTGTAGGTATAGGAGCACACTTATAAACAAAAGAGTCGTATAGTTGATTAAGCTTTCCACGCCGATAATGGAAGAGTCTCTGAGTCCTTATATTTTTTAAAACCAGCACCATATCGATCCCCCTTGATTGAATCAGGTGATGCAATAGATTCAAGTTCAACCATATCTTTTGGTGTTAGCTTAATAGATAAAGCTCCGATGTTGTGTTCAAACTTTTCTATCTTTGTGGTACCTGGAATAAGCACAACATCATTTCCTTGGTGGAGAACCCAGCCTAATGCAAGCAGTGAAGTTGTGCACCCTTTCTTTGTCGCTAGGTCATTAATCCTCTCGTACATGATCTTGTTGTTTTCAAGATTTTCAGGTTGCAACCTTGGCAAATGCTGCAAAAACATTAATACATTCAAACTTGATGTTAATTTGAACACTTAAGGCATTTAAACAAATATACATATAACTTAAGGGGATATTTCTTATGAGAATTTTCCAAGGGAGAAAGTTAAAAACATTTCCTTACTTTCTTCTAGCTTCTCCAACATCTTTCGACACGGGGAAGGAACCAAATGATATATTGGAAAATAGTCGATTTGTAATGTTTAACATCATTTTATTGCAATGGATCGATGGAAGGATTGAAACAGTATTGGAAAAGAATTAAAACAAAAATGGTGTAGACAACATACCTTACGGGCGTCACTTTCTTCCAACTTCTCCAACATCTTTGGACCATGTGAAAAAAAACCACGTACGAAAGGACTATATGCGACAATCCCTATCCTAAGTTCTCTGAAAGAGTATGATAAACGTTCAAAACTATGAAAGTTTGGATACTTCATTAATTATAATATACAAAAAGAAGAGGAAAGCCGATGTTACATGATCTATGTAATGGCACAATATTAATATGTAGAGGCTTCCAGCAATGTTATTGATGCTAAAATAGTTGCCATGAAACATAGGAAAAGAGAACGTTTTTGCTAAGAATGTATTTATGTCTTTCTGAGGACGTTATGTTCCCATTTAAGCTAAAAAGAAAACAGTTTCTTATTCGTATAAGCCTTTTCATGAAATTAAACAAATCTCAAGGTCAAACAATTCGCCATGTTGGTGTTTATCTTCTGGATTTTGTATTTTTGCAACGTCGATGTTATCAAAGGGGATATCACATGAAAATACGAAAGTGTCAGTACACGCTGTCAAAGAATTTAGACGGGTTGATGTATACATCTAAAATGTTGTCAACAAGGAAGTGTTACATGATGGATGAACTGGTTTTAAATCGGAACTCGATGATTTTTAATGCATTTTGTGGTTAAATCAATAACATTATATATGTGTGTATATTTATATATTTACATTATATATGTGTGTGTATATATATAAGTTGCAAGTTTAATTAATTAGCTAATTAATGACAATTATAGATTTACCGATATGCCATTTTGCATAATATTAAATGCACACATTAAATGAAGTAAATAGAGAATTTTTATTGGTTTAAAAGTTATTATTTTTATTCTTACAAAATTTTTCTTCTAATTTGAATCTCCACTATATATATATATATATATATATATATATATATATATATATATATATATATATATATATATATATACTACATAAGATGAGATAGAGTAAAACGGAAGATGTGTTAGGTATCTATACTACATATTGAAAATGATAGAGCACATGTAATTAAGATAGTTAACATTATGTTATATCAATGGTCAAACCTGCTCCAATTGATGTAACAGTCAAGTAGGAGAAGATACAAGAAGCTCCTACTCCGGAAGACGTAGTAGTGAAAGAAGATCAAGAATTTCCTGGTAACTCTTTAAACAGTTTTGATGATGAAGAATGGTGGTCGAAATATCTTAATATGATAATTGAAGTGTGTAACACTTACGAAAAAATTACAACTCATCATGTTGCAAGTGCTTGCCAATCGGATTTTTATTTTAAACTGTTATGTTTACGAAACTTATTTTTAGTATATGTGTGTGTGTTTATTGAGATGCAACAATGGTTTATATACACACTTGATGCTCTTTATCTCAAATTATTAGTTAATGGACATGTGTAAGGCTATTGGCACCACTACGAGTGAACCTTCGAGTCGTCGCCCGATTAGATCTCCCCCTGATTCTGATAAATTGCCTAAATATTATGTTCCTGTAGCAACGCGCTAGCACCCTACTAGTTAGCTATAAATAATTAAAGAGAATATAAGTATGCGTTCCATCTACAAAATCAACCGTTATTTGTTTTAAGGCCAAATGAGAACTTAATTAAGATGAGAAATCCTTTGACCATGATTGGCTAATACTTTTTTTAACGTCAACCAAACTGATAGAGTTAAGCTTCATTTACGTCCCTTGTCCCTGATGTTTGTCTACTTTTCAGCATATATCTGGATGCAGTAGAAGGACAACCTTGATACCCCGAATGAAATAACGATATAAAGACCTAAAACCTCAGAGTTTGGCAATCTATCAACGCAAGATTTAAGATTATAAAACCATACGCCACTGATATGAACCCACTCATACACAGTCTATTTTATGTGTATCACAAAGGTAAGTTGATTATTTCATGCTTTTTGCCTACTGGTACATCATATGATGAAGCTGCTATCACACTTAAGCAATTTTCTTTTAAGTTCAGTGTGACAGTCTATCTTGCTGATGTACTATCATTTCTTCCTTTTGACACAGTGAAAAACTCATTTTTGATTTTCTATTTTTTTATGTTTTTGATTTTTTGAAAACACTTAAAACATTTCAACTTACTCCCCCTAAACTCACGCACTAACTAAAACTCTTTTTGGCATAGGGAAATTTCTCCCCCTAATTTTTTTTTATGGAGTAAAGTTTTAAAAACAGAAATTTAACTACAAACAGACTCCCACTTCAACCTGACAAGTAGGTTTTTAACTTTTAGTAAACATTTTCTATCATATAAATAAATAATTCATTACCATGTGTAACCTACTATTCATCTCAGATGATTTACAGGAATAACCACTGTTGAACCCATCAACAGTCCTTCTTGGTCATCCTGCACACACTCAACAACTTAGTTAGACTGGGGGACCCAAGCCTTAAAGGTCTTGGGTCGTCCAGATTTATCAACCACTAGAACATCCATCCAATATCCATCACACCGTACTGGTGTCTTGGATCTCTTCCAAGCTGTTGAACAAGATTTATAATTTCCATGAGAATTCCTATAAACTCTCGGATTTTCCGACCTTTGAAAATTATTACCTCGAAACGTTCTTCTCCTATTATCATAATCTGATCTTTGAAAAATTTTTGGATTGTTTTGAACATTCGAGTTACTAAAACCCCTATATTCGTTTCTTCTTTGAAAGTTTCGATTACCAGAAGTTTGGTATCGATTTCGATATCCAAAATTTTTCCTTGTAAAACAATTTAATTGTCCATTTACATGACTTGATTTAGGTGAAAATTTTCTTGGACTATCAAACCTTCTTGATGTTGGTGATTTAGATTGAAATCTTGGTTGATTTGTCTGAGAACATGGTTTAACATTCTTATTTGACCCAACCTGATTTCCATCCTTAACCTCAACCTCATTCTCCACTTTCTTACCCTTTTTAAAAGGACAACAACTAGCCACATGCCCTTTGTTGTGACATTTAAAACAAGATATTTTCTTAAAAAATTTCTTCCTGTTCGATCTCTTTTTAAATGTTTTATCCGTTTCGTCTTCACTATCCTCATCCACTCTATGAGGTGTACTGTTAGACCTAACAGATTCTTTCAAAGAACCTGGACATCAGGTATGTCAACAGTTATCGGATCCACTATAGCTGGTATAGTAGGAACAAAATCTGTTAGCTCATTTTCATTTGGTAAAAAGGAGTATTCCTGATCCTCAGAAGATGAAGCTTTACTAAACCCCACTCCTGTTTTATCATTACTCCGTTTCAAACTTTGCTGAATTTGAGTCCTGACTAACGAGGATTCTCCAAATTTGTCTGACTTTCTATGAAGTTCAACAATTTTGGCCTGTGCACTAGCCAATTCTGTGCACTTTTCAGAAAGCTCGTTAGTCTTATTTTTCACAGTTTCATGAGCCAAATCAATGATCTATAAAAGTTCATTGACTTTGCTGGTCAAACTGATGATTTCTTGTTTATTTGAATTGAGTGTATTTAAAAAGTTTGACTCCTTTTACTAAAAAGAACATTTGACTCTTTCAGTTTTTCTAATTTAGCTAACAGAATTTTGTTTTGCTCTGATAATTTGTCAACAGTACCCTGTAGTTCAGTGCAATTATGACAAGTATGACTTACAGATTGAAATTGTACTTGTACCTTTGCTGTAAGCTTATCTGTATCATCCATGCACACTGCAGCTTTTGCATCCTTGGCTTCCATTCTCTCCTTCTCAGCTTCCTTCTTCTCTTCTATCTTAGCAGCTCCTTCATCAATCCTCACAGCTGCAGTCTCAGCCACGCGTGTACTTTGTCTTGAAGTACTCTGATAACGTTTTTCTAAAGCTTCCCACAGCTCTCTAGACGATCCATACCTATTACAAATGTTTTTCATATCAAATGGCAAGGACATCTTTATCGCTGCTAAAGCCTTCTTCTCAGCATCATATATACGTTTCTTAGAATCTTCCATCTTATCATATGAGAGTACCATAATTCTCTCGTTAACTCGACGTGTGGGAGCAATATACCTATCAATCATACAACTCCATATCTTAGAATCTTTACATTTAACAAATGCCTCAAACTTCTCTTTCCAGTCTAGATATTGTGTAGCATTAATCAACTTTGGGCAGTTATTAACACCTCACTCATATTGTTCATTCTGACCATCTTCACCACGCAGTGTATCAGTATAAATGGATTTTGGTGTACCTTTGTCAAAATCCAAATCTAACCTCTCTTCTGGAACTTCTTCGTGTTTTACTGTAACCGTACTGTTAAAAACGTTCAGAAATATTTCCGAAAAGTGTGGTTAATTGTACCGTTAAACTCGCCTCGTCGATACGAATCTAATGATATATATTGTCCGATAGTGATTTTAGGATTTTCCGTGGCTTTTTTTTGCCCTAAAAATCACACGAGTCTAACCGTGCAACCGGTTTGTCAAGATTATTTGTGGATCAAATTCTATGTCCGAAAACGTTTAACTTTGGTTACGTCAGCTAGTTAACTTTCCACCTTTTTGTATATAACTCGGAATAGTACCGAATCTGGAATAGTAACTCGGATTTACAATCCAAAACGAAAATTCGGAACAGTAATCCGAATTGCTAATCCGAAATGGTGATCCGGAATAATGATCCGAGATGAAATCCGGAATGCACTGTTCTGATCCGAAATGGAAATCCGGAATAGACTACACCGATCCGAGATGGAATCCGGAATAGTCCTTATCCGAGATGGAATTCGGAATGCACTTCTGATCCAAAATTCAATCTGAAATAGCTTCTGATCCAAATTTCAATCCGAAATGGAAACCGAAATGGCCTTTTCCGATCCGAATTGCAAGTCTGATGATCCGAAGTGCAGGTTTCTGATCTGAAATTCAAGTCCTCAATCCGGAATACTGTGCTTTTTGATCCGGGATGCAAGTCTTCAATCCGAAGTGCTTCACTTCTGATCCGAAATGCCTTTCTTCAATTCGAAATACCTGGTGTTTATCCGAAACAGCAGCAAACCCTAGAACAGCCGCCAAAAACTTCGAACCAGCCCCCAAAAACGTCCAAAATTCCAACTTTTTCTGTGGAAACGATTCTGAACTGAGCAAAAACAAGAGCCGAATGCTCTGATACCAATTGTAGGTCCCCTAGTCCTTATGGATCGTGACAGAATCGTCTATCTAATCTAGAGTGCGGAATCCCCTAGATCAAATTTCACAGAAAACACAAGAACACGAACACGAATTCCTTTAAACAGTCTTCTATTGATTAACCAACACAAAGTGTTTACAACCAATTCAAGACTCTCTAGAAATCTCTCAGCCACTCTCTGTAGATTTCTTCCAACCAACTTTCTAGCTCAAATTGTCTAACCTAAAACCCTAATGCATAACATGTATTTATACTACCTATTTGCATACTAGGCTTTATACTGGGCTAGGCCATTCTCCAAACTCATTACAACTATAAGCAAGCTAAACACAAATGCTAAGCCCAATACAAAATATCCAAAGACTAAACTATTAAACTATTAAGTTGTTGTCACCAATATGCATCAACAGATACCACCCGAGCGCGAGGTGGAATTCGGAATCAAATTAATCCAGGCGCGAAGCCGGTGCTTCAAGAATTGCTATCACAATTACAAGATTTACATGACAAAGGATTTGTTAGACCTAGTGTCTCCCCTTGGGGAGCGCTAATATTATTTGTAAAAAGAAAGATAGGAGAATGCGTATGTGCATTGATTACCGAGAATAAACTTATGGTAAAGAATCGATACCACTTCCGAGAATTGACAGTTTATTCGATAGATTGCAAGATGTGAGTTTATTTTCAAAAATTGACTTAAGGTCAGGATATCATCAGTTGAGGGTGAAGGAGGAAGACATACTCAAGACGGCTTTCTGTACGCGTTATGGGCATTACGAATTTCTCGTAATGTCCTTCGGGCTAACAAATGCACCTGCAACTTTTATGGATCTTATGAATCGGGTTTGCAAGTCAATGTTGGATAAATCAGTGATAGTGTTTATTGATGACATTCTAGTTTATTCAAAGAGCGAAATGGATCATGCGCGCCATTTGCGTGAAGTATTAGAAACGCTTAGAAGAGAAAAACTTTATGCGAAATTCTCAAAATGTGCTTTTTGGCTTCAAGAAGTACAATTCTTAGGGCATATCATCAGTGTCGATGGAATATTGGTCGATCTGTCTAAGATTGAAGCAGTGTCGAAATGGAATCCTCCAAAAAATCCGTCGGAAGTCAGAAGCTTTTTGGGGCTTGCGGGATATTATAGGCGGTTCATTCAAAATTTCTCTAAAATTGCATCGCCATTGACTAAATTAACCCGAAAGAATGAAAAGTTTGTTTGGAATAACGAACAAGAAAGGGCATTCATAACGCTCAAGGAAAAGTTAACCAGTGCTTCTATATTGACTCTACCAGATGGCAGTGATGACTTGGTAGTGTACTCGGACCCATCGCACCTAGGTCTTGGGTGCGTGCTTATGCAACGAGGCAGGGTGATTGCCTATGCCTCTAGACAACTAAAGGTCAACGAAAAGAAATATCCGATGCACGACCTTGAATTAGCGGCAGTGGTCTTTTCCTTGAAGATTTGGAGACACTACTTATACGGGGTAAAGTGTACTATCTACACCGACCATAAGAGTTTAAAATACTTCTTTGATAAAAAAGAATTAAATATGAGACAAAGATGATGGCTTGAAACGACTAAAGATTATGATTGTGAAATTCGTTACCATCCAGGAAAGGCCAATGTAGTGGCGGATATGCTAAGCTGAAAGGAAGAATATGCACCCATACTAGTGCGGTCGATGCAACTCGTAGTAACTTCACGAATTCCAAGAACAGATGGGCACAAAATTGTTAATCAGTATAGCCTATCACCCCCAGACAAACGGACAAAGTGAACGAACAATTCAAACATTAGAGGACATGCTTCGAGCATATATTATCGACTTTGGCGGTAGTTAGGATGCTTACCTACCGTTGGAAGAAATATCATACAATAATAGTTACCATTCGAGTATTGGTATGGCCCCGTATGAAATGCTCTATGGAACGAAATGCCGAACCCCGGTTTATTAGGGTGAAGTAGGCCCTCGTGAGCTCGCTCACAAAGATATAATTAGAGCCACCAACGAGAAATTGATGCTATTCGAGCCTATCTAAAAGCAGTCCAAGATCGGCAAAAGTCTTATGCAGATAAAAGACGAAGGCCTATTGAGTTTCAAATTCGAGATAGGGTAATGCTTAAAGTGTCTCCATGGAAAGGAATCATCCGATTTAGGAAAAGAGGAAAACTGAGTCCAAGGTTTATTGGGCCTTTTAAAATTATTGATCAGGTGGGGAAGGTAGCTTACCGCCTGGAACTAGCGGAAGAACTGAGCGGGATGCATGACACATTCCATGTTTCACATCTCCGAAAATGTTTAGCCGATGAGACAACCTACGTTCGATATGACGATATTGAGATAGATAATAAACTCAATTACTTGGCAAAGCCTATCACGATCCTTGACCGAAAGGTCAAAGGATTAAGGAATAAAAAATTGATCAAGTAAAAGTCAAGTGGGAGCATCGAAAGGGGTCGGACACCACTTGGGAGTCAGAAGAAGAAATGAGACGACTCTACCCTTCACTTTTTGGTACGTGTAGGTGTTTCGGAGATGAAACCCTTTTAAGGGGGATGAATTTGTAACACCCCAAAAATATCAAATTATATATATTTAGAGACTCAAAATTTAAAATAGCTAGGAACAACTAACCTAGTTAACTATATGTTAATGGTTAAAAGAGAATATGGATTTAACAAACATGAGGGAGTAAAAGTGACAAAAGGAGAAATTAGTTTATTAAAAACAAAGAATTTAAATACACAACACACTGGTTTGGTGTGTGTGTACGACCAGGAGAAGAAAAAGGGGCCAAGCGCTAGCTCTTGAACATCATCACAATTTTCATCCAATTCAACTAAGAATCAAAGTGATTTTGGTGCATGTTTGAGATTTTAGAGTCTACAAC